>CM057159.1:18311386-18328476 GCA_029962745.1 Echinometra lucunter
TTTGTCTGAAAAGTGGCATCCCTGTTTTTTTTATATTTTTTATATCGTATCACTATCTTGTCATTCACATCTCTCTCCCTCTATCTCTCTCTCTCTCTATTTCATTCTCTCCTTCCTGTATATAGAGATTTGGTTCTTGGTGCCAGTGGCAACTTTGACATGCTATAGAAAGGTTTCCAATTTCACTCCAGGGACATTTATGCTTTGGACAATCATTTTTCTTTTCTTTTTTTTTTGCCAGGCAGTCTGGGTTCGGGGTTAAGCTACAGAATTGAGTCAGAGTGAACATGTGGGCCCGGAGCAATCGTAAAAACCAGATGATAAGTCTCGTAACCACTCAGGCAAAGAAACAATTTCCAAAATATATATTGCCTAGGTTTTTTTTTTATATCAAATTCCCTAATAAAAATTAGGTACCACTGAGGAAAAAAAGCAAGATAGCACAATTGTACAAAAAATGCTCCTGCGGTATTTGCTCCACAATCAATTTCCAATGTCCCTTACCCTAACCCTTAACCCATTCGTGACAGGAATTATTTAAAGCCTAATTTGATCAGCTTTTATTCTTCAAATTGGCCATACCAACATTTTTATTTTATTGCTACATTTTATTTATAAAATGTAATGTATCAGAAATGAATATAAATTGACAGAAATTATGGTAAGTCAAAAAGTTGCTAATTTGCAGGGGAAAACGGTGATTTTAAACTTTCTATCACATTGCCAATTTAAGGATTTTAATGCTTATTTTCCTTTAAAAAATTTTCAGCATCAAACAATGAATATTGATGCAACCAAAATGGGCACAGTTTGTGTAGAATTTTTTGCTCTTTCTGCTCATGTATTTGGTATGAATTTTAGGGCTTTGCATGAAAAGATATTAGGCCAAACCACAAAATGTGGACCTCTGTCACGAATGGGTTAACTTGAAATCTATATGTGAGAGAAGATTGTTGGTTTGTAAAGCTGACAATTTTCTTGCCCATCAAATGATCAATCAACTGCTCAAAGACGACTCAAAGCAAAATTTAAGTTGCTGTTGTGATGACCGTATTTTATTGTCCACTATACAAAGACAATGAGCAAGGATGTAAAAAGTATCTCAATAGAACCATGATCTGATCCAGAATGTAACCATATGTGAGAGGGCTGAGTTTGTAAAAGGTATCCATGGGGTGTAATGAAAGAGTCTGTGTTCTATTCCGTAGCCATGGCAACAGATTCTTCTGTGTGCTTGCCTTTGGCTTTGTCAGAGGCGAGTCTGCGAGACTTGGCCTTGCGGTCCAGGATCTTCTTGCGGTCCTTGTCCATCTTCAGCTTGGTGATCACAACCTGGAGGTAGGAAGAAATCAATTTTAAAAACCTGAAAATACAGTCTGGACTCACTTGTCAAATGCCTAAGAGATGAACAAAGACCCTTTTTCAACAAGATGAATGCAAAGTTCTCCTAAATGCCTTTAAATCCCTTAAAATAATATTATAAACAAAGGTGAAAATCTGACATTTCAATGACCTCTATGACCTTTGACCTACATACTCTAAAATCTAATCGGAGCCCTCTTGCATAAAAAGCTGTAATTAAACGCAACTGAAAAAAATTTAAACGCAAGTCTGAAATACTCAGTTCTGACTGAGTGAATATCAAGTTGCTTTTAATTTTTTTGAGTTGGGTTCAATTGCAACTTTTTCTGCGAGAAGGCCCTAATATCTTCCTATAGTTATACATACTAACACCAAGCTTGAAGTTCATATGTGAAATAGTTCTTGAGACATCATGTTAACTCAGCTAAACCCTGGAATTTCATAAATTGACCTCTATGACCTCTGACCTACATACTCCAAACTCTACTACTTCCTATGGTGATACATACTAGCGCCAAGTTTGAAGTTCACATCTTAAATTATCTTCATGAGATATTGCCTTAACAAGGCTAAGACATGAAATATTTAATTGAACTCTTTGACCTAGATGTATCCCACTCACTGGGGTGAAATCAACCATTTCTATATATTTTGCATGATGTATACACATGTACATGTGCTAGCACAAGGCACTGGCCAGATGGAACACCACCTAGTATTAATCCATTCGTGACAGAGGTCCACATTTTGTGGTTTGGCCTAATATCTTTTGATGCAAAGCCCTAAAAATCATACCAAATACATGAGCAGAAAGAGCAAAATATTCTACACAAACTGTGCCCATTTTGGTTGCGTCAATATTTGTTGTTTGATTCTGAAATTTTTTAAAAGGAAAATTAGCACTAAAATCCTTAAATTGGCAATGTGATAGAAAGTTTAAAATCACTGTTTTCCCCTGCAAATTTTTTGACTTCTCATTATTATTTCTGTCAATTTATATTTATTTCAGATACATGACGTTTTATAAGAAAAACGTAGCAATAAAATAAAAATGTTGGTGTTGCCAATTTGAAGAATAAAAGCTGATCAAATTAGGCTTTGAATAATTCCTGTCACGAATGGGTTAAAGAAAATGTTTCTCCCTCTCACCTTGCTGGGGTGGATGCCAACGTAGACCTGAGCACCGTTGGCCTTCTCCCTCTGGATCCTCTCAATGTAGATCACAAACTTCTTCCTGTAAACCTGCACAACCTTGCCAACTTGTTGGCCCTTGTAGTGTCCACGAGTTACCTAAATAAGCAGGAAAAGAAATACAGTAAACATTCATGCATCAGAAACATAATGCCTTCCTTCTGAAATTCTGACAAGTTTGTATAAATGTGAAGATCATAAATGCCCTTTTTTCCCCTTCAGGTTCAATCACTTGTTCTAATGTAAAATGTATTATAGTTTCCTTTCTCCAAATTACAAAAATAAAATAAGTTGGAATGAGAAATAACCCCCCCAACCAACAACACAGTTGCTAACTCAAATGGAAGAGATAGTGAAATGAACTCAACTGAATCACCCTTCGGATAAATTTGTATTTTCATTAGACCTTTTGTATTCCCGACCAGGTAACAAGCACTTCCCCTCTACTCAGCAATGAAAAAGTCTAACATAAAAGCACACCTACCTGAACTTCGTCATCTTTGCGGATGGGGATGCTGCGCACGTCGTACTTCGACCTCAGATCCTTAGAGAGAGGAGAGCTCATCAGCTTTCTGCGCACATGGGACGGGGCGTTGAAGTGGCGCTTTCGGTTCTTCCTCCGAGAGGATGACACTAGTGGATTGCGCTTCATGGTGCTGGAATGAAGAGAGAAAAAAAGAAAGTTTGAAATTTATTCAAGATTACAAACTCCATTCAACGGTAATATTACTACAATTGATAGACTTAACTCCTAGATTTGAAAAAAAAAACTGCATGCAGTAGAGGCAAATGGCCAAAATGGAAGACAATCTCCCACTTGAGAGACAGTCTTCCATATTTGACTACTACCACCGCCACAAAGGCACTTTCTCCCATCATAATATTTGCCTCAATACAGTTATAACCTCATCTATTTGCTGTGTGAAGATCACTAAAAATGTGCTTAAATCAAAAGTAAATGGTGAAGTTTGAAAGAAGATAATCAAACAGGGTAATTTCTTATAAGGAATCTGATTATCACATTTTCAATTTGAATTCAGCTAATCCCTTAGCAGCAAATGTAAACAAAGGAAATTGAAGTCCTCAATTGGTCTCCCAAATAGGCTACCAAAAATATTAAAAGGTGCGTTTAACGGGGGGGGGGGGGGGGGGGGGGGGGGGGTGGACTCATTTTTTAAAAATTTGATATGGGTACTTGTGTCGCAAACTCAAATCGCACTCACAACAGGTGGTCTCTCTCGATATCGTGTTTATCGTCGCGATTTTAAAAGAACCATTTTGAAGAAGTTTACAAGCAAAAGCAATA
The DNA here is from genome assembly GCA_029962745.1 of Echinometra lucunter. Lineage (NCBI taxonomy): Eukaryota > Metazoa > Echinodermata > Echinoidea > Camarodonta > Echinometridae > Echinometra > Echinometra lucunter. The sequence continues at coordinate 18,315,246 of CM057159.1, forward strand.
TCATGTAAATATTAGAAATATATCATTAAAAAGAAAGAAAACGGGGGGGGGGGGGGGGGGGGGGGGCGGCGGGCGGAAAGAGAGAGAGAGCGAAAAAGTTCAGGCCTGCCATGCATGACGTGCATGATCTAATTTGGACATCAAAGTGGGGGGGGGGGGGGGGGGCTCGTTTTCTTGAAATTAGAAATGGTACTTAAGTCGCAAACTCAAATCGCACTCACAATGGGTGGTCTCTCTGGATGTCGTGTTAAGAACGCCATTTTAAAGAAGTTTACAAGCAATATCATGTAAATATTATTAAAAATATATCATCAAAAAGAAAGAAAACGGGGGGGGGGGGGGGGGGGGCAGAGAAGAGAGAGTGAAAAAGTTCATGCCTGCCATGCATGACATGCACGATCGTAATTTGGACATCAAGGTGAGCTCCTTTTCTTGAAATTAGAAATGGGTACTTGAGTCGCAAACTCGAATCACACTCACAATGGGTGGTCTCTCTTGATGTCATGTTTATCGTCGCAATTTTCAAAAAGCCATTTTAAAGAAGTTTACAAGCAATATCATGTAAATATTATTAGAAATTTATCATTAAAAGGAAAGAAAACAAGGGGGGCAGAGAAGAGAGAGTGAAAAAGTTCAGGCCTGCCATGCATGACATGCCCGATCATAAATTGGACATCAAGATTTTCCTTGAAATGTTGAATGCACAGGTTGTCTAACCTGAAAGTTATAGACCAGTAAGGGCATTGGCTACAGTTAACCCATTCGCGACAATGGGTCCACGTTTTGTGGTTTGCCGTGTTTACAAGAAAACTAGAAAGTTTGGTGACCCCAAACTTCGCCTGCCGATGCAGAAAAATTTTGGCCAATCAGAGCACTCGTTACTTCGTCTCAGGACCAACCCATTTTAGAGTTATGAATTTTAGAAGACCCTTTATTGGACATTTCATCTCAAAACCGTACGAGCCTGTGATGAATATTTATATATGCTTGTCTCGCGCCAATACTGCCTAGTAACAAGGGCATTCGCGCGCTTGGGCAATATCGATATAGCGGCTATCGATAGCAACACGTAACTTGTAACTGTCTTCCCACTTAGAATCCGGCTATCTCAGCTCGCCAATTTCCCATCTATTTTATCTCTTTATATTTTTCTGTTCGCTTCTTCCTGTATATTTTCCCTTTGTTTGGAAAGGTTTTGTGATATATTTTATTCTTGTGGACGCATAATTCGTGATTGTAATTAATTTTGGTGAGAATCTGGTGAGTTATGTTGACTTCAGTGAATCATTCGCACAGCGGTTGTTCGTGTAGTATACGTATGGCGTGTGGACTGTGTACGTATTTGCATGCAGTGCAGAGTGCGAGTGCAGTGATTTTGTAGACGTTGCGTTTGTTTCAGCCCTGTCATTTGAGCTTTGAATTTATGCATTCCTCAATTTTGGTGTGTGTATACGAGTGAATATAGCCGTGGTGGTTAATTTTTTACGGATATCTATGTGGATTTGCTTGTTTTGTTTGATTTTATGTGACTTTTATAGGCTCTCCTCTCTGATTCTAACTCCCGAGCGCATGCTTTTGTTGTGACGCGTGTGTGCGATTGCGTATTGTTGATGTGACTGAGTGATCAACTTCGTACCTCTCCTTCAGTCAAGGTCGATTATTTTGATAAAGCATTGAAGTTGAGTTTGGTTAGAATATAATGGTCCGATCACTCCGATCCCCCCTTTTTTTTTACACTAAATTGAATGAAATGATTTTAGTGCTGTGCCAAGTGGCAGGTAGGTCTACTAACTATTTCTCTTTTTTCTTCTGCTTTTTTTTCTGAAAGACATTTGCCCTCTTGGGCTTGCCTTGGCCCCGATGTAAAACATAAAAGTATCTATGTAAAGGAAGGACATGAATACATTTACTAACACTGAAAACAATAAATACAAATTACTAACATTTCCCCCTAAATATAATTTAGGGGGTGGAGGGGTGTGTTTTTTGGGGAAGGGTTGTTTGAAAAGTAAATATAATTGTGTACAGTAACATGGCAGTCCAGAATTCAAAGGGAAAAGGCATAGTTTCTGAATCCACCTGAAAATGAAAATCAAAATTAAAACATTTGATAGATAAAATTTAAAAAAAAAGAAAGGATAACAGTATTTTTCTCAAGGGTGGCATTTTTATTTACCAAGTTCAAATTCATTTGCAAAAAATGGATCTGGTAAAATGCGTAGAGAGGATTAGATTGATTTGACAAACCTACAAACAAAACACTGTTTACTTGAATTTATACACAACAGGGGAAGCTATTTGTCCTGAAATCTAATATTGTGAATTATAGATATAAATGTAAAACCTAAATAGAAATCCAAGGGATAAAAATAAAAGCAAATCCCTTGCCTTTTAGAAACTACGAACTCATTTACTTGTATTTATGCACTTCAACAATAATGGGTTTATGGGTACTTTACAAGCAAAAATAACATTTGAATGTTTATCAACATAAAGGGAAATGATACTCGAACTCATAGCCATAATTCCCACCAGTGTTATTGCATGAAGCTCCTTTGATCATGTTTACATTTTCGAAGAGACGGGGAGAGAGCTAGCTGGGTGCAGCGCAGGTGTCCTTCACTCATGAACTGGACTACATTCCTGGCCTGGTGGTCACTAGGCAACGTCAACGAGTTGTCTAGTATTTTACCAGACCTTGATAAAGCTATATTTATTTTGTTATGTTCTTTCACGTAAAATGACCTCATCAGACATAGATCAAAAATTCAGTAATTGTAATTTCTTTATATGTGAGACCATTATAATCCACTTTGCTTCGTTCAATTTGGTAATCGAAGAACTATTTCCAAAATTATTCAAATTCATGACTGAATGACGAAACTATGGTATGCAGTGCTAGTGCAAGGAGAGATGATGACTCATCGAGCATGCAAGCCTTTCCCATGCTAGGCCTGGCTATCGCGATAGATCAGGTCTTTCGCTTTGGCGGACATAACCATTTTGGGACAGGGTGAATGATAAATCTGAAACAAAATCGCAGACTTATAAAACATCCAGCGAGGCCATTTTCGGAAGAAAAAAAACAAATAAATCAGATTCTGCATACAAGCAAAAGGGATTAGATCATTCATTTTATGAGTTTGACTGACCAGATTCGGTACTTCTTTGTTGTTACTTTTTAGTTCCCCCTACACAGAGTAGACTAACCCCAAAAATCACATCACGTCGGCATGACTGACTATCGTGGAAAATGCCATTTCTCAATAGGGGTGCATAATTACGGATGACAGACAAACGAACTAAATGAGATATTTCTAAATGTAAGAAAGAAATTTTAGTACGATTTCTACACCACAGAAGATAAAATTTTCCAAACGGTTACTTTCACTGAGCATTTAGTTTCAAATGAATGATGGAAATCACACTCATTTAGTTTGGGAACAGTCCTGTAAAATTGTATGTCCCCGTGGGTGAGTATCGTGTCCCTAGACTTGTGAATGAGATTGGGCTGGCTTGTTGCCAAAAAAAGTTGCCGTCTTGAAGAGTGGCCCTCGTAATCCATTTTTAGAAAATCATTGTCGCGAATGGGTTAACCAGTCCATCATGGTTTAGAAGTTAACCACTCATACATTCACATAAACACACTTGTATAGGCAGTGATTGTACTACCGAACGTGCGCATTTAAGCGTCCAAAATCAATTCCTACGCAAGCCTTGCAACATTCTCCCACAGGAAATTTCAAAAGGAAGATGACAAAAACAAGGCAAAAACACTTTTGTAATATAATTGTTTTCTGAAAAGGCAAAAAATGGTCAAACTAGCCAATTGTCGATTTGGTACATTGTCCAACTTTTTCCCACACAGGAAATGCACTTTCCGCAATACAATTTCATTTAGGCCTAGATCTAGGTCACCAAAACCCCGCCTATGCAGCATGTGCAGAGGAGGTGCGATCGGAAGGTGATATCCGATTAAAGACTAACGTTACGTTACTTGTCTTTGAAAAATATTTACATCTTCATTTTCTGAAGGTATTTTGAGTAATAGTATTCATGGTGAAGTTTGAGGCACTAATGCACTTCCGTATGATCCATGTCTGATGACACGCTCCTTGAATCTGGCGACCACAAGTCCAGCGACCAATTGGGGTGTCGACAAAAGGTCCGAAAGAAAAAGGAAATAATTTTTCACGATAAAATATTAGTTGAAAATATTCATTTACTGCTTTAAAAAGTATAGGAGAACTGAAATGGCTCATATGAATGATCTATTTTCTTATTTAGGGCTATATTCTATTTCATAGCTATTGTGAAACATAAAATTGAGCTTTGTGACAGAATTTGCCCCAAAAGAAGAACGCCCGCACTGAAGCTTCGCACATTCAAACTGACATCCCGCGTGAAAAGTTTAATAAAAGTTCGCAAGACATTTCATATTCTTAGCTGATCATACCATGAAAAAGACGAGATTTTCATCTTTATCCTGATATAGGTCACTATGCTTAGCAAGTTGTGTGGACCTTACTGTTTCAACTTTCGTTCGCCACATTTACCCTAAATATATGCATTTCGCTCTGACAATACCGCCCGCACTGAAGCTTCGCACAGTTCAAAATGACATCACGCATGAAAAGTTTAATAAAAGTTCGCAAGACATTTCTTCTTCTTAGCTGATTATACCATGAAATAGGGGAGATTTTCAGCTTTATCCTGATATAGGTCACTATATTTAGCAAGTTGTGTGGACCTTACTGTTTCAACTTTCGTACACCCAATTTACCCTAACTATATGCATTCCGCTCTGACAATTTACGCCCGCACTGAAGCTTCGCACAGTTCAAAAATGATATGTCCCATGAAAAGTTGAATAAAAGTTCGCAAGACATTTCATATTCTTAGCTGATTATACTATAAAAAAGAGGAGATTTTCAGCTTTATCCTGATATAGGTCACTATACTTAGCAAGTTGTGTGGACCTTACTGTTTCAACTTTCGTTCGCCACATTTACCCTAAATATATGCATTCCGCTCTGACACTGGAAGCCAGCACTGAAGCTTCGCGTAGTTCAAAATGACATCCCGCATGAAAAGTTGAATAAAAGTTCGCAAGACATTTCATATTCTTAGCTGATTATACCATGAAAAAGAGGAGATTTTCATCTTTATCCTGATATAGGTCACTATGCTTAGCAAGTTGTGTGGACCTTACTGTTTCAACTTTCGTTCGCCACATTTACCCTAAATATATGCATTTCGCTCTGACAATACCGCCCGCGCTGAAGCTTCGCACAGTTCAAAATGACATCCCGCATGAAAAGTTGAATAAAAGTTCGCAAGACATTTCATCTTCTTAGCTGATTATACCATGAAATAGGGGAGATTTTCAGCTTTATCCTGATATAGGTCACTATATTTAGCAAGTTGTGTGGACCTTACTGTTTCAACTTTCGTACACCCAATTTACCCTAACTATATGCATTCCGCTCTGACAATTTACGCCCGCACTGAAGCTTCGCACAGTTCAAAAATGATATGCCCGCATGAAAAGTTGAATAAAAGTTCGCAAGACATTTCATATTCTTAGCTGATTATACCATGAAAAAGAGGAGATTTTCATCTTTATCCTGATATAGGTCACTATACTTAGCAAGTTGTGTGGACCTTACTGTTTCAACTTTCGTTCGCCACATTTACCCTAAATATATGCATTCCGCTCTGACAATTTACGCCTGCACTGAAGCTTCGCACAGTTCAAAATGACATCCCGTATAAAAAGTTGAATAAAAGCTCGCAAGACATTTCATATTCTTAGCTGATTATACCATGAAATAGAGGAGATTTTCAGCTTTATCCTGATATAGGTCACTATATTTAGCAAGTTGTGTGGACCTTACTGTTTCAACTTTCGTTCGCCACATTTACCCTAAATATATTCATTTCGCTCTGACACTGGAAGCCAGCACTGAAGCTTCGCGTAGTTCAAAATGACATCCCGCATGAAAAGTTGAATAAAAGTTCGCAAGACATTTCATATTCTTAGCTGATTATACCATGAAAAAGAGGAGATTTTCAGCTTTATCCTGATATAGGTCACTATACTTAGCAAGTTGTGTGGACCTTACTGTTTCAACTTTCGTACACCCAATTTACCCTAACTATATGCATTCCGTTCTGACAATTTACGCCCGCACTGAAGCTTCGCACAGTTCAAAAATGATATGCCCGCATGAAAAGTTGAATAAAAGTTCGCAAGACATTTCATATTCTTAGCTGATTATACCATGAAAAAGAGGAGATTTTCATCTTTATCCTGATATAGGTCACTATACTTAGCAAGTTGTGTGGACCTTACTGTTTCAACTTTCGTTCGCCACATTTACCCTAAATATATGCATTCCGCTCTGACAATTTACGCCTGCACTGAAGCTTCGCACAGTTCAAAATGACATCCCGTATAAAAAGTTGAATAAAAGCTCGCAAGACATTTCATATTCTTAGCTGATTATACCATGAAATAGAAGAGATTTTCAGCTTTATCCTGATATAGGTCACTATATTTAGCAAGTTGTGTGGACCTTACTGTTTCAACTTTCGTTCGCCACATTTACCCTAAATATATTCATTTCGCTCTGACACTGGAAGCCAGCACTGAAGCTTCGCGTAGTTCAAAATGACATCCCGCATGAAAAGTTGAATAAAAGTTCGCAAGACATTTCATATTCTTAGCTGATTATACCATGAAAAAGAGGAGATTTTCAGCTTTATCTTGATATAGGTCACTATACTTCGCAAGTTGTGTGGACCTTACTGTTTCAACTTTCGTTCGCCACATTTACCCTAAATATATGCATTTCGCTCTGACACTGGAAGCCAGCACTGAAGCTTCGCACAGTTCAAAATGACATCCCGTATAAAAAGTTGAATAAAAGCTCGCAAGACATTTCATATTCTTAGCTGATTATACCATGAAATAGAGGAGATTTTCAGCTTTATCCTGATATAGGTCACTATGCTTAGCAAGTTGTGTGGACCTTACTGTTTCAACTTTCGTTCGCCACATTTACCCTAAATATATGCATTTCGCTCTGACAATACCGCCCGCGCTGAAGCTTCGCACAGTTCAAAATGAAATCCCGCATGAAAAGTTGAATAAAAGTTCGCAAGACATTTCATCTTCTTAGCTGATTATACCATGAAAAAGAGGAGATTTTCAGCTTTATCCTGATATAGGTCACTATATTTAGCAAGTTGTGTGGACCTTACTGTTTTAACTTTCGTTCGCCCCATTCACCCTAAATATATTCATTCCGCTCTGACAATGGACGCCCGCACTGAAGCTTCGCACAGTTCAAAATGACATCCCGCATGAAAAGTTAAATAAAAGTTCGCAAGACATTTCATCTTCTTAGCTGATTATACCATGAAATAGAGGAGATTTTCAGCTTTATCGTGATATAGTTCACTATATTTAGCAAGTTGTGTGGACCTTACTGTTTCAACTTTCGTTCGCCACATTACCCAAATTAAATACCATCCGCTCTGACAATGGAAGCCCGTAATGAAGCTTCGCACAGTTCAAAATGACATCCCGCATGAAAAGTTAAATAAAAGTTCGCAAGACATTTCATCTTCTTAGCTGATTATACCATGAAATAGAGGAGATTTTCAGCTTTATCCTGATATAGTTCACTATATTTAGCAAGTTGTGTGGACCTTACTGTTTCAACTTTCGTACACCCAATTTACCCTAACTATATGCATTCCGCTCTGACAATTTACGCCTGCACTGAAGCTTCGCACAGTTCAAAAATGATATGCCCCATGAAAAGTTGAATAAAAGTTCGCAAGACATTTCATATTCTTAGGTGATTATACCATGAAAAAGAGGAGATTTTCATCTTTATCCTGATATAGGTCACTATACTTAGCAAGTTGTGTGGACCTTACTGTTTCAACTTTCGTTCGCCACATTTACCCTAAATATATGCATTCCGCTCTGACACTGGAAGCCCAGCACTGAAGCTTCGCGTAGTTCAAAATGACATCCCGCATGAAAAGTTGAATAAAAGTTCGCAAGACATTTCATATTCTTAGCTGATTATACCATGAAAAGAGGAGATTTTCATCTTTATCCTGATATAGGTCACTATACTTAGCAAGTTGTGTGGACCTTACTGTTTCAACTTTCGTTCGCCACATTTACCCTAAATATATTCATTCCGCTCTGACAATGGACGCCCGCACTGAAGCTTCGCACAGTTCAAAATGAAATCCGCATGAAAAGTTGAATAAAAGTTCGCAAGACATTTCATCTTCTTAGCTGATTATACCATGAAATAGAGGAGATTTTCAGCTTTATCCTGATATAGGTCACTATACTTAGCAAGTTGTGTGGACCTTACTGTTTCAACTTTCGTTCGCCCCATTCACCCTAAATATATTCATTCCGCTCTGACAATGGACGCCCGCACTGAAGCTTCGCACAGTTCAAAATGACATCCCGCATGAAAAGTTGAATAAAAGTTCGCAAGACATTTCATATTCTTAGCTGATTATACCATGAAATAGAGGAGATTTTCAGCTTTATCCTGATATAGGTCACTATACTTAGCAAGTTGTGTGGACCTTACTGTTTCAACTTTCGTTCGCCACATTACCCTAAATAATATCATTCCGCTCTGACAATGGAAGCCCGTACTGAAGCTTCGCACAGTTCAAAATGACATCCCGCATGAAAAGTTGAATAAAAGTTCGCAAGACATTTCATCTTCTTAGCTGATTATACCATGAAATAGAGGAGATTTTCAGCTTTATCCTGATATAGGTCACTATATTGAGCAAGTTGTGTGGACCTTACTGTTTCAACTTTCGTACACCCAATTTACCCTAACTATATGCATTCCGCTCTGACAATTTACGCCCGCACTGAAGCTTCGCACAGTTCAAAATGACATGCCGCATGAAAAGTTGAATAAAAGTTCGCAAGACATTTCATATTCTTAGCTGATTATACCATGAAATAGAGGAGATTTTCAGCTTTATCCTGATATAGGTCACTATACTTAGCAAGTTGTGTGGACCTTACTGTTTCAACTTTCGTTCGCCACATTTACCCTAAATATATGCATTCCGCTCTGACACTGGAAGCCAGCACTGAAGCTTCGCGTAGTTCAAAATGACATCCCGCATGAAAAGTTGAATAAAAGTTCGCAAGACATTTCATATTCTTAGCTGATTATACCATGAAAAAGAGGAGATTTTCATCTTTATCCTGATATAGGTCACTATGCTTAGCAAGTTGTGTGGACCTTACTGTTTCAACTTTCGTTCGCCACATTTACCCTAAATATATGCATTTCGCTCTGACAATACCGCCCGCGCTGAAGCTTCGCACAGTTCAAAATGAAATCCCGCATGAAAAGTTGAATAAAAGTTCGCAAGACATTTCATCTTCTTAGCTGATTATACCATGAAAAAGAGGAGATTTTCAGCTTTATCCTGATATAGGTCACTATATTTAGCAAGTTGTGTGGACCTTACTGTTTTAACTTTCGTTCGCCCCATTCACCCTAAATATATTCATTCCGCTCTGACAATGGACGCCCGCACTGAAGCTTCGCACAGTTCGAAATGACATCCCGCATGAAAAGTTAAATAAAAGTTCGCAAGACATTTCATCTTCTTAGCTGATTATACCATGAAATAGAGGAGATTTTCAGCTTTATCGTGATATAGTTCACTATATTTAGCAAGTTGTGTGGACCTTACTGTTTCAACTTTCGTACACCCAATTTACCCTAACTATATGCATTCCGCTCTGACAATTTACGCCTGCACTGAAGCTTCGCACAGTTCAAAAATGATATGCCCCATGAAAAGTTGAATAAAAGTTCGCAAGACATTTCATATTCTTAGCTGATTATACCATGAAATAGAGGAGATTTTCAGCTTTATCCTGATATAGGTCACTATACTTAGCAAGTTGTGTGGACCTTACTGTTTCAACTTTCGTTCGCCACATTTACCCTAAATATATGCATTCCGCTCTGACAATGGACGCCCGCACTGAAGCTTCGCACAGTTCAAAATGACATCCCGCATGAAAAGTTGAATAAAAGTTCGCAAGACATTTCATATTCTTAGCTGATTATACCATGAAATAGGGGAGATTTTCAGCTTTATCGTGATATAGGTCACTATATTTAGCAAGTTGTGTGGACCTTACTGTTTCAACTTTCGTTCGCCACATTTACCCTAAACATATGCAATCCGCTCTGACAATAGCACCCAAACTGAAGCTTCGCGTAGTTCAGAATGACATGCCGCATGAAAAGTTGAATAAAAGTTCGCAAGACATTTCATATTTTTAGCTGATTATATCATGAAATAGAGGAGATTTTCATCTTTATCCTGATATAGGTCACTATACTTAGCAAGTTGTGTGGACCTTACTGTTTCAACTTTCGTTCGCCACATTTACCCTAACTATATGCATTCCGCTCTGACAATTTACGCCTGCACTGAAGCTTCGCACAGTTCAAAATGACATCCCGTATAAAAAGTTGAATAAAAGCTCGCAAGACATTTCATATTCTTAGCTGATTATACCATGAAATAGAGGAGATTTTCAGCTTTATCCTGATATAGGTCACTATATTTAGCAAGTTGTGTGGACCTTACTGTTTCAACTTTCGTTCGCCACATTTACCCTAAATATATTCATTTCGCTCTGACACTGGAGGCCAGCACTGAAGCTTCGCGTAGTTCAAAATGACATCCCGCATAAAAGTTCGCAAGACATTTCATATTCTTAGCTGATTATACCATGAAAAAGAGGAGATTTTCAGCTTTATCCTGATATAGGTCACTATACTTAGCAAGTTGTGTGGACCTTACTGTTTCAACTTTCGTTCGCCACATTACCCAAAATAAATACCATCCGCTCTGACAATGGAAGCCCGTAATGAAGCTTCGCACAGTTCAAAATGACATCCCGCATGAAAAGTTGAATAAAAGTTCGCAAGACATTTCATATTCTTAGCTGATTATACCATGAAAAAGAGGAGATATTCAGCTTTATCGTGATATAGGTCACTATATTTAGCAAGTTGTGTGGACCTTACTGTTTCAACTTTCGTTCGCCACATTTACCCTAAACATATGCAATCCGCTCTGACAATAGCGCCCAAACTGAAGCTTCGCGTAGTTCAGAATGACATGCCGCATGAAAAGTTGAATAAAAGTTCGCAAGACATTTCATATTTTTAGCTGATTATAAATTATCATGAAATAGAGGAGATTTTCAGCTTTATCCTGATATAGGTCACTATACTTAGCAAGTTGTGTGGACCTTACTGTTTCAACTTTCGTTCGCCACATTTACCCTAACTATATGCATTCCGCTCTGACAATTTACGCCTGCACTGAAGCTTCGCACAGTTCAAAATGACATCCCGTATAAAAAGTTGAATAAAAGCTCGCAAGACATTTCATATTCTTAGCTGATTATACCATGAAATAGAGGAGATTTTCAGCTTTATCCTGATATAGGTCACTATATTTAGCAAGTTGTGTGGACCTTACTGTTTCAACTTTCGTTCGCCACATTTACCCTAAATATATTCATTTCGCTCTGACACTGGAAGCCAGCACTGAAGCTTCGCGTAGTTCAAAATGACATCCCGCATAAAAGTTCGCAAGACATTTCATATTCTTAGCTGATTATACCATGAAAAAGAGGAGATTTTCAGCTTTATCCTGATATAGGTCACTATACTTAGCAAGTTGTGTGGACCTTACTGTTTCAACTTTCGTTCGCCACATTACCCAAAATAAATACCATCCGCTCTGACAATGGAAGCCCGTAATGAAGCTTCGCACAGTTCAAAATGACATCCCGCATGAAAAGTTGAATAAAAGTTCGCAAGACATTTCATATTCTTAACTGATTATACCATGAAATAGATGAGATTTTCAGCTTTATCCTGATATAGGTCACTATACTTAGCAAGTTGTGTGGACCTTACTGTTTCAACTTTCGTTCTCCACATTTACCCTAAACATATGCAATCCGCTCTGACAATAGAGGCCTCACTAAAGCTTCGCACAGTTCAAAAATGACATGCCGCATGAAAAGTTGAATAAAAGTTCGCATGACATTTCATATTCTTAGCTGATTATACCATGAAAAAGAGGAGATTTTCAGCTTTATCCTGATATAGGTCACTATACTTAGCAAGTTGTGTGGACCTTACTGTTTCAACTTTCGTTCGCCACATTACCCAAAATAAATACCATCCGCTCTGACAATGGAAGCCCGTAATGAAGCTTCGCACAGTTCAAAATGACATCCCGCATGAAAAGTTGAATAAAAGTTCGCAAGACATTTCATATTTTTAGCTGATTATACCATGAAATAGAGGAGATTTTCAGCTTTATCGTGATATAGGTCACTATATTTAGCAATTCGTGTGGACCTTACTGTTTCAACTTTCGTTCTCCACATTTACCCTAAACATATGCAATCCGCTCTGACAATTGCGCCCGCACTGAAGCTTCGCGTAGTTCAGAATGACATGCCGCATGAAAAGTTGAATAAAAGTTCGCAAGACATTTCATATTTTTAGCTGATTATAAATTATCATGAAATAGAGGAGATTTTCAGCTTTATCCTGATATAGGTCACTATACTTAGCAAGTTGTGTGGACCTTACTGTTTCAACTTTCGTTCCCCACATTTACCCTAAACATATGCATTCCGCTCTGACAATAGCGCCCAAACTGGAGCTTCGCACAGTTCAAAAATGGCATGCCGCATGGCAAGTTGAATAAAAGTTCGCAAGACATTTCATATTCTTAGCTGATTATACCAGGACATAGATGAGATTTTCAGCTTTATCCTGATATAGGTCACTATACTTAGCAAGTTGTGTGGACCTTACTGTTTCAACTTTCGTTCCCCACATTTACCCTAAACATATGCATTCCGCTCTGACAATAGCGCCCAAACTGGAGCTTCGCACAGTTCAAAAATGGCATGCCGCATGAAAAGTTGAATAAAAGTTCGCATGACATTTCATATTCTTAGCTGATTATACCATGAAATAGATGAGATTTTCAGCTTTATCCTGATATAGGTCACTATACTTAGCAAGTTGTGTGGACCTTACTGTTTCAACTTTCGTAAGCCACATTTACCCTAAATATATTCATTTCGCTCTGACAATAG
>CM057159.1:18328976-18346825 GCA_029962745.1 Echinometra lucunter
TCTTTCTCTCTAATACCTCGATCTCTCCGTTTACCTCCTTAAAGGAGAATGGAATCCAGGCATCAGTATGCTTTCAGTAAATGAAGATGAACAAGAAAGAGTAAATAGTGAAAGTTTGATCAAAATCGGACAATCTGTTCAAAAGTTATGAATTTTGAAAGTTTAAGTAAATCCCTAATGATTGAGAATCCCATTTTGGCTTGCAATATTCAAGTCGTTCTTAAAGGAGAATGAAACCCAGGCATCAGTGTGCTCTTAGTGAATGAAGATGACCAAGAAGAGTAAACAGTGAAAGTTTGACCAAAATCGGACTATCTGTTCAAAAGTTATGAATTTTGAAAGTTTAAGTAAATCCCTATAATGAGGATCCTTCAGTTTGCACCTTTGCCAGCATCTGTGATGTCATCGTGGACAACTATCCATTCATTTTGTGCATAATTTTTCAAAAAATTGATTTATGTGAAATTTTAAGCCAGGAGTCAACATAATTCTTCGCAAAATGCCCTGGCAAAATGCTTTCAGAATCGCTGTATCCATGTCATACTAAAACAGTAGTAAAAGAAAAAATCTATTTTCCTTGAAAATAAAGAAAATGTTTAAATTTTGTGTAAAAAAATGAATGGAGTGTTGTCCACGATGACATCACAGATGCTGGCAAAGTTGCCAATTTAAGGATCCTCATAATATAGGGATTTACTTAAACTTTCAAAATTCATAACTCTTGAACAGATTGTCCGATTTTTCTCAAACTTTCACTGTCTACTCTTTTCTTGTTCTTCTTCATTCACTGAAAGCACACTAATGGGTTGCATTCTCCTTTAATTTTTTGCTAATGCCCCAAGCCTCCGCACTATTCGCCACCAACACTACGGAAAGTGGTGGTGGCTGAAAAATGACATCAACAAACAAGGCACGAGGTGTATTATGTAAGACCCCATTCGGTTGAAGTTGTAAGTTCTAAACGCAGTCAAAATGAACTTATGGTGGCCCCGAAGTACGCTCGACGTCATGTGCAACGTGAATTTCGCGGCCAGCTTTGCGTCCCAGTCGCGAATTTCGCATCCAGGGTCGTGAATTTCGCGTCAGGGGTCATGAATTTCGCATCCTGGGTCATGAATTTCGGGTTCCAGGTCATGAATTTCGCATCCCGGATCGTGAATTTTGCGACTGGGAAGCAAAGTTGACTTCGAAATTCACGTCGCACATGACCTGTTGTCGAGCGTACTTCAGGGCCACCATAAAATGGTTAATGACAGTAAAATAGCCTGGACCAGTAGAAATCCGAGTAATCATTTTATATGGTACATGCGATAAGTGCATTATTCCATTGCCATTTATCAATTTTCTCCTCACGAAAAAGAAGTTTCAGATTTTCAAGCGACATACTTTTCATAGCCTAGTTCTTTATCAGGTCTTCTAAGTTTACGCGGGCAACTTCTCATCAAAAGCTCTTATTTCCTCATAGTTTCCATTGCAATTTCTTTTTCGTGGACTATTAAAGAAATTTTCTGCCAGTCAAGATGAGTAAACAAACATCAATAGTCCAAGTTCAAGATATACACTTGTTATCAAAAAAAGGAAATGCATGCTTCAGATCCATACAAAGAAAGAGAAAGCTATTGCTGGAAAAAAATTAGTCACTAGATGCTTCATTTGCCTGGCTTTAAAAAAAAAAAATGGTGATCTATAAAAAGATTTTTATAAGTACTCATGACAGGCAGATGGTAAATTAGATCTACTTTTCATAATTTACATGTATAGCCTTTTACACATTCATCTCTCTCTCTCTCACACCCCTCTCTCTCTCTCTCTCTCTCTCTCTCTCTCTCTTTCTCTCTCCCTTACTAACCCTCGTCCTCCCTCACATCCTCTCCCTCTCACCCTCTCTCTCTGTCTTATTTCGCTCTATTTCTCGTCCCTTTCCCCCTGTAAGTCCTCTCTCCACAACTTTCTTATCACTGGATTCTTATGTGATATACACTTGTTATCACAAGAGGAAATTGCATGCTTCAGATCTATACTAAGAAAGAGAAAGCTATCACTTGAAAGAAATTAGCATATACCTCATTTGCCTGACTTAAAAAAAATAAAGAGGAATTAAAGAGATAAAGAGATATAGAGAGATATAAAGAGATAACGATATATAAAGATATATAAAGATATGTAAAGAGATTTTTATAAGTACTCATGATTGGCTGATGGTATTAGATCAACTTTTCATAATTTACATGTATAGCCTTTTACACATTCACCTATTCCTCTTATCCTCTCTCTCTCTCTCTTTCTCTCCTACTAACCCCGTCTCTCTCTCTCTCCCTCTCCCCCTCTCCCTCTCACTCTCCTTCTCACCCTCTCTCTCCGTCTTATTTAGCACTATTTCTCGTCCCTTTCCTCCCTGTAAGTCCTCCTCTCTCTCCACCTTTGTCTTATCATTGGATTTTTATTTCCTATCCCTCCCCTTCAATGATAATTCACATAATCTCTGTTAATGTGACAGGGGACGTTATTTAAGTTTAATAAGTGTTATTTCTTAAAGATAAACGTGAGTTCTGGTCCTGTGATAACACAGTGAAAGAAACCGTTTTCGAAGCCTTTCGCAATAGTGAAAAAGAAAATACCCTGGGGCAGGGGCGGATCCGGGGGAGGGGGCGAATAGGTCGCGGCCCTCCCCCTTTTGAAGTAATTATTTTGGATCCGGCGATGCCCTGGGATTTTTTTTGAATCGTCACAACGTTAAGAAACCCATTAAATCTTGTTGGACAGCACATACACTGCACACAGATATGGGTATATGGGCCTGCACACGAAATAATGTTAGGGTCAATTATTTAAGCTATTTCAGGTCATACATCGAATATGAGAGCATTTCAAAAGTAACCTTTTTTCAGGACATATTTCCATTTCCAACTGGACTGTGAAAACTTACAAATTAATTATCTTTCTCCTCATCCCAGAACGGTTGGTTTTGAAAATCACAAAAATATCTGAAATATGGCAAATAATGTATCACTAGAAACTTGCAAGTTAACAGATAGCAATCGTATCAGTTTAAAGTCAGCTACGTATCAGGTAATTAAAAATAATACAAATAAAACTACCTCCCAGCATGATATACATGTACGAGCGATTCGCCAGAAAAACAACGATGTTTCAATGACGTCAATGAATGGGCCAATCCTGTCCAAGCAGGCGACGTCCCATAAAGAATGAACATAAATGCAGTGCAGTTATTTCTAAATTATAAAGAATTTATTGTATTCAAACGTGCCCATATTTCACACCGTTCTAAAATGGAAATGAAACAGATTCTGATTACTGAAATCTTTTGTTTGCACATATACAGGATAAGGGTTAATGAACAATCAAAGAAACCACATTTTGAGTTTCAAATTGAAAAGCCCGCTGAATGATAGCAAGGACGGTATTTATCCCTCTATCAGCGCCGAACGTACAGCGGTGTATGCAGCTGTAAATGCAATGGCGTCTATTTTGTTTACAAGCAACTGATTCCTTTATTCTTGTAACATTTTATTTTCCATCCAAATAAACCCATACACGGGGTTAAGAGTGAGGCAATAGATCAAACATTATTTTAGAATAACGCTAGTGACGTGAGAGAAATAACTGAAGAGAAGATGAAAAAACAGGCACTGAAAATGTGTGAGATGTTGTGGTACATCGTCTGCTTGTGCACATCTCAGCGGCTTTCGGAGAGACATTCAGGTGCTATGTCGGGGCTGTATTTTAGCAATTTGTAATTGATAATAATCATTGCTTCGAATGTTTCCAAGAATTGAATTTTGACAAACTTTCCGGTCTAAGCTTCACCTACGCAATAATGAAAATTAAGTCAGTTTTAAAAATCAGTGAATATCTGCTTTAAACTTTAAATTTGAATTAAACTTTGAATTAATTTTTGCAGTTGAAGACGGGTGACTGTGTGCTCTAACGACAATGGTTCAGTGCTTTATTTTTTTTAATTCAAGATACACGGTTAGCAAGGCTGGATGGGGGGAGGGCGGAGAGTGGCGAAGCCCCCTATTTTTCGCCAAGCAATGTCCCCCTACTAGTTCAAGATATAGGCACTGTGTATGTATTTTTTCATCTCTCAACCTGTTATAAGAAAAACCCAAAGTATGCACCGAATTGCACCATTTTATGATGGAAAAAAATGCAAAGGCTCCACACCCCTCGGTCGTTTCACTCCATCGCTTACGCCCCCACCTCCGCCTTTCTCACCACTCTGGATCGGGCCATAGTTAGGGTCAGAGTTGCAATAGGGTTTCAGGCTGAGCTTAGTGTCAGGGTTTGGCAAAGCGTTTGATCCAGAGGGTTAAAAAATTCGGTAGGGCTATTCGTTTAGTGTACAAAATTGAAGTAGAGAGTAACAGTCTCCGGAGCGTAATTATGTCGATTGAAGGTGAGTTCGTCTTCCGTATACAACACATGCAAACCGTTACTGATATCATTGTAAAACGGGACGAAGATCAGTGAATGAATTTTTCATAGAACGTTATTACGAAAAAAAAATCAGGAATCATGCCTTATTCTCGCAAGTGTGAGTGCAAACATTCTTAATTTTACATTTCTTTGTATTTCAGTTACATTAATTCTGTTGGTTCAAATCTGTTCTAAGACTTTGTGTAAGATTGCGCCAGATAAACACCCATCTGCATGATTCGGGAGGGGGGGGGGTCACGAAGTATGAGATTTGACACTGTACATTTCTAAGCGCATCGACTTGGTTTCGAACCTGGGTGACCGGATTAGAGACCAGTGCTCTACACTCTTAAAGGAGAATGCAACCCAGGCATCAGTGTGCTCTTAGTGAATGGGGATGACCAAGAAGAGTAAACAGTGAAAGTTTGAGTAAAATCGGACAATCTGTTCAAAAGTTATGAATTTTGAAAGTTTCACTAAATCCCTATTACTGGGATCCTTGAGTTGGCAACTTTGCCAGGCTGGATCTGTGATGTAATTGTGGACAACTCTCCATTCATTTTGTGCATAAATCTTCAAAAACATTGATTTTTATGAAAT
Organism: Echinometra lucunter; assembly: GCA_029962745.1. NCBI lineage: Eukaryota > Metazoa > Echinodermata > Echinoidea > Camarodonta > Echinometridae > Echinometra > Echinometra lucunter. Next base: position 18,334,017 of record CM057159.1, read on the forward strand.
TTCAAGCCAGGAATCAACATAATTCTTCCAAAAATGCTTGCAGAATTGTTGTAGCCATGTCATACTCAAACAATAAATCAAACAAATTTCTATTTTTTCGTGAAAATGAAGAAAATGTGAAATTCTGTGTACAAAATGAATGGAGAGTTGTCCACGATGACATCACAGATGCTGGTTGAGTTGCCAATTCAAGGATCGCCATAATAAGGATTTACTTAAACTTTCAAAGTACAGAACTCTTGAACAGATTGTCTGATTTTCTTCAAACTTTCACTGTTTACTCTTCTTGTTCTTCTTCATTCACTGGAAGCACAATGATGTCAAACTTGACGTGGAAAAGAGTCCGTTGGGGCCACACTCCGTTCCGGGTCAAAAATTGATCATCAAAAGCGTAATGACATTCAATCTGATTTGCACTTTTGGTAACATGTCAAACATGCAAAAGGAGAGAGTAGATCGAACCCGATGAGTCGCGCAAAGGGTCATAGGCTCAGACTTGACCCCTGTTCAAGTACTCTTTGAAAAACGTCTTATAGCTAAAATTCAGAACATTATGGCAGATACTACTCACCCACTTCATGATTGTTTCAGGTTTATCCGCTCTGGGATACGATTATGCCCTCCCAGTACTCGCCTTTCACGTTTTCGACATTCTTTCCTACCAAATTCTATACATATGTTCAATTCAACTGTGACGAGATGACATGTATATAGGTATTATCTGATCATCCTGCAATTGAGATGGAAGAGTAACTAATTATGTAATGGGACGAAGCCCAAGGTGGTAGTGGTGGGGAGGGGGGGGGGGGGGGGGGTCGTCTGTGAAATGAGGGAAAAAATGAAGTTGATAACCTGATAATTGTAAAATAAGTTCTGGTTTCAGCATGCATTGTTATTATTATTATTCTTCATCATCTCGTCATCCTGGTATTGAAATGGAAGAGCAAATAAATATGTAATAGGGCGAAGTCCAAGGTTGTAGGGGTGGGTGGGTGGGGGGGGGGGGTATGTTCTGTGAACTGAGGGGGAAAATGAATTTGGTAACTGTAATTTGATATCAGTAGGCCTATGCATCATTATTTTCTGAGTCATCAAAAATGTAAATTGCAATATCGGACAACTGAAGAATAATGATGGTTTCAGGGGTGGGTGCACATGGGGATGGGTCTGTGAGTTGAGGAGTTTGGGGGAGGCGATCTGTAATCAGTTATAGTACTACTATCCAGCAAATTAGATAAACACACTTGGTTTTCATGTTGTGATGTAGATGTTATGCGTTCATGAATTGCATTCCTTTGTACTCATTTATCATATTTATGTTATTTCATTGTTTTTTGTTTTCTTTATTGTTATTGTATTATGTTAAAGAGCCAATGGAAACAAAATTTCTGTGTAATGATATACATGGACCAATAAAGAATCTTCAATCTTCAATCTTCAATCTTCAATCTTCAATCTTGAAAATGATCCGGAATGAAGTAAAAATGACCCGGAATAAGGTCAAATGTGACCAAGAAACAAGTCTTCATGACCCTTTTCTGGGTAAAACATGACCCGGAACGGAATGTGGCCCCAGCGGACTCTATTCCGGGTCATCTGACCCAGAATTTTAAGAGTGTACCAACTGAGAATATCACGCCTGAATCAATCGCAACTCTTTAAAAGATGGGTCCCCGGTAAACCCATGAGACACCAAACTATGAGCAATTACCTTGCCCTTGCCAAAATCCTCCTCGTTTATATAGGATCACTCTATTTCAATCGCTAGCAATAGAAGATCAGTGAGATGGTTAACCCAAGTTAATTTTTATTTTGAACTTGTACTGAAGCACGGGGAAAAATCAACATCATTTAACAGTTGGAAGCAATATGAAATGATTAAATCATCTTGTCATGCATGCATATCTACTAAACATGTTAACCTTGGTTTGTCCAAATCAAGTCGAAACCAATGCCAAGGACGTAATAAACAAACGAAAAATGACAGAAAAGGAAATATTAAAGCTTTCTGTAGAATCCTGAATTAATAAAACCAGTTTCGCTCGCACAAACTGAAAACAAAGCCCAAATGTATAAAATGAAGAAAGCAAAAGACACATACACAGCATGGGCATTATCTTTCTGGACTTGGGGAAATAAACCGGTGAAGTGCTGTATCATACATGTCATATGACTTGCATTCGAAATTATAGTTTCTCTTTTCCACTGACTAGGAAACAATCTCCTGTGTACCTCTTTTTCTATTACACAGTCTCTCTCTCTCTTCTTTCGGCTTCCCGGTTAGGGGCGTAGATAGCGGCGGGGGGGGGGGGGGGGGGGGGGATGGGGATGCCTCCCCCCACATTTTGAGGTGGACTCATATATGTGTTTACAGAAATATGTACGAATGGGTTAATCATCCCCCAGGTATGAGGACCTGTCTACGCTAATGTTCCTGGTGTTTGTTCCCTCACTCGCTATGGTCTGTCCAAGAACCTACTTTTTATGATCGAAACTCTCTGGTGGTTTTGCCTATTCTGTATAATTCAGCATATATCTCTCTTTTACTGTCCCCGCCCCCCCCCCCTCTCCCTACCCCTCACCCTCTCCCTTTCCCCTCCCTATCCCTTACCTTCTCCTCTCCATGTCTCTCTTCCAATCCCCTCTCTCTTCCCATCCCCTCTCCTTTCCCATTCCCTCTCCTTTCCCATTCCCTCTCCCTTCCCATTCCCTCTCCCTTTCTCATTCCCTCTTCCTTTCCCATCCCCTCTCTCTTCCATCCCCTCTCCTTTCCCATTCCCTCTCCTTTCCCATCCCCTCTCCCTTCCCATCCCCTCTCCCTTCCCATCCCCTCTCCCTTCCCATCCCCTCTCCCTTTCCCATTCCCTCTCCCTTCCCATTCCCTCTCCCTTCCCATCCCCTCTCCCTTTCCCATTCCCTCTCCCTTCCCATTCCCTCTCCCTTCCCATCCCCTCTCCCATCCCATCCCTCTCTCTTCCCATTCCCTCTCCTTTCCATCCCCTCTCCCTTTCCATTCCCCTCTCCCTTTCCACCCCTCTCCCTTCCCATTCCCTCTCTCTTCCCATTCCCTCTCCATTTCCATCCCCTCTCCCTTCCCATCCCCTCTCTCTTCCATCCCCTCTCCCTTCCCATCCCCTCTCTCTTTCCCATCCCCTCTCCCTTCCCATTCCCTCTCCCTTCCCATTCCCTCTCCCTTCCCATTCCCCCTCCCTTCCCATTCCCTCTCCCTTCCCATTCCCTCTCCATTCCCATTCCCCCTCTCCCTCTCCCTTTCCCCTCCCATCTACCCTTTCTTATCCCCTCCTAACTGTTTCCCACCCATTTTCTGTCTTTTCTAGTCTTTCCACTTTTCAAATCTAATTTTCAAATAAGTATGCGCGTGTTTTTTTCTACTTGCTTTCCACCAGTGCTTTTTTCTTTATATGAATATTTACCCCCATCAAGTCCATCCTCTCCCCTTACTCCCTCTTTTTTTTTTAGCTTTTATCTTCCCAAATTTTCTAGAAGTTGTAAGGTTTTTGAACCCTTTTTTCCTGTTGCCCTTCATAGAAATGCGGCGAGTAAATAAAATATTATATATGCCTATACGTGCAGGCAAACAAGCGAACTTATCGGTCTATCTCGCAAACACATAAAAAACTGGCGATAACGCCATATAAATTTCTGCTCTCGTCTGATGAAAATGTTAAATTTACAACAAATATCCAGGGGTTAAACAAGCAGTGTAGATAAGATGAGCTCTTAAATTTCCCCACTCGAGCAAACACTGTCACTCGCTGTCTCCCTCACCCCACAGCACGGCCAATAGGGCAATAAACAAAACCGCGTTGAACAGAAAGACATCGAAGAAGTGCAACAAACTGACGTTTTGCGGCATGATAGCACTCCGTGCGCAAATTTGTCAGGTATGATTAATTTGAAAGTCGGACGAATATAGACATGATTGTATTCCAACTTGGAACATATTACCAACACCATGATCACAAAAAGTTAATCCTGAGCTACTAATACCTAATAATGAGTATTCATCTTTTCATTGAAATTATTGAATCGATTTTTTTTTTCGGGGGGAGGGCGGTATTCTCGTTATTTTTTTTTCTTCAAATGTTGGTACCATACTTGTAGATCTGTGGGTTGGAAATGAACCCGTGCATTAAATCTTCACGAATATACATGTGAACCCCTCACTACATGACAATTTCTAACATCCTTTCTGTAGCTTACAATGTGAGAAATCTGCCCCAGAATTAAAAAAAAAACAAAACTTTTTTTATTGAGAATATAATCCCATAAGACAAACATAATGGTACATTTATGTGACTCATGATCTGCAAAACAGTCATAAATTTTGTATTTTGCTTTCCCATTATTCGTCAAAGGAATGTTCCTTGACTGGCACCACTCCCAATAATTCTAACACAGAGCACCAAGCAATAAATAAGTCAAAATGATTTTCATTTCTAATTTGATTGAAGATCAGTTTATTTATCAATATCATTTCACAAAATTATTCCACACAAATTTACACATTTACATTTATTTACATGAAATAACAAACATTCCTGTATCAAAATGTTTGAGATTATGCTTACAAAAGCCGAGTCCAAGTGAAATGGTGCATTATACAAGTTTTGTGTATTCATAATCAATCTGTTAAAAAAAAATCTTGTATACTTCTAAGGTTTTCGTGGTTACATAAGGCACATAATACAAAGTTGATATTAATTTTCCCTATCATTTCTTGAAGACGGCACGACGTCCGTGCTCTATACATGAAAAGTTGAATTTTTAGCCCATAAATTATTTTGATCCGAACCGCAGTTAGAGTATTGCCTCATGCCAGCATGGAAACAAAATTCTCATTTATAATGAGTTGGGTTATTTTCTTGCCCAATTATAAAGCATTTTTGCCCCACTGTAAAAAAAAAAACTGTACTGTATATGACAGGGAAAAAAACACAATACATAGTTGGTATAAATTGCTCCTTTTGAGCACTTCTAAGTATGCAAGTATACTTTCTACTACATTCAATTGCACAGTACTCGATGAGAAAACATACCATTCGTGATATACACTATTTCTCGCCATCGAAAACATTAATACAGCAGTAAATAAAAAACTAAGTTCGCCATGGAAGTTAAGGGGCAAGTAGTATAATGATAAATTCCGCGACTTGGCAAGGAAAAACACATCGCGGCGTCACCAGACTTTTCTACGTAGGTCGTCCGACCAATTCACAGAAAAGACCCCCTCCCCCATAATTTTTTTTTATTGAATTGTTGTTTGTTGTTGAATTGGCTTTTTACAGACGTGTATCAATCAGATATGATTATTTACGTCTGGGACCGCCCTTTTACGTCACCACATGGGAGACGTGACTCAGACGAGACTCGAACCCGGGTCCACTGAATCAGTTAACTTCACTGTTAGCTGGATTACAGGCTCAAGCCACAACGCCTAGTTTTTAAAGTTTTCTGACAGACTTTCCAAACATTATCCACAAGAAAACACAGTGATGGAGGGAGGGGACGAGGGGTTCATATCTGACGACCTCCTCCAGCTACATCCCTTCAATCGAGAATTATAGGTACTGCGGTCCAGTTGAAATAAGAAATCAAGTGTATTTGACAGTACAAACAGGTGCGTGCAAATAAAAAAAATAACAAAAATAATGGAATTTTAATATTCAGGCGTACCATTAGTAAATCCTGAACGAAATGTTTCAATTTGAAAATAGGCCATTCCATCGTATTACATACATATTTCTTGATATTGTGCTCTTAATTACAGTCACAACAAAATACACGCCAATTTTTAGATGTCATACGACCATCATCGACACATTATTTTCAGAGGAATTGTCTTTGACATTATATTCTTTCTTAGTTTCAGCGCTTGGTTTTCTGGATAATGATAACGGGATGGTTGCAGTGTTATGTTCACAAGATCCTGTCAGGTCGCTGTGAGCGTTAGCTGAGCAAAGCAAGTCCATGCCTCGGTATGGTACGTCCATGTACTGCCATAAGACTAAGCTCAGTTATCTCTATACTAATGGTTTACTGGAGACAACATGACGTATAACACCGTGAATCCATCATCAAAATATTCAATGCAGTAAAATGATAGACATCATCAAATGTGAAAACTATAAACTTGATAAAGCGCACCTTTTGTTTACGGAGGAACCTTGCAAGTATGCTACGTTATTCCATGTGTTTATACTCACAGCGGTGTATAATCCAGCACAGAATCATACCAGCGTTCTCCCCACAATGGCCGTCGTATACGTGAAAGAAAAACGACATTTACTAACTTCCGCGACCAATTTTACAAATTCAATTGTAGTCACAAAGATAAATGGAAATTATTTCATAATTTCCCCATTTGATTCTTAAACAGAATTACAAAATAGTTTCACACATATAACAAGCATGGTGCAGTTGAATCATACTTCAGTTATTATTACTAGATTTTTTTGTTAGGAGACTCGGAGACAAGGATCTGATTTGAAAGAAATCCGGTCCAGAAGGAAATATAAAATAACAGCACATAAAATGCTTAGTGTCTAGGTTAATCGACTAAAATATACTGAAAATGAAAAACTTTTTTTAATTTTTTTTTACAGTTTTCAAAAACTCTACATAACTATAGGCTAAGCATGCTCATGGATTCAATTGCACCTTTTCTCTATGACTGAAGATTCAAATTTGGTCATGTCGAGTGGAAAATGCCCTTTTTTGACGGATGACTACACCTACAATGTCTAATATTGCCAAAGATTCTGTCCACATGTCTACTTCTATATCAAGGCTTGGCAAGAAATTAATATTTATCAAATTGGAAATGAATTTGCACCATAACGTCTTGTCCAAACATAACAGTCATATTCATAAACCGCATTTAATTAACAAGGATATTTCATGCCCAGTTCACAAATAAACCATTTCACCTGGCTCGAGTACAATGAAAATGATCACATCTGCACAGTGTGAACAAGCATTTGGCTCTTCCGGGTTACAAACATGACAAAATCGAAAATGTCATCACACTTCTCCGAGCACTGCCGAGAGGTAACGAACTTGTTTCGGTGCAAATGGTTGTGATGAGAGCACATTTGTTGCCTCCGGAGTAAATAACGAGTAAATTACAGTATTAAAAACTAGCAGAAAATGTATTAAAAGTTGATGTAAACGCAACAGGAATTTCTGAAGCCATCTTACAAAGACTCCATGTCTGGAAGACTATCACTTAAAAAGAAAAATACTGATTGAAAAGTTTTCACCAAGTTCTGTTGCTATTGATGGACGGTTCGAGGTACTGATCACTTTGTGGTGTGGCGTACTCATAATTGCAGGAATTCGAGAAGGGTGTAGCTTGTGTACTGGGGGTGCCACTGTTGACGGTAGAATAGCTAAAGTTGGTGCAGGAATAAGTGTAAGGTGGGGGATTGGACGAACCTGTACAAGGTTTACCGTCCCGTACCAGAACCGGTACGGCTACGCGACGCGGCGGATACTGATCGTTGTGTTGCTGGTGCCGAGCCGCTGCCGTTGCGGCTGCGACGGCGGTCGCCGTTCCTAAATCGATGGTCTTGGTCTCACGTTGTTTCTTGTTCTTGTAACGTCGATTCTGGAACCAGATTTTGACTTGGGTTGGCGTGAGCTTTAGGACGTTCGCCATCTGCTCTCGCTCTGGGGCGGATAGATACCGCTGTTGTTTGAAGCGACGTTCAAGCTCGTACACTTGAGCCTGCGAGAAGAGTACACGGGGCTTACGTCGTTGCCGTGCCGGTTTTGGCGGCTTCAGGGTCGTGCTAGACGGTTGCTGTTGTTGCTGCTGCTGTTTTGCACATGATGAACGTTTGATGTTATCTGGCGTCTGCTTAGTTTCAGTACCGGTAGACTGCAGTGTGTTGCCTGAAGTGAAAACAAAAAGAGAGGAAAATATAATTCAGGAGTGTTTGTTTGTTTGATTGATTGATTTATTTCTGCGTTCAAAATAATGATAACAAATGCAAATCAATACATGATTACATAAACAATACATAAATAAAACATCATGTACAAAATATATTATACAATAATCATGATAAAACATACAAGCAAGAATACATAATATAATACTTTTTAAACTAAAGAGATAAATCAGTGTTAATGTAGTGCTGCAGTTAAACTGAAATTAACATTTATTTCCTTCTTAACAATAGCAATGCGTTTATGTACGCAAATCCAGTTTTTTCTAGAAAAGGCATGAAAGGAGGCGAAAACCAGGAAGGGTAGCTTGTGCTGGGGTCGCCGAAGACGCGATGACAATGAATAAAAGCATGTTAATATAAGAACATCGTCGGAGACATAATTTCATCAGCGTTATCAGATGAAAGAAATTAGAGTAGAATGAGGATAAAGTTTCAATTTTGCACCTAAATGCAACACTGGCAGCATCTTTTTAGGTGCAATCTTGCACCTTACATGAAAAAGGTGCAAAAATGCACCCTTTTGTACTTGTTTGCAACCGGAAATGCCCGTCTGTACCCTTATAGGTGCAAATTTGACCCTCTGTTTCTTATTTTGGGAAACTTTAAGGGTGCAGAATTTTTTGCATTCAAAAGGGTGCAAATTCCGCACTTTCCCTAAAGGGTACAACTCTGCACCCTTAGGGGTGCAAAATGTAGCTCACTGCACCCTTAAATGTGCAAAATGCTTCTTAGGGTGCAAAGTTGTACCCATAAAGGAGCTCCCAGTGTTGCATCTGAAGGATGCAAAATTGAACCTTTTTTTTTCTTAGTGTGTAGATTAAAAGTGGAGAGGAGGAGAATTCTAGGGTGACGTTAATTTGTTAACGAATTTGAATGATTATCAAGGTAAACGACTAATATATGACCAAATTAAGAAGACACAGGGTCATTCTGCATGATATAGACTCAAATCAGAGAGGTGTTGGAATGCATAAATGAGAAACAACAGTTTTTCCACTGTTGTTTGAAGAAAGAACAAATCTTTTTCTACGTATCAAAAGGCACAGTGGTTCGGTGGCTAACTTGGCAAAATCATCGAAATCTAATCATCATTATGGGCTGCGCCTTCGAAAATCCTTTTAAAAATAATAAACATGACCTTTGGCGTATATACCTATCCCATGTATCACTGACTGTGTAAACTGTCAACCCATGCAGACAATAAGACAACTAATTGATAGTCCAGAAATTTAACCAGACTCTCGATAATAGGGAAAGTAATCCTTAGTTTAAAAGTTGGCCGAACAGAATAATAACAATCAAATATTTATTCCTTTTCAGGATTCATAATAAAGAAAGTGAATTCATTAATTCTGACTTACCTGCACTGTCATAAGCGGTCATTCCACTTTAAAGTTTTACTGTATATATTTTATTTTCTTGCAAGACATCCTGGAAAGTATAATATTACACCTCGAGTGTGGCCTGAAATCTCGTCACAATCATGAAGCACATAATCACTGAAGATATTGCAATGATACTAACGTCAAACAAAACATAGAAGTCATAATTTGAAAGAAAGAAAGAAAGGGAAAAAGACTCCTTCCAGCCAGCTTGGTTAAGTTCCAACACCAGGGCCCTGGAATAGAATTTATTTTAATCCAACCTCTGGCCGCAAGTTGCCTTGAAAGAAAGTAGAAAAATCTTGAGCTACATATTCGTGAAAGTTAGGATGAAATGGGGATAACATGTGTATTAATGGCAGTTATCGATTGTCAAGTTTCAATTGGGTTGGCAACTGTTTACCGTCAGACTATATACTCTCTCACATTCTGACTGAAATTACTTCTTTTCGAAATATCAGAGTAAGTTATTTCTGTGTTCAAGTTGTTATGAAGTACCCATTAACTGTCATGTTGTTTATAATGTTTTGATGACAACTTTAAAAGGAAAGATTTTTTCACATGACAGGGGTCGCACTACGGGGGTGGGCAGGGGGCGGCCGCCCTATCAATTTTAATGGAAGAAAAAATAAGACGAAGAATAAGAAGGAAGAGGAGGAGACGAAGAAGAAGGGAGTATTGTAAATCGTGGGGGGGGGGGGGGGGCGAAGCGATCGCGCCGGGAAGGGTTTGGGGAGGGAGCTTTTGCATGTTTATAATTGAAATCGAACGATCTGGTGCACAACTATGGGTGATATTTTTGGAAAATTTTAGCGGTGGCGGCGAGAATTCCACCCCCCCGCGTACGGCCATTTAACTGCTTTAAATCTATGCGGAAGGTTTGATTAAATAGCACCAAAATTAGAGAAGAGGTAAATGAAGTAAAAAATTTTAGTGACAAACTTGGAAAAGGGTCTTACCTTGAAGCTCTCATTTTATGACCGACTTTGTGCTCAGGATTTGAGGTCATTAAAACGGGGCTCGGTTTAGAAAATAATAATGAAAAACGCGACTAGACAAATATTTTTAATCGATATTACGATCAGGAGACTTTCACTTCTTCGCACGTTGGGACTGGAATTCAAACATTAGGGAAGAGCTATAGGCTGGGAAAGGATCTCATTTTTTCCTGTTCAAAGTCTATGCGGCTTGGTGAACTCACAATGACATGCAGGGAACGATGCCATTCCGCTAAAGTTTATTGCCCGCTGTAATTAGCTGTTGTTCCGTATATTATAAAAGTCCCGCCTCTGCCTAGAAAACCTTGCTTTATTCATTCATATATTCAAACTTCCTCATCAATTCGCATTCTTTTCACAAAACAATGTCATGTTTAAGTTGAGTGAATCTCCGAATGATGTCTTAATCACTGAAGGATCAAGACCAGGGGCCTGTTTTCTCGAAACCGTCATCATCGTCAAGATAAGTCTTAGTCCTTTGTTATCCCATAGAAACGCATGTGATTTTCTTTCATACGTGTTTCTTGGGTTGCCCAAGAACTTAGATTTAAGACGGTTTCGAAAAAACAGGCCCCATGATTATTTTTTTTTTGGGGGGGGGTACATTTCTCCAAAATAATAAAGAAGCAGCCCCCTCCCTCCTCAAAAGAAGATGATAATGATGAAGATGAAAAGGGTTATCACATTTTTTCTGAAGCTGGGTTGGCGGGTGATCCCCGCTGGTATTCGAGTGGTTTTCATGTATTGGCGTAAATAGCACATTTTGTTTAGCCGAGTTGGGGGGGGGGGGGCGGCGGCGTCGTGCCCTTCCCACTATTTACTGAAAAGTTCAAAAGCTGAATAAAGCTGTTATACTTAATATGAATGAATGACAAGATGAATGGAGCAAAATGAGCAAGTCCAAGGCATTAGATCATTCGGTATTTTTAATATTGTGAGCACAATATTGACATCAGAAGTATCATGTTCTTTAATAATTTGAATAATTTGTATTATAAGCTCTAAAAGTCATTGTAAATTCATCACAATCATCACTTCATCAGTGATGCAAAATTGCAGTCGTGACCCGCAACGTATGGGAAAAATGGCTTGGAATTGCCCATATTCAGGTTATTCTTTTTTCTTCTTCTTCTTCTGTCGTAGTAAATCACCACATGTATACCATGTACATGATGTATGACGTTTCTATTATCGTGAAGCGGGGTATCGATTCGAAAGATATCAGTGCTTGTCGAGTAGGAAATTATCAATAATTCGATTAAGTTGTTGGTATCATTTCTTTATCAAAGAAAAGTAGGTAAACATATTTATAGTACCGTAACTCCAACATAGTGATAGAAATAGAAAACAGAATAATATGAGGGAGTGACAAAAACATAATAGTGGGAAGGTTGAAAATGTATCAGGCCCGTTGATTACAGAGGTAAATGGCAGGTATTGCATGGTTTTACAAATGTTTCAATGTGTAAAAAAATCTTATATACAAAGCCTATATGAAACATGATTTAATTATCTTCTCGAAGTAACATGATGCAAAACTAATGCATAATGATGTAGAAATTAGGTAAAATATGGTGAAAAGATAACTGTATGAAAGTAAATGGGGATAAACTGAGATATTCTTTTGGTGAGCAAATACAAAGGCATGTAACCAGTTGATTCATTGAACAGCAACGGGTATACACGGTGGAAGCCCTCAAATTTTCTTTAAAAAATCATACTTCAAAATTATGCAAGGGTTCCCGATCAGTATACGATTTCTTGATGACTCATGCGGAAATACATCTCGAGATATTCATGTGATTCAATATCTTGCGAGTAAAAACATACTGAACATTACTGAAATCACATTAGCAAAAAGTCAGGTTAAAATTGTATGCATGTGGGGTTAAAAGTAATATACATTTTATTTTAGAGTGTATCAATATTGCACCAATTTTCAAGTATTATCAGGGATCATCTTCAAGTGCCTACAACATGAGAAGTATTTTTGCCGCAACACGGGGAAAAAATGTCAGCTTTGTAATTATTTTTTGTCAAGGTTAGTGTCATGTACACCACAGTTCCCAAACGTGCCAAACCTGTTGTTTTGCTCACTAATTAGTCGGCCTATTTGTATAACAACAGCGTGTAGCCATTGTATTATACTGACTTTCGTTCTTATCATGTGAATCTAAAATTTCTACAGGTAATTTATAACGAATCCACGTCATTTTTAGTAGGTAAACAAGCATAAATACAACCAATACAAGCAATAAATACAACCATAACACAGGGGGGCGTTTCATCAACATTTGTTGTCTGACAAGTTGTCAGATCTGACATCTTTCCTTGATTTTGATTGGCTGAGAAGCATCATTACTATGGCAACTGTCGGATAAAACAGAGTTGTCGGATAAAACATCGGACAAGTCCTTTCATGAAACGCTCCCCAGGTGACAATAATTATGTTC
>CM057159.1:18347325-18390620 GCA_029962745.1 Echinometra lucunter
TTATCCCCTCCTAACTGTTTCCCACCACAATTTTCTGTTCTTTTCTAGTCTTGTCCACTTTCAAATCTCATTCTTCAATAAGTATGCGCGTGTTTTTTTTCTACTTGCTTTCCAACCAGTGCTTTTTCTTTATATGATATTTACCCCCCATCAAGTCCATCCTCTCCCCCTTACCTCCCTCTTTTTTTTTAGCTTTTATCTTCCCAAATTTTCTAGAAGTTGTAAGGTTTTTTGAACCCTTTTTTCTGTTGCCCTTCATAGAAATGCGGCGAGTAAATAAAATATTATATATGCCTATACGTGCAGGCAAACAAGCGAACTTATCGGTCTATCTCGCAAACACATAAAAAACTGGCGATAACGCCATATAAATTTCTGCTCTCGTCTGATGAAAATGTTAAATTTACAACAAATATCCAGGGGTTAAACAAGCAGTGTAGATAAGATGAGCTCTTAAATTTCCCCACTCGAGCAAACACTGTCACTCGCTGTCTCCCTCACCCCACAGCACGGCCAATAGGGCAATAAACAAAACCGCGTTGAACAGAAAGACATCGAAGAAGTGCAACAAACTGACGTTTTTGCGGCATGATAGCACTCCGTGCGCAAATTTGTCAGGTATGATTAATTTGAAAGTCGGACGAATATAGACATGATTGTATTCCAACTTGGAACATATTACCAACACCATGATCACAAAAAGTTAATCCTGAGCTACTAATACCTAATAATGAGTATTCATCTTTCATTGAAATTATTGAATCGATTTTTTTTTCGGGGGGAGGGCGGTATTCTCGTTATTTTTTTTTCTTCAAATGTTGGTACCATACTTGTAGATCTGTGGGTTGGAAATGAACCCGTGCATTAAATTCTTCACGAATATACATGTGAACCCCTCACTACATGACAATTTCTAACATCCTTTCTGTAGCTTACAATGTGAGAAATCTGCCCCAGAATTAAAAAAAAAACAAAACTTTTTTATTGAGAATATAATCCCATAAGACAAACATAATGGTACATTTATGTGACTCATGATCTGCAAAACAGTCATAAATTTGTATTTTGCTTTCCCATTATTCGTCAAAGGAATGTTCCTTGACTGGCACCACTCCCAATAATTCTAACACAGAGCACCAAGCAATAAATAAGTCAAAATGATTTTCATTTCTAATTTGATTGAAGATCAGTTTATTTATCAATATCATTTCACAAAATTATTCCACACAAATTTACACATTTACATTTATTTACATGAAATAACAAACATTCCTGTATCAAAATGTTTGAGATTATGCTTACAAAAGCCGAGTCCAAGTGAAATGGTGCATTATACAAGTTTTGTGTATTCATAATCAATCTGTTAAAAAAAAATCTTGTATACTTCTAAGGTTTTCGTGGTTACATAAGGCACATAATACAAAGTTGATATTAATTTTCCCTATCATTTCTTGAAGACGGCACGACGTCCGTGCTCTATACATGAAAAGTTGAATTTTTAGCCCATAAATTATTTTGATCCGAACCGCAGTTAGAGTATTGCCTCATGCCAGCATGGAAACAAAATTCTCATTTATAATGAGTTGGGTTATTTTCTTGCCCAATTATAAAGCATTTTTGCCCCACTGTAAAAAAAAAACTGTACTGTATATGACAGGGAAAAAAACACAATACATAGTTGGTATAATTGCTCCTTTTGAGCACTTCTAAGTATGCAAGTATACTTTCTACTACATTCAATTGCACAGTACTCGATGAGAAAACATACCATTCGTGATATACACTATTTCTCGCCATCGAAAACATTAATACAGCAGTAAATAAAAAACTAAGTTCGCCATGGAAGTTAAGGGGCAAGTAGTATAATGATAAATTCCGCGACTTGGCAAGGAAAAACACATCGCGGCGTCACCAGACTTTTCTACGTAGGTCGTCCGACCAATTCACAGAAAAGACCCCCTCCCCCATAATTTTTTTTTATTGAATTGTTGTTTGTTGTTGAATTGGCTTTTTACAGACGTGTATCAATCAGATATGATTATTTACGTCTGGGACCGCCCTTTTACGTCACCACATGGGAGACGTGACTCAGACGAGACTCGAACCCGGGTCCACTGAATCAGTTAACTTCACTGTTAGCTGGATTACAGGCTCAAGCCACAACGCCTAGTTTTTAAAGTTTTCTGACAGACTTTCCAAACATTATCCACAAGAAAACACAGTGATGGAGGGAGGGGACGAGGGGTTCATATCTGACGACCTCCTCCAGCTACATCCCTTCAATCGAGAATTATAGGTACTGCGGTCCAGTTGAAATAAGAAATCAAGTGTATTTGACAGTACAAACAGGTGCGTGCAAATAAAAAAAATAACAAAATAATGGAATTTTAATATTCAGGCGTACCATTAGTAAATCCTGAACGAAATGTTTCAATTTGAAAATAGGCCATTCCATCGTATTACATACATATTTCTTGATATTGTGCTCTTAATTACAGTCACAACAAAATACACGCCAATTTTTAGATGTCATACGACCATCATCGACACATTATTTTCAGAGGAATTGTCTTTGACATTATATTCTTTCTTAGTTTCAGCGCTTGGTTTTCTGGATAATGATAACGGGATGGTTGCAGTGTTATGTTCACAAGATCCTGTCAGGTCGCTGTGAGCGTTAGCTGAGCAAAGCAAGTCCATGCCTCGGTATGGTACGTCCATGTACTGCCATAAGACTAAGCTCAGTTATCTCTATACTAATGGTTTACTGGAGACAACATGACGTATAACACCGTGAATCCATCATCAAAATATTCAATGCAGTAAAATGATAGACATCATCAAATGTGAAAACTATAAACTTGATAAAGCGCACCTTTTGTTTACGGAGGAACCTTGCAAGTATGCTACGTTATTCCATGTGTTTATACTCACAGCGGTGTATAATCCAGCACAGAATCATACCAGCGTTCTCCCCACAATGCCGTCGTATACGTGAAAGAAAAACGACATTTACTAACTTCCGCGACCAATTTTACAAATTCAATTGTAGTCACAAAGATAAATGGAAATTATTTCATAATTTCCCCATTTGATTCTTAAACAGAATTACAAAATAGTTTCACACATATAACAAGCATGGTGCAGTTGAATCATACTTCAGTTATTATTACTAGATTTTTTTGTTAGGAGACTCGGAGACAAGGATCTGATTTGAAAGAAATCCGGTCCAGAAGGAAATATAAAATAACAGCACATAAAATGCTTAGTGTCTAGGTTAATCGACTAAAATATACTGAAAATGAAAAACTTTTTTTAATTTTTTTTTACAGTTTTCAAAAACTCTACATAACTATAGGCTAAGCATGCTCATGGATTCAATTGCACCTTTTCTCTATGACTGAAGATTCAAATTTGGTCATGTCGAGTGGAAAATGCCCTTTTTTGACGGATGACTACACCTACAATGTCTAATATTGCCAAAGATTCTGTCCACATGTCTACTTCTATATCAAGGCTTGGCAAGAAATTAATATTTATCAAATTGGAAATGAATTTGCACCATAACGTCTTGTCCAAACATAACAGTCATATTCATAAACCGCATTTAATTAACAAGGATATTTCATGCCCAGTTCACAAATAAACCATTTCACCTGGCTCGAGTACAATGAAAATGATCACATCTGCACAGTGTGAACAAGCATTTGGCTCTTCCGGGTTACAAACATGACAAAATCGAAAATGTCATCACACTTCTCCGAGCACTGCCGAGAGGTAACGAACTTGTTTCGGTGCAAATGGTTGTGATGAGAGCACATTTGTTGCCTCCGGAGTAAATAACGAGTAAATTACAGTATTAAAAACTAGCAGAAAATGTATTAAAAGTTGATGTAAACGCAACAGGAATTTCTGAAGCCATCTTACAAAGACTCCATGTCTGGAAGACTATCACTTAAAAAGAAAAATACTGATTGAAAAGTTTTCACCAAGTTCTGTTGCTATTGATGGACGGTTCGAGGTACTGATCACTTTGTGGTGTGGCGTACTCATAATTGCAGGAATTCGAGAAGGGTGTAGCTTGTGTACTGGGGGTGCCACTGTTGACGGTAGAATAGCTAAAGTTGGTGCAGGAATAAGTGTAAGGTGGGGGATTGGACGAACCTGTACAAGGTTTACCGTCCCGTACCAGAACCGGTACGGCTACGCGACGCGGCGGATACTGATCGTTGTGTTGCTGGTGCCGAGCCGCTGCCGTTGCGGCTGCGACGGCGGTCGCCGTTCCTAAATCGATGGTCTTGGTCTCACGTTGTTTCTTGTTCTTGTAACGTCGATTCTGGAACCAGATTTTGACTTGGGTTGGCGTGAGCTTTAGGACGTTCGCCATCTGCTCTCGCTCTGGGGCGGATAGATACCGCTGTTGTTTGAAGCGACGTTCAAGCTCGTACACTTGAGCCTGCGAGAAGAGTACACGGGGCTTACGTCGTTGCCGTGCCGGTTTTGGCGGCTTCAGGGTCGTGCTAGACGGTTGCTGTTGTTGCTGCTGCTGTTTTGCACATGATGAACGTTTGATGTTATCTGGCGTCTGCTTAGTTTCAGTACCGGTAGACTGCAGTGTGTTGCCTGAAGTGAAAACAAAAAGAGAGGAAAATATAATTCAGGAGTGTTTGTTTGTTTGATTGATTGATTTTATTTCTGCGTTCAAAATAATGATAACAAATGCAAATCAATACATGATTACATAAACAATACATAAATAAAACATCATGTACAAAATATATTATACAATAATCATGATAAAACATACAAGCAAGAATACATAATATAATACTTTTTTAAACTAAAGAGATAAATCAGTGTTAATGTAGTGCTGCAGTTAAACTGAAATTAACATTTATTTCCTTCTTAAACAATAGCAATGCGTTTATGTACGCAAATCCAGTTTTTTCTAGAAAAGGCATGAAAGGAGGCGAAAACCAGGAAAGGGTAGCTTGTGCTGGGGTCGCCGAAGACGCGATGACAATGAATAAAAGCATGTTAATATAAGAACATCGTCGGAGACATAATTTCAGCGTTATCAGATGAAAGAAATTAGAGTAGAATGAGGATAAAGTTTCAATTTTGCACCTAAATGCAACACTGGCAGCATCTTTTTAGGTGCAATCTTGCACCTTACATGAAAAAGGTGCAAAAATGCACCCTTTTGTACTTGTTTGCAACCGGAAATGCCCGTCTGTACCCTTATAGGTGCAAATTTGACCCTCTGTTTTCTTATTTTGGAAACTTTAAGGGTGCAGAATTTTTTGCATTCAAAAGGGTGCAAATTCGCACTTTCCCTAAAGGGTACAACTCTGCACCCTTAGGGGTGCAAAATGTAGCTCACTGCACCCTTAAATGTGCAAAATGCTTCTTAGGGTGCAAAGTTGTACCCATAAAGGAGCTCCCAGTGTTGCATCTGAAGGATGCAAAATTAAACCTTTTTTTTTTCTTAGTGTGTAGATTAAAAGTGGAGAGGAGGAGAATTCTAGGGTGACGTTAATTTGTTAACGAATTTGAATGATTATCAAGGTAAACGACTAATATATGACCAAATTAAGAAGACACAGGGTCATTCTGCATGATATAGACTCAAATCAGAGAGGTGTTGGAATGCATAAATGAGAAACAACAGTTTTCCACTGTTGTTTGAAGAAAAGACAAATCTTTTTTCTACGTATCAAAAGGCACAGTGTTCGGTGCTAACTTGGCAAAATCATCGAAATCTAATCATCATTATGGGCTGCGCCTTCGAAATCCTTTTAAAAATAATAAACATGACCTTTGGCGTATATACCTATCCCATGTATCACTGACTGTGTAAACTGTCAACCCATGCAGACAAATAAGACAACTAATTGATAGTCCAGAAATTTAACCAGACTCTCGATAATAGGGAAAGTAATCCTTAGTTTAAAAGTTGGCCGAACAGAATAATAACAATCAAATAATTTATTCCTTTTCAGGATTCATAATAAAGAAAGTGAATTCATTAATTCTGACTTACTGCACTGTCATAAGCGGTCATTCCACTTTAAAGTTTTTACTGTATATATTTTATTTTCTTGCAAGACATCCTGGAAAGTATAATATTACACCTCGAGTGTGGCCTGAAATCTCGTCACAATCATGAAGCACATAATCACTGAAGATATTGCAATGATACTAACGTCAAACAAAACATAGAAGTCATAATTTGAAAGAAAGAAAGAAAGGAAAAAGACTCCTTCCAGTCCAGCTTGGTTAAGTTCCAACACCAGGCCCTGGAATAAATTTATTTTTAATCCAACCTCTGCCGCAAGTTGCCTTGAAAGAAAGTAGAAAAATCTGAGCTACATATTCGTGAAAGTTCGGATGAAATGGGATAAACATGTGTATTAATGGCAGTTATCGATGGTCAAGTTTCAAATTGGTTGTGCAACTGTTTACCGTCAGACTATATACTCTCTCACACCCTGACTGAAATTACTTCTTTTCGAAATATCAGAGTAAGTTATTTCTGTGTTCAAGTTGTTATGAAGTACCCATTAACTGTCATGTTGTTTATAATACGTTTTGATGACAACTTTAAAAGGAAAGATTTTTTCACATGACAGGGGTCGCACTACGGGGGTGGGCAGGGGGCGGCCGCCCTATCAATTTTTAATGGAGAAAAAATAAGACGAAGAATAAGAAGGAAGAGGAGGAAGAGGAGGAGACGAAGAAGAAGGGAGTATTGTAAATCGTGGGGGGGGGGGGGGGGAGCGAAGCGATCGCGCCGGGAAGGGTTTGGGGAGGGAGCTTTTGCATGTTTATAATTGAAATCGAACGATCTGGTGCACAACTATGGGTGATATTTTTGGAAAATTTTAGCGGTGGCGGCGAGAATTCCACCCCGCGTACGGCCATTTAACTGCTTTAAATCTATGCGGAAGGTTTGATTAAATAGCACCAAAATTAGAGAAGAGGTAAATGAAGTAAAAAATTTTAGTGACAAACTTGGAAAAGGGTCTTACCTTGAAGCTCTCATTTTATGACCGACTTTGTGCTCAGGATTTGAGGTCATTAAAACGGGGCTCGGTTTAGAAAATAATAATGAAAAACGCGACTAGACAAATATTTTTAATCGATATTACGATCAGGAGACTTTCACTTTCTTCGCACGTTGGGACTGGAATTCAAACATTAGGGAAGAGCTATAGGCTGGGAAAGGATCTCATTTTTTCCTGTTCAAAGTCTATGCGGCTTGGTGAACTCACAATGACATGCAGGGAACGATGCCATTCCGCTAAAGTTTATTGCCCGCTGTAATTAGCTGTTGTTCCGTATATTATAAAAGTCCCGCCTCTGCCTAGAAAACCTTGCTTTATTCATTCATATATTCAAACTTCCTCATTAATTCGCATTCTTTTCACAAAACAATGTCATGTTTAAGTTGAGTGAATCTCCGAATGATGTCTTAATCACTGAAGGATCAAGACCAGGGGCCTGTTTTCTCGAAACCGTCATCATCGTCAAGATAAGTCTTAGTCCTTTGTTATCCCATAGAAACGCATGTGATTTTCTTTCATACGTGTTTCTTGGGTTGCCCAAGAACTTAGATTTAAGACGGTTTCGAAAAAACAGGCCCCATGATTATTTTTTTTTTGGGGGGGGGTACATTTCTCCAAAATAATAAAGAAGCAGCCCCCTCCCTCCTCAAAAGAAGATGATAATGATGAAGATGAAAAGGGTTATCACATTTTTTCTGAAGCTGGGTTGGCGGGTGATCCCCGCTGGTATTCGAGTGGTTTTCATGTATTGGCGTAAATAGCACATTTTGTTTAGCCGAGTTGGGGGGGGGGGGGGCGGCGGCGTCGTGCCCTTCCCACTATTTACTGAAAAGTTCAAAAGCTGAATAAAGCTGTTATACTTAATATGAATGAATGACAAGATGAATGGAGCAAAATGAGCAAGTCCAAGGCATTAGATCATTCGGTATTTTTAATATTGTGAGCACAATATTGACATCAGAAGTATCATGTTCTTTAATAATTTGAATAATTTGTATTATAAGCTCTAAAAGTCATTGCAAATTCATCACAATCATTACTTCATCAGTGATGCTAAAATTGCAGTCGTGACCCGCAACGTATGGGAAAAATGGCTTGGAATTGCCCATATTCAGGTTATTCTTTTCTTCTTCTTCTTCTTCGTAGTAGTAAATCACCACATGTATACCATGTACATGATGTATACGTATATGATTTTCGTATAGTTTCTATTATCGTGAAGCCGGGTATCGATTCGAAAGATATCAGTGCTTGTCCGAGTAGGAAATTATCAATAATTCGATTAAGTTGTTGGTATCATTTCTTTATCAAAGAAAAGTAGGTAAACATATTTATAGTACCGTAACTCCAACATAGTGATAGAAATAGAAAACGGAATATTATGAGGGAGTGACAAAAACATAATAGTGGGAAGGTTGAAAATGTATCAGGCCCATTGTTTACAGAGGTAAATGGCAGGTATTGCATGGTTTTACAAATGTTTAAATGTGTTTTTAAAAAATTCATATATACAAAACCTATATGAAACATGATTTAATTTTCTTCTCGAAGTAATATGATGCAAAACTAATGCATAATGATGTAAAAATTAAGTAAAAATATGGTGAAAAGAAAGTAAATTGGGATAAAATAGGGATAAAATGAGATATTCTTTTGGTGAGCAAATACAAAGGCATGTAACCAGTTGATGCATTGAACAGCAACGGGTATACACGGTGGAAGCCCCTCAAATTTTCTTTAAAAAATCATACTTCAAAATTATGCAAGGGTTCCCGATCAGTATACGATTTCTTGATGACTCATGCGGAAATACATCTCGAGATATTCATGTGATTCAATATCTTGCGAGTAAAAACATACTGAACATTACTGAAATCACATTAGCAAAAAGTCAGGTAAAATTGTATGCATGTGGGGTTAAAAGTAATATACATTTTATTTTAGAGTGTATCTATATTGCACCAATTTTCAAGTATTATCAGGGATCATCTTCAAGTGCCTATAACATGAGAAGTATTTTTGTCGCAACACGGGGAAAAATGTTCAGCTTTTGTCAAGGTTAGTGTCATGTAACACCACAGTTCCTAAACGTGCTAAACCTGTTGTTTTGCTCACTAATTAGTCGGCCTATTTGTATAACAACAGCGTGTAGCCATTGTATTATACTGACTTTCGTTCTTTATCATGTGAATCTAAAATTTCTACAGGTAATTTATAACGAATTCCACGTCATTTTTAGTAGGTAATACAAGCAATAAATACAACCAATACAAGCAATAAATACAACCATACACAACAGGGGGGCGTTTCATCAACATTTGTTGTCTGACAAGTTGTCAGATCTGACATCTTTCCTTGATTTTGATTGGCTGAGAAGCATCATTACTATGGCAACTGTCGGATAAAACAGAGTTTGTCGGATAAAACATCGGACAAGTCCTTTCATGAAACGCTCCCCAGGTGACAATAATTATGTTCATTCTCGTTCTCCCATGTGCTTGATGTGTACCATGAATAGAGAATACCGAGCAAGATACAGGGAGACACACATGACCATGACAGAGAGAGAGAGAGAGAATGAGAGAGAGAGAGAAGGGCGGGGGGGGGGGACGCAGATAGGAAAAAATATCGAGTGGACAAGGAAAAAATTAAAAGAAATAAATTGACTGCAAGTGAATTTTATTAAAATGAAGACTGATAATTCGTATACGTACTCTGAGACTGTTCTTCTTGCTAATTAAATGAAATATATACGATTAGGAAACTATGTAATAAGATATACTGATATTGCATAGAAAAGAGGCACAATTTTGTTCTCCAAAAATAAAATCAACAAAATGTACGGAGCAAATTAATGTAAGACGAAATTTTATGTTGATAGGGAGTGGGTGGAATTTCGTGTGAAAACATCACAAAATGCACGAAAATGTACGAGAGAGCTGTAGGATCAATATAGTTTGAAAAGGATGGACAGAGAAATAGAGAATGGCAGATGGAAGGAATATTTGTAAAAGGAAACCTCAATCTAGGCAATAACTTCCTGATAAAGGCTGATTAAATAACATGTGAAATCGAAAGTGTCCTTTTTTTCATCCTTTTGTGCCGCGAAACCGTAGTTCGTTGTGAAATCCCGCGCTAATAAATACACGAAGAATAGCAATGCAGGAAATTATGTTATGTCCTGCTCTGATATCTCTTTAACATTTTTTACTGCAACTGACCAGCGTGGTCTTGATATTTTCACGTTCGGAGTGAAATAACCGGCGTCCACAATAGATTTGTATGCAATTTATACGAAGATTGGACGAATAAGGCAATAATAAGCGCGCTTTGATAGCCTTCTTGCATTAAGCTTGATATAACAAGGGAGGTGTAGGAGATTGCATTGCCAACTTATAAAACAATTTCTAACGGTGGCATCTCCTTAAAGGGAAAGTCTATCCGAGAAGTTTCATTGTTTCAATAAAAGGAGATGAATTTGAACAGCATTTTAAGAAAGAAATGAGCAAAATTGGTCAAAGAATCAGAAAATTACACTCATTTACATTTTCGAGTAAATTACTCTCGGCTCTGCAAATTGGCAACACATCACATGCGAGCAGCTCTCCATTCACTTTGTACATGAAATTTCACACTTTCTCAATTTTCTTGGAAGTTACACATTTTCTCACCCCATGGTCAAAGTATGTTATGTAAAAAGCAATTCTTCTGCGCCTCTGAATAGTTAGCTAGATCGATGGCGCATTACAAATGCTGTATTTATTATATTATTATTATTATTATCTCTTTTTATCGAAACAGTGAAACTTCTCGGGTGGACTTTGCCTTTAATTCTGGAACGTGGAGATTTGAAATAGGAAAAAAAAATCTATGAGCGAATTTTATCGTGAAAGTTCATTATATATATTGGTGATACGATGCTGGAGAAGTTAAAATTTTTATCACAACGCACATATATATTAACCTACAAAATTTTCAGCTGTTAAGCTACATGAGCAATTTAAAACTGTTAACCATATGGCACATAAGTAGGTAACGAAAAAGGTAAGGAGAAAGAGAGAGAAGTAAACATAAACATGCACTTATTTTTCGCTTGCCTGAGGCTTGTCTGTCATTACAGCAAATTCTCTACACGCAGATTATTTCACCAATACACGCACCACTAATTCTGAGTATAAAGTACTAACTAACGCATAACTTCAAAAACATCATTCAAGTTCAAGTTCAAATTCAGGTTTTATTTCCAATATAACACACTGATCTATCAAGTTGCCTAGATCATCATGACACAATCTTCTACAATTACAGAGTCATTATTTTTCATACTATATTTTCCAACAGTTTTTCACCCTTTGTACATATAAATATTGATTCTATGTGCATCTCCAGAAATAAAAATGATTGCAATCTCTTAAAAGGAAAAAATTAGTAAAGATGATTTTCAGCTAGACAAAATAATGAAAACGAAATAATAACACGGATAGCGGAAAGACAGATGTTGATCATCAGATCATATACTCATTCGCCTGCCCTCGCATCTAAATAAATATTGATTTCTTTTCAGGTCCTGAAATAATACCATCCTATTTTAACACACAAAATGGATCCGTGCCATGAAACTTATTTATGTCAACTTATTTTCTTATATCAAACCAAAACCACATAGAAAAAATATGATAAAAACCTTTGAATTTACTTGGAGAAATTCTGGCTGTAATTGTGGCTGTAAGCCTTGTTGCACGATCAACACGATCAAATAACACTTATATAAAAGAAATTAAAAGAACACACTCGTACACACACACACACACAAACACAACAAAACCGCACAATATTGAGATTTTTTTTAAATTGTTAAAAGTAACAGTTATACAAAAGAAAATAAAAGAACACACTCGTACACACACCCACAATTTTGAGATTTTTTTGTGGCTAGTAACTCATATAGCCTCATAAGTTACAAGTCATATCAGACTGATATTTTCACGTTTTTAAGTTGAAGGATGTAAAATTTATGTGGAATAATATTTATGACATTTCTTTGACTAATCTTCTTCGAATTACCAGGCACCGAATATTCAAATGAGGGTCGCAAAGTCTGTACCCTTACAGGAAAAATGACAGGGCACCTTCTTTCAACCCAGAGTAGTTCGTTAGTGACACTGGATAGCTAAAGGTTGGCAGAAAATAACAAGTGTGGTGCACAATAGTATTTGTGGTATTCTGAATAAATGATACACGCAAAATAAAATTTTTGGCCTTGATTTTTAGTCAAAATCTAGTTCAAGATTCAGAGCATTTTGATAAGAATGTCAATCCAGGAAAACGTATAAACAAAACTGACATTCTTAAACTTCACAATGTGAAAAACGTGCTCTGAAATGAATTATAATTATAATTGTTGGGTTATCGATAATCAAAAGGGTCATATTTCTTCTGTTTTTATACCTGGGATTATGTGTATTTTATTATACAAGACTGATCGTGATTTATTCCATACTTAACTAATCATTAGATTTAATCTACTTCAGACAATGTCTCAAGTTATAGGCAATTGCGATCTAGCTTATACGAGTTAGAGCCATATATCCCATGCATGGAGAGAGAGTGAGAGAGACAGAGAGAGAGAGATAATAACAATTCCTGTATACATATTTGGCGCCAAGAAGTTCTACAAAATGAACATAGACATGATGTTTCTTCATTTGGCAGCACATCGAAAAGTTATGATCCATTGTCTACAAAAGTTAGCAATATTTTGACCTTTCGACATAGTGATACAATTCGCATATAATCTTTCCATACACAATTATTTTCACCTGCACACTGCGTTAATGAGAAATAACAGCAATTTTTATTGGAAGAAAGGCTGCTGATTGATTTAGCTCTGAAAAGTCACATTTTCAATTAAAAGCTTGTTTGCGATGTCAGTCATCATGTATTTTCATGGCTATAAGTGCGCAATGAAGTGAGCATTGTGTAAACAGAGACCATAATAAAAAGTCCTTGCATTAAAGAGATTTTACCAGCAGTAGAAACAAGATCTTCCTCGTATTTATAAGTAGCTGCGATTATAAGATAATGCTGGAAGTAACCTGGAAAAGAGCTAGACTGAACACAATACAAAGTTTCAAATTCTTGTAAGCATTATGGTTGATTCACTTCGTACGTTCAAATTTCTCACTGGTTGAAACTTGAAACTGATAGCAATTATGCAAATAACATGTTACGTTATAGTTATAAACAGGTAAAGCTATTGACATAAATTTGAGAACATGTCACAAAATTAGTCAACCATTTAAAACCCACGTTTGAAATTATGCTGTCAAATCTTCTTGATATGAATGTGTATTATAGACTAAAAATTTGTAAACCTTATTTGAAGATGTTCATATTTTTCAGTCTTCACCACAGGAGAAACAATATAATCTATCATAGATGCAGGGGAAAAAAGATACAGTCGCTATCATTCACTTAATGTGAGCTACGTAGATTTACAACATTTCTAAATTTGATTTCAACTACTCCGAAATGAATGAAAAACGTTTTTTGCCACATTGGTATCTATACTAAAACCCATTTATGACAAAAAGATTGGGTATTAATCAGCACATTATACGGTGAAAGAATCTGTGTCAGTTATTTTTACACTCTGACTGGTTATCTTTTTTTTCTAAGGTATTTTGATGAGGAACATGAAGTGAATAATGAAATGGCATGTTTACGAAGCTCTATAAGGCGGGATATGGATATCCTTCCTCTGCCTACGAAGTCATAGCATTTGTGTTTATACAGATCAAAGGCATGTAAGGTATAGCATTTGTTACTTCCATTAAGAAACTCTCTGTGTTTACTTGCACGCTTTGTGAGATGTTTTTCACCCCAAATGGAAATACGCGAAGTCCGATTTTCCTCTAAGATTACATGGCAGTAACCTCATGCATGGCTTTAATGACATTCGCATATAGTCTCTAAAGTAATTAAATTAAATTTCTTGGTCGTTTTCGTCATTACTACAAGAGTAAATGGTATAATCTAGTTTGGATACGTTCATAGTCAATGTGTGTGAGACTTGTAAATGTTATCAATTCAGAAACGACGGGATTATGGTCTAAGCTTTTTAGATCTCAATGATGGTTGAAAACAAATGTCAGTATTAACATGATTAATGGCGCACTCTCTTAAAATACCGATTATCTTCGAGTGAATGAATTTACAAAAGTCATCTGTTATAACCATACTATAAAAAGTACCAATTACACTGTTGAGTGAATATTATTCTAAACCATTCAGTGTACAATCGAGAATAAAATGTTCCTCGATGAATTGATTATATACGTAATTTTTGTAATGGGTAAGCCATTAATCTGTAATGATGGTAATTTTCAACACACAGCCAATGTAAATAATATCGTTTATCTTGGCCCTACAATGGCCATATTCACTTTCATATCCCAAAGGAAAGTTCACCAACGACTATTCTTCTCCCCGTCATTCAAGCCGGAATCTCTGATTCACGCCATGAATACAATCATATAAAATTGATGTGATATTATTTGAGATCAGGCAAAGTTGATCATGTTTAAACATGACGATGAGTACTATTCTTTTTTTTAACTATTTTTTTTTCTATCATTTTGTGTAAGTATATTACTATATGTTTTAGAGAGGGAGAGAGCGAATGAATAAAGAGCGGGAGCGTGTAATTTAATGTCAAATTGAGACGCATCGACATGAATGGGGACACTAACGATGACAATACAAAATACAAATAATAATAATGATAATAATGATAATAATAATCTGTTGTATATGTTGTAATTCGTTTTGTATTTTGCTCGAAATCACTCTGATTATTTGTAAATATGATAATTAGTTGTTGATCCTTCAATAAACACAAAATCATTTTTAAAAAATAATTATAATAATTAATTATTATAATGATAATAATAATAATAATAATAATAATAATAATAATAACAATAATAATAATAATAATGATGATAACAATAACAATAATAATATTAACAATACTAATAATACAATTAATACCTTGAATTAATTCTATGGAAAGGTGATTTTGATTTCAGGGAAGTATGGAAGTAGTTGGAATCATTCGCATAGACAAACTTTTAGGTCATATGAACATGCTAAATGTTACTGTTGTACTATGCATTCGGTTTCTTTATAACTTTTACAGCAAATAGTGGATTTTGGGTCAGCAAACTCTAAAAGGGATTAAAGTCACTGGCAGAATAAACCACTCTTTTGAACATGATCATCATTACACGCACCTTACTAAATTCGTTACTCTATCGTATCAACAAAAAAATACATCCGTATGCAACTAGCGTGACTGCGTGATAAATAATAAAGCAGTTGTGAAGGAATATCCTATCTACTCTTTCCCAACCAAAGAAGGAGACTACTGGGGTCTGTTTGATATCTCGCGCGACAGCCATGGCGAGCGATATAAGTCTTAAACGTCTGGATAATGACAGACGTCACCATTACAAACTTTCGATTATAGAAGCTAGAATTAAAGGATATCTAGGGAAGCATTCTTACTTGTACCCTGCAAATCAGGGGAGCGTTTCATCAACATTTGTTGTCTGACAAGATGTCAGATCTGACATCTTTCCTTGATTTTGATTGGCTGAGAAGCATCGTTACTATGGCAACTGCCGGATAAAACAGACTTTGTCGGATAAAACATCCGACAGGTCCTGTCATGAAACGCTCCCCCGATCCCCCAAATTTCTTTAAAGTAGGTTACCATTAGGCTGATATGATAAATGTGATATGAAAAGAATATTATCTATATTAACTCATGTCTGAAAGTACTTTATTCTAAAATTTGATGGTTCTGAGTGGGTCATAAATCATTTAAATCCGTAAACATCACTAATTAATGTCATTATCATAATTGTGTCAACAATTAAAATAGTTAGTAAAGACTCTCATCCTGTCAATAAACTAAACAAACTAGCGTCAGACATAAAAGAAATTAAGGTACGTTTTCAACTAGAACAAAAAACACATTTGCAAAATAATTAGGATAGATTATGATTTCAAATAAGAAGAAGGAAAAAAAAATCAAAGTTTGAACATTATCTAGAATTTTTTTTTCTTTTAAATGTAAAACTTCATAAATAAATGAAGTCAATAAATAACTTAAATATTCTAATAATGTTGCTATCATAGTCACGTTTCCTTCAAAAAGACATGATCACTCTGGTTTTTCAAATCAATTTCCATTAATTGTGAAGAAAAAAAAATGAGCAGTTTGTGAATCCATTGTTAGTTCCCCTTTAAAACAGAGTTACGCCTGTCGAAAAGTTACCGTTCGTATTCTGTTTGAAAAGGGATAACAAAGATGCAAGAGCTATATTCTTTAGCAATCGGAGGCTGGAAAAAGACAACAAAAACAAGGAACGAGTAAATTACGAAAAGATTTCGATAATGTGAATTTAGTGACAGCGTCAAAACGGGTGAAAGGAAAGAAAAACACAAGAGGGGGAAAGTCCACTTTTTAAATAAAATTATAAAACTATAAGGTAGTTCCGAAGAGTCCGACAAGTGTTTGATAATATTTCAAGGTTAGCCTTTATACATGATTCTACCAAAATACATGTATACAATTTTACCAAGTGCGCGAATCTATATACAAATTTACCAAGTATAGCTCAAAGATGAAGAGACACCACTAGATCTTTAAATCGGATAGATAAGCGCTGAGGACCACCCATCTTAAAACTGGAAAGGCATGTCACCTTATCACAGTCTTACAATATCGAGAATAAAACACCCCATGCTGACCGTACTTTTTATAAATTTGTTTAGAGAATCCAGTAATATATGACTATTAGAGATTAGAAATAAAAAGTGTATTTATGAAGCAGCCACAGTAATATACGTCCACATGGAATTCTAGGCGGGTTTTCTTTCGTAATAATTCTTAAGCAAATTGGGACATATAGGTCTAACACTGTTCATTTACACAAATTTGTTTCCTTTTCTAAAGTGTTCTATTTTCTTGATTTTCTCCATTTAACCCTCTATTTTTTAAAAATTTATCACACATCATATAAACATTGCAATACTAATATTCACCGATGATCGGCTACATAATTTTGTCAGGTATTTTTTCCTTTTAAATATTTGAGCAAGCAAAAGGAAATTTCTGCAACTTTGTGATTCATGTCCGCAACGAATTCGTGGACGCATGTAATGAAACGAAATAAAAAGAAATAATGTACTGAACTGTTTTTTATTATAATCGAAATGTCACTAACCATGATAACACAATCTTCTGAAACTCTCCATAAAGACACGAGCAAACTATGTACCTATAGTATACAGTCCCCAAATGCTCTGTCGCATAATACGGTTTGTCAATGAGTTATCATGTACATGTACCAGGTTTTAAAAGCTAAACACGACGGGAAAGAAGAGCTTAGCATAATAGTGATAACCCTTATTCAAAATAAAGAGCAGAAGATATGTCTAGAATAATTGAGCTAATATCAATATTTAGATTACGAAAGCTCTTAGAACATTCTACAAAACGTTGAATAATAACTTCACAGTAATCATACAAGGTCCCTATAGCATAGAGCGTTAGGCGAAAATATTTCGGCAATCAATTTACAAGAAGAAAAAAAAACTACTGGCGGTACTCTTTAATCAACAATTCACAACATAATCTTCCAGCGACATAATAAGGTATGCCTTTCTCACAGACAATGAACAACAAATTAGAGAAATTCTACAAATAACCTACTTTTTCCATTCAACAATGTAAATCACATTTAGTAATCATTAAACTCATATCAAGCGAGAACAAGTGTAATTATAACAGAGTTGATTGCATTTAAAATAATATAAGACAAGTGAGAGTATCAAATTTCATATTGAAGACTCTAAAATTAGCATTATATCCAACGAGACGGATTCATTACCGATCAAACATTGTATTGAATGTTCATGATTTATGGTCTTATGTAAGTGGTTTTATTGTTCTCTCTTCTTAATTAAACTCTTTTCAATCAAGTGTCTTTTATACTCTGTCCCATTTTGTGAACAAAACTTGTAATTCCAATCTGGCGGCTGCAAACAAGAGATGGAAGCACATTTTTTCGGGTTTAATCGACTTAAAATGCCTCCTTCAGTTTCGGAAATTGTCCACTCGATCCTGGGCTCATTCATAACTTTGAAGTATTTGTTTATAAAGCACTAAACGTCTAACGATAAATGTAGTACACGTCAAGGGTCCTTTGAATGCTCTGAGACGGGACACGCGAATAGGATTCGAAGTATGAACATCCATGAGAATAATACTAAAGAAATATGTGTAATCGAATCTTTTGTAAAATTATGTTTTGTAAATTAGAATTATGCAATCTTTTCAGTCTGTACACCTGCTACATAACACATGAACAGATGAAAATGCTGCTAGTTCATTTTGAATATGAAAAATTGTAATGAACGTAAACAAAGGAATTCACTTCATATCAATAACTGCATAGGCAGAGGAGAGAGAGAGAGAGAAACTGTCCCATAAAGATGGGGGGGGGGTGTTGCGTAATATTTAACTCAATAGTTGATCGTATTGTAGACCCATTAATAGATGTGATTTTTTTTTGTTGTGTGTTGTTGTTTGTTTGTTTTTGTTTTGCTTTTTTTTTTTGGTGTTTTTTTTTTTACTTTCCCCGGGACGGGGGCTTCACCGTATTCGTTGCTTTGCCGTTATTTGATTTGTCGATGTTTGACGAATTTGCAGAAAGTCTGATTCTAATATCATATGGGTTAATATTTATATAATAAGGAACGTGACATTTAATCCCTAAAACAATAATATTTTGCTAATAATGATAGCTTTAAGGTAACAAAATGAATTATGATCTCAAATCCATATCATTATAAAATATATGAAATGTATTTCACTCGGTACCGAAAATAAACTAAATCTATAAAAGAAGTAACCGCGTAATCCTGCGATGCCGTAAGGTAAGTTTTAAATTTGTAAAGTGAATATAATCTTATTGTTTTTGTAAATCTACTCATAAGTTCCTCGAATTTCCCGGCAAATGTATTATGTGTATTAAATCGACACAATTCACATTTTACAAATTTACCATTATATTCTCCCGCCTGTTTAGCCTTTGTAACGATATATTTCAAAGGGTGTGGAAGAAATTATAATTAGAGGGATAATATATTCGTTCGGAATAATATCTCTTAAAGCAACAGTATATATATATATATATATAATGTCTTGTAATTTAAATGAAAATTACATCAATATCATTGTAATCTCTTAGATATTTTGAAACATCTCTTTTATGGTGGTTGTTGTTGTTGGGTTTTTGTTTTACTACATAATAATAGTAGTAGAAAACATAACAAAAGAAACGATTTGAAGCAGAATTGCCATATGAGCTCAGCGCATAAGCCTCTACCAACTTATATGTGAGAACATCCAGGTAATAAATTACAGGTAACGATAGATATAGTTCTACGCTAAATGCCCGAAAAGCCCAATAGACTCTTAATATTCTTATGCTTAATTACGATAATAATTCCTTTAACGATGGAACCTGGCAGTATACATTGCTCTCATTGGATCATTACCATTCTTATGCAAATAATCTGAGACGAACTAAAGACATGAAACTAAACAAGCATAAAAAGATACCAGATATGACTTCTAAAGTTGCTCATGTATACTACATGCAATATAGGCGTTCACTTATGAAGTAATCATGATCCATCCATAATACAAAATACATGCACATAACCTTTTTTTTTTCGCTTTATAGGTGTAGCGCTATCGGAACTGATCAGTTGGGAAAATATATACATATACTAAAAAAGAATCAGTTTTCCACAATCAAAAATATTATACATGTACAATGAAAATTGTGATATCATTAAAGGCAGATAGATTTTTGAAATAAAATTTTCCATTCAAATAACATATCAATGATAATGATAATGATAATAATTATAATAATAATAACAATAATAATGTTTGACGAGTTTGCAGAAAGTCTGATTCTAATATCATATGGGTTAATATTTATATGATAAGGAACGTGACATTTAATCCCTAAAACAATAATCTTTTGCTCATGATGATAGCTTTAAGGTAACAAAATGAATTATGATCTCAAATCCATATCATTATAAAATATATGAAATGTATTTCACTCGGTACCGAAAATAAACTTAATCTATAAAAGAAGTAACCGCGTAATCCTGCGATGCCGTAAGGTAAGTTTTAAATTTGTAAAGTGAATATAATCTTATTGTTTTTGTAAATCTACTCATAAGTTCCTCGAATTTCCCGGCAAATGTATTATGTGTATTAAATCGACACAATTCACATTTTACAAATTTACCATTATATTCTCTCGCCTGTTTAGCCTTTGTAACGATATATTTCAAAGGGTGTGGAAGAAATTATAATTACAGGGATAATATATTAGTTCGAAATAATATCTCTTAGAGCAACAGTACATATATCATGTCTTGAAATTTAAATGAAAATTACATCAATATCATTGTAATCTCTTAGATATTTTGAAGCATCTCTTTTATGGTGGTTGTTGTTGTTTTTTTAACTACATAATAATAGTAGTAGAAAACATAACAAAAGAAACGATTTGAAGCAGAATTACCATATGAGCTCAGCGCATAAGCCTCTACCAACTTTTATGTGAGAACATCCAGGTAATAAATTACAGGTAACGATAGATATAGTTCTACGCTAAATGCCCGAAAAGCCCAATACACTATCAATATTCTTATGCTTAATTACGATAATAATTCCTTTAACGATGGAACCTGGCAAGACACATTGCTCTCATTGGATCATTACCATTCTTATGCAAATAATCTGAGACGAACTAAAGACATGAAACTAAACAAGCATAAAAAGATACCAGATATGACTTAGAAAGTTGCTCAGTATACTACATGCAATATACGCGTTCACTTATGAAGTAACCATGATCCATCCATAATACAAAATACATGCACATAACCTTTTTTTTTTTTTTTTTTTTTTTTCGCTATATAGGTATAGCGCTATCGGAACTAATCAGTTGGGAAATATATACATATACTAAAAAAGAATCAGTTTTCCACAATCAAAAATATTACACATGTACAATGAAATTGTGATATCATTAAAGGCAGATATATTTTTGAAATAAAATTTCCCATTCAAATAACATATCAATGATAATGATAATGATAATAATGATAATAATAATAATAACAATAATAATGATAATAATGATAATAATTGTAAACTTATATTGCGCAGTTTCTATAGGAATATACTCACCTGCGCATAACAATAATCGGTAGTAGAAATAGGGAGAGCAGTACCAGTAGTAACATAAATGAAATCATAGCTAAGAGGGAATCTGGGGAGACTACTCGCTCTACAAAAATACCTTACAACAAAATGACGCAAAGAATGGAAGTTATGTTCAGACTTGTGAAAATATGTTTAGTGGTAAAAATGGCAATACCTTGTAAAGAAGAGCAATATGTCTCTAGAACGTGTCTGCTTCTTCTTTATTTTACTGGAAACCATTACATTATAATAATAATGATAATAATAATAATAATAACAATGATAATAATGATAATAATAATAAAAATAATAATAATAATGATAATAATAATAACAATAATAATAATGATAATAATAATAATAATAATAATAATAATGATAATAATAATAACAATAATAATATATAAGATTTGTAAGGCGCCAAATCCACTTGATCAAATGCTCAAGGCGCAACTTGTGCAAAAGATGAAATTACATGACAACAGCGCAATAGGAGAGATAATGGTAATCAATTATAGGCCAAATCAAACAGATACTTTTTAAGAATATTTTTGAAGTATTTGAACACTTCAACAGATTTTTTTTTTTCTAATCACTTAAAGCTTGAATAAAGGAAATTTAATTAGATCTGGCATGAATGGAACGTAATAAAATTTTCAAAAAATATGTTACATTTCCGACGACCATGATGATATTAATATAAGCACTGAAAATATGTAAACAAAATAAGCTATGTCAAGTTGCCACACACAATTGCTCCAAATGTTATCTCAACTTTTTTTTTTTCATGCATATCATTTAAATAATCTGACAAAAATCTTGATATATTTTTCATATCATTTTAGAAAATCAACTCGACCTGACATAACTAAGATTTCGTGATGAACAAAATAAGACTTTAAAAATAACGATTTCAAGTATTACAACATAATTACATCTTGCAATGTCTCCTATCTAAAAAAAAATCTCTTTCCCTTTTGAATGTTTTTCATTGAATTTTCCAGATTAAACCAGGGAAATTCAGTCTAACCATTGTCATTTTTCAGTCACACCCCCTCCCATAAATGCTGAAAGAAAAGAGGGGAAAAAGCGACGGAGAGATGATTATGGAGAAAGACAGCGATACAGTAGTAGAGGTATCATGGCAAAGGGAAAAGAGAGAGGAGAAGAGAGAGAGAGAGAGAGAGAGAAGGGGGGGGGGTACTAATACTAATAATTACCAAGAAAAAGGAAAGATTTTACGTGAAGGCCAGTTCTTGGGTGTCCCGAGCCGACCTGTCTCGCCCGTCCATCAGGCGAGCAAAACGTGTTCTTATCCGCATCATTCTTACACGCTCATTGAGCAGTAACCAAACAGATTTACTGAAAGCTTCCATATTAGATAAAATACTCCTGTCAAACTGTCAGATTCTCATCGTTTAAACAAAGATTGATTCAACATGTTGCACATCTCTCTCTCTCTCTCTCTCTCTCTCTCAACCAACCAAAATGTGACTGTTATACCATGATAGGGCCCATGGTTTTACTTTGGAAGGCGCCCATGTGTTAAGTACAAGCTTCTTTGGCTTAAACCTGTGTTACAGTTATTACAATACCTGTTGCAATGAAAATAAAATACAATAGGCCTTCAGGTATAATAAAATCATCTAAGAATACAGCCAACTTTTCCCTAATAGATGTTTTTTTTTTACTCAAATCAAAAACTTTTTACATGAGAAATTTATTCCACTTTCCTAAATTTTTCATGGGGGGGGGGCAGCGGTTTATAATAAATTTGAGGGAATAATACCAATGCATTTTCAGTTTTATCTAAAGCTTCCGAATTCTTCTTAAATGCTTCAAATACTTGCACTGTTATGTTAGTGTTATAATGGAACCTCGTTTATCAGTTACCAACGACGAAATGAAAGTGCAACATACAATGTAGTGTGGTGTGGATGCCATGTGCTGTGAAGGCAACATACTTTGTAATGAGTATAATATAGCATGCAGCTCAATAACAAGATATTTTTTCAGATGTATATTCAATAAATGGTTAAAACCGAATAAAATAACTATGTTTAACCCTACTCTCAGTCCTGAACACATGGAGAACAAGTGGAAATTAGAAATTTAGACTTTACGCACATTGATGCTGTGGTCGAGTATTAATTTAAAGTATGAGACGAAGTTCGAACTTATACTAACATGGACGTGGTTTAGCTTCAAAATGGTATTTTGAAAAGAAATCGTCACATGGATGGTGCTTTGGTTGTTGTCCGGCATCATTGCTGAATACAAGTATTTTATAATTCAATTTTCATAACCTAGGTGTTCTTCCTTTTCAATTCATGGTGAACAATCTGACTAGCACTATGGAAGGACAAACTTGTGAGAAATTGGACATTAACGATTTTGGTAAGTTCTTGACACGTTCAGTAATGATTACATGGGTGCATGTGGCGGAATGTAAGCTAATATAACGGGAGCTTGATGAATAAATTATAATCTAGATAATTGTTGGATAGACCGAGAACAATTGGGAAAATTAATGAGTGGGAAAAGTTGCATTACGACTAAAACAAGTTTGACTTGAATTGACTGTTCATGGAAAAGAGATGTATAGGAGAAAAGTCGGTAGATTTACCCGGATTAGATGTTGGAGTCGTTTCATCACCTCCCATCTCCCTGATGTTTATGTCGCCTGTCGTATCCGGGTGAAATGAACAGGGCGTCCCGTTAGAAGCCCCTGAAACTGGTATGGGTACGGAGCCATGCTCTACTGCAGCAGCATGAGGATCCCGCGGCTGGGTCGGGTAGACGTTGTTCGGAGCGCCTGTGAAGTCACAGGTAGGAGGCATGGAGCCTGCTGGATCCGGGAGCATACAGTCCTCCTGAAGCCCGCAGTAATAGCTAGGATCCATGGGCATACCCGGCTGCTGGTACCCGGCCATCTGCCCGCGGTACGATGGCTGCTGCTCCGCTAAATTCAAGATGCTCTTCACCGAAAACGACGGGGCATTGCCCGGGAACATTCCGCCAGAAAAGGGAGGCACGAAAGTCTGCGTGTACGACATGATCCAATCCAAACGTGAAAATCAATTAAAACTGTTTAATGGGTGAAAATAATGGGCTTCAACTCGAGCTCGAAATCGAGAGCTTGTGACGTTTATGTGTGAGGTTAGGAGGAGAGTAGCGAGGTTGAGTTTTAATGGAAAACGTTTCACTCTCGTACCACGTCAATCTCTCCGCAGACACTGGCGCATCACACGAATAAACATTTACGTTCACTTATCAAAGGGTCTTACAATTGTGATAAAACAGACCATTAGTGTTTAATAAAAAAAAAAAAGTGGGGCAGTTCTCGGGAGACAGCATGACGGGCGGGGTGGGTCGAACCATTAAACAAGACAGGGGTCGGCTAAGAACAGGCAATCTTTGTCGAGGTCAGCTGTGGTGGGTAATCGGTGTGTCATGTCTGCCAAATAGACAACGATGGGCGTCATCAAAATGTAAGACTAGAGGAGGAGTGCTACCCCCTCCAAAGCCAGGCACCCACCCCCACCCCTTTGGGGGTTTTTTTCTACGTGAACCTGGACCATTTTTCGGAGAGCATTAATTTTACGCTATAGTAGACCATATTTCTCTCACTTCCGGCCTTTTTGATACTTCTTAAGCCACACCCCCATTTTTCAACATAACTTGCCCCGCCACACTTGGTGGTAATCGTTGGTAACAGCCTCTGATTGGTCGAAAATTGCTGCGTTCTCTTTGTGTATTTCGGAATTTTAGTGCAAGAAATTTTGCTGTTGTTTAATTTTTTCAGGCAAACAATGGATGGAGTGTTTCAAGCTTTGATATTCTACTTCCCTGTAACTCTTAATTAACATGTAATTTATGGACAAAGAGAATAGAGAGAGAATAAGAGAGACCTCCCCTTCTCTCTCTCTCTCTCTCTCTCTCTCTCTCTCTCTCTCAATTTTTTTCTTGTTTGGATTTTCGAAAATGTTGCGGTGGTGGGGCCGTGTCATTGAGTCCTCTTATATAGTACATTAAATGCCATTTGGTCAGTTATAACAGAAATTTTTCGGAATATTATGTCATATGTTCATGAACGAGGCTCAGAAGAATACATTATCTTTGTCTTTATCTTTATAATTTGTCTTCCCTTGATATCAAAATCTCCTGAGATTCTTAAAGTGGCATTATTGTAGAGAACAGAAATATCAAATAACAAGTAGAAAAGTGGTTGCTTTTTTAAAGGAGAGGGAGGGTCGAAAACCAAGGAAGGTAGAAGAAACGAGAGAGAGAGGGTATTTTTTTTTAAATTTATTTATTTATTATTAATGGTTTGGCGTCACCTGTGCCTGGGAGGGGAAAAGCGAACTGAATCACTGTAACCCTCAGGTCTCTCCTCCCGATATCACTGATTGGGGGTATGCAGGTGGACCACATACACCGGGGTTTCCCCCTACTCTTATACGAATAGTGCAGTGGGATCTTTAACGTGCAAAGGTGGTGACTCTCCTTTACACGGGACCTCCATTTAATGTCCTATCCGAGGGACAGAGTGTTTTCCACTGTAGCATAGCCTGCGTCTATGAAACAGGGGAGGGGCACGATAACACACAACGTAGGCTTCAGTCATCCGCCTTGGCTGGACTCGAACCCACGGTCTTTTGGTTCGAAAGGCAGACGCTTTACCGACTGAGCCAACTCGCTCGATCGAATGATGCATGTGTTAGCGGTGTCCCTCTCTTTTAGTTCTCAATTGTAATTTTATCATTTTAAATGTAAAGAATAGTATTGATTTAATGTATGTATGCTATTAATATATCTTTGGTTTAAGCAATCACTTTCGCTACCTCTCAATTCTTAATCCTCTTTTCAAAAACACAAATCATATAATCGCCTGCATATGGCTTGCCTCCGTTCACTGGCAGTGAATCTGGTTGGTCGTTAAAAAGGGATCCGGTAACTGTGTGGAGGCTTGATTTAATAAACTGTTGAATTTTGATATCTGTATTGCACAGAGATGTTCAGGAGAATAAACAAACACCCGAGAATATAAAGGTTATGAAATATATGATGTTATTGTCAAGATATCTATGACTAAATACTGCCATTTGCCAAACCGTCCTGGGGTACAATTTTGTCTAACACTGCATTCTTTATGATAAAAAGTTCTGGCATTTGCGGTCACTCGTATATTTTCAATTTTGTGAAGCACTCTGTAATGCTTTTGAAGTGCATTTTCGGGATTTCATTTTCACATGATATTAAATTCTAATAGCATATAGAACCGTGCAGCTCAGATTTTTAAAAGTTGCTCGACGTCTGCATAATGTTACATAATCAGTTTTGAAAGAAACAGGGGAAACATGTGATTAGCCATATATAATTGGCGACGGCCTGATTATGAGCAAGATCTGAAAATGAGATTTCTCGATTGTTGATAAATTTTTAACCAGCAGTTTTGTTTTTACACAGGCTAGAGAAAAGATTAATGCGGTGGGAGAGAGAGAGAGAGAGAGAGAATGGATGCACATGATATAGTTTCTTTACAATTCATTGAACATAAGATAATAAACATACCTTAAAAATTTCCGTTCACTAATATCTAAAATTTCTTAAATATTCCCATATGAATTTATAACAATATGTTTGTCATGCTGTATTATCATTGCCTTTTTACGCCCTGCATTTACCAGTAATTTGGTTTTGTCCTGAGATATTATGATGTCTACCCTTTTTGTAAAAGTTTGACCAATGAAGTGATATCAAATGTGATGTTTCTTTCAAAGTTGTCAAAAGCGATGTTTCTTTCAAAGTAAACCAAACAGTGGTAGTTATGGTCTTGGTGATAGTAAAGCGTGCTTTCTTCTACAGCTAAAGCATAGGCGCTATGGCTCAGTGGTAGAGCAGTGGTCTCGTAACTGGGAGTACCCGGGTGCGAAACCAAGTGGATACGCTAATGCCCTTTGGTAAAGTATCAATCCTCATTACCAAGTCCTTTGGAGGGGACTTAAAGCCGTGGGTCCCCTGGCTGCTTACTAACAAACATACACATGCTTTCTTAGCAGTCGGGTAAACTAACCAACCATTTAATTTGAAATTTCATTTATTTAGATGCGTAACAGGAATTTTCTTGAGATATGGGGGGGGGGGATAATAGGATTTTCCCTTTTATCAACTCATTTGCATAGGTGCATGATTTGATCTTTGAAGATACAATAAAGGAAATTTACCCAGCAGGAGAAGGAAAGAAAGAAAGAAAGGAAGAAATTTGTTCGGTTCAAATCTATCTTGTCGAAATATATCAGAAGTGAAAGTGTGTTTAAGAAAACCATCGATTAGAGAGAATATTATAAACATAATTATAAACAGAAAGTAAAGAACACTCTTAAGAAAGAAGAAGAAGAAGAAATTAACTTGAAAAGTGAAGAACCATCAACACAATTTCTAAACCATGTTTTTATTTGCGTAAATATTTTCAAAAAAGTTCGAGAGCTTAAGCCCAGAAAATGTCAAAATTTCTTACATCGCCGTCCTTCTTCGGCCACTGAAGCTCACAATAAACCTTCGATAAATGGAACATTGCAAAGTTGTTCATATCATCTCCCTTGTAGGCCGCTGAATCGCCTTCATCACTTGATAAAGGGAGTCAATTATTTCAGTTTTTATTCATAAAATCATCTTTAAAATGGTAGGTAATACATAGCTCCTCATGAGGGTAATTACATTTAAGACCAGTATTGGACAATTTCATGTTCAAATTAGGTAATGTTTTTCTTAATCACAATCATTTTCTACTGCAAATCAAGTGAAATCATTGCCGGACGTACAGTAATTTGAATCACATCCTGTTTGAACATTTCTTTTAACATTTTAGCAACCTTAAAAATTTGAAACTGATAAAAATCCCATTCTAGATTAATCCAATGTAATGTTCACATTGAAGGGGGTCTCTTTTTTCCAGATCAAATGACTATCTAGTGTGGAAATGTGCATTCTGGGAATTATGAATATAATGATGTTCGGAATCTTCGCTCTTAAGTGCGGTTTTCACGGGGCACGCGAACGATTTGCGAAGGATGCAAAAATGTCGAAAAAATGGCAAAGTCCAACATTCGCATTTTATGCTCCAAAAGTTCGCCGAACATGCGCGGGGGTTCGGAAGCGTCGCCAATTGTTCGTTTTTAGTTCGGTAGAATTTCAAAAAAGTTTGCGAACGGTTCCCGCATCCCTCGAACAATAACCGACAACACTTCCGAACCTCCGCCCAAGTTTGGCGAATTTTCGAAGCAGACAATTTTTTCGATATTAGCATCCTTCGCAAAACGTTCGCATGCCCGTGAAATCGTCAGAGTCGAGCAAACATCCGCCGGTATGAAGAGATTTCACGTAAGAAGCATGATAAAAATATTATCTTGTTTAATGTGAAGCAGCTCTTCAATTCTTTAATACGATGAAACTGATGAAGGTCAGGATGAAAACTATCATAACACGAAACCGCAAATTTCTTTTTAAGATGAAGTTTTTTACAAAAAGGAAATGCCCTCTGAAACAATATTTGCTTGATTTTTTGACGTGGTAAACCACGATGGTGGGCATGAAACACTTAGTCATTAAATGGTTACATGATAATTTCCATCCATGTTTGAAATTGCAGGACTATTTTGTGTTTCTGAATCAATCATTTTCCCTGTCAATAACTAAAAATGAGAATAGGTTACGAAAATTTGGTATGATTGTATGATTCGTGAAAAAGATAACTAATCCGCTTTCATCTGTTCATATGAGACGAAATATATCATGGCATGTATGAATGAATTCATATCAATTGAAATAACTTATGTCGAAATTAGATTAATGAAAGAATGCAAGAAGAAGAAGAAGAAGAAGAAGAAAGCATTGACCATAGTCACAATTTTCTTTAATTGATCGTTCGTGATGGTCGAATAGCAATTTTCCGTATCAAATTTGTCAAAGCTACTCAGTGAAAACGAGATGATGACGGCTGCACATAATGGTTCGATGCCGGTTGATATATTCTTTTCTATCATAATCTTTCGAAAATAATTTCTATCATATTCATCTGTGAAGGTTGTCGTTTACAGCCTGCTGGACAGCGGGGATGTTCTGTAGTGTCTGTGCCGACTTTTTCCGACAAGGCAAACCTTTGTGTTGATTCAAAATTTATACTTTCCTCCCTTTATACTCTTTGCCATTCTTTTTAAAGATGTTTTTATTGAGTAATTTCTTTGTAATCAGGTGGTCATTATTCAAAGTTTGTGCTTACGTTGGGACAGGGAATTTCTGATGGAAAGTCTCAGAATCTTGCTGCAGACTCCCAGACCAATTCCACTCAGTAATAATGGTTGCATGGTCAGGCAATGCATCAATTCTAAGAATCTCTCTTTGCTTAAGTATGTAAGATTTGATAATGGACAGTAAATTTAGAATGCAAGCCAAAATAGAAATAAAATCATACAGAGGTTTATTGAATGGCAAGTGAATGTCATGACTAATAGCGGACTGATGGAAGCTGCAGCCGCTCCCAAAAGTTCCTTGACCAAATAAAAGAAAAGGGGGAAAATGGGAAAGGGGGAAAGAAGAAAGGGGAAAAGAAAGAGAAAGGAAATAAAAGGGAAAACAGAGAAAACGAAAGATAGCTTTTTGAAAAACATACTCTTGTTATTTTCTTTCGTACTGGTCCATTGGTTCCAGGGGCGGCGCTACAGGGGGCGGGGGCGAATGCCCCCCCCATGATTTTTCAAGTGATAAAGAAAAAAGAAAAACAAG
Source organism: Echinometra lucunter (assembly GCA_029962745.1). Taxonomy (NCBI): domain Eukaryota; kingdom Metazoa; phylum Echinodermata; class Echinoidea; order Camarodonta; family Echinometridae; genus Echinometra; species Echinometra lucunter. The sequence goes on from CM057159.1 coordinate 18,377,545, forward strand.
GGGAGAAAAAGAGAAGAAAAAGAAGAAAAAAGAGGAGGAAGAAGAAAGAAGAGGGTGTGAAAAGAGAGGCCTCTGGCTTGCAACTAGATAATACCCCTATTTCTTCATCTAAAACGTCAATAAATAATTGACCTATGGGTCATCTTGCCCCCTATCAAAATACCCTGGCGCCGCCCCTGATTGGTTCTATCAACTGTGTACACGTACTATCGTCAAGCAATCAGTTATGTATTTTTTCTAAAATCTATCAAGTCTTATCTTTTGTTTTTATCTATCCATTTCAAGTTATAAGAATGCATGGAGTCTATGTTCTCCATAAAGATACACTACAAGAAATGGATTTCTACAGGAGTGCATCTTTAAGGATATCTATATTTGGTTAAGCATGTCAGAATTAATGTATTGTAATGTGATGTAAGGTAAGGTAATATTAGGTAATGTAACGTAAGGGGATGAAATGTAAGATAAGGTAATGTATTGTAAAGTAATAAAATATCTAAGTACGTTTACTTGAATTTATCAACGTGTAAAGCGCATTGAAATGTTTAATGTAATGCGCTATATAAATGAACTTTTTATGATTATGATTATCATTATTATCACTATTATTATTATATTATTACTATTACTATTACTATTATTACCTAAATGATTGAATTTCTCATTATCTCCCTTGCGAGAGATGGCACTTCAACATTCTTTAAATATTTTTTAATGCAATTTTCTTTAAAATGGAAGGGAAATTTCCTGCCCGACCCTTTACTTTCGGTTTACACAATATCATGACATTCCTTTCATAATCGAGGTAGGGTAGATGAAATGTATTAATGCAAGCAGGGGCTGCGATTCGGGAAATTTGGGAATACATGCAGCTTCAGGAAAATATTGAAAAAATATGTCCATATAGAAAATTAAAAGTTAAGGCTACAGCATACTTGGGCTCCGAAGTGCTATAAAAATGCAAAGTTTCAGTATCCAAGGAAATTTTCTGCGCTCCCTAGCATAGTGCTTGTATTGTGGTGTATAGTGGGAGAGTCATTCTCATACGAGAGGTTCTCGGTTCGATCCTCGCCCGGTGCTTACATCCTTGGACAACGTGCTTTGCTCACATGTGTCTCTCTCGACCAAGGTGTACTGTATGGGTACGTAGCATTGCTGGGATAATAATAATTGGATAACAATCATTATACTGATGTGGCTTAACAGGGTAAATATTAAAACCAAATTATTATTATCACTATTATCATTTAATTTTAGAATAGAGAAAGCTTGTAATCAATTGTGTTATATGCACAGAGGTGTCGTCTCCCGAAATTTCTAGATTGCTAAAAATTGCCTCAATAATCAACCTGCCTATCCTCAGAGGAGAGGAGCAAAAGGGATAACAAGCACTGGCAAGGCTCAAGCTCCGACTTTGCTTGGCCAATTTGATTAAAAGCGCTCTTAAATGAAAAGTTCGAAACCAGGAAAGTTTGAAAATTTCTCGCTACCTCGGAGTACAAAACAATCAATTTTACCATAGACGTCTCTAGGAAACAACTTTTTTGTACAGCAAAATGTAAAACTTCCTTGTTTGGAAAGGAATGGGCTTATAGCCGGCCCCACCCAGAAATGTGTACTCTTTCCTTTGAAAAATGTTTCCAATATTATTATTCTGGCACAGCCCCCTCACAAATTTTCGTTCATATTGATTGTATTCAATAATAGCTGATGATGAATATCCAACCTTCGTGCCCAAATTGATTTTGGCATGATGGTCCTAAGCTCTTTGTAGTTCGACGTTTTTAAGGTCTATCAACGCAAAATGGTATTACTAAAAAAAGACAGAAATTGTAGCTTTGATGATGTATTCTAATAAATCAAACTGTGTTTATTAATAAGATAGTGGTAGGGCAAACGCGCAGTCTTTTTTCAGTAAGATGTATTTAATCTTTAAAATAATCAATTCTTGTTCTCGAGTCACTACACAAGTCCTGTCCAGTGCAGAACGCAGGATCTGGCTTTGGCATTAAAAACCTCCAGATCATTGACAGTGCATGGTTCTGGTAGGAGGGGGTAGACCAAAAGGTGTTGCATCGTCTGATCCTCCCCGCAGTCGCTTGTAGTTTCTCTATCCCTGTTATCTTATTATAGCCCCCATTTCTGTATGAGGACTTTGCATCGTCCTGTTCCAGTCCGTAGGCGATTCAGACATGGCCAGGGGGTGTTTCATAAAGATGTTCGTAAAGATACGAATGATTTTACGAACGACTGGTATATGAATTGCCAAATGGGATGCCCAGAGTTTTCCCTGACATTTAAACAAAGTGTGACTGCATTTTCCATAAATTCAATTATATTGTGGCAAAAAATGTACTTTGTAATAAATATGCTTATAAAATATAGTAATGTTAATCTATGTCTGCATATTTGACATTCAGCTGATGCGATTTATAATGATTGAGAACTCCATTTGGCTTGCCATATTCAAGTTGTTCGTAACTTTACGAACAACTTTATGAAACACCCCCTGGAGGGCCATATAGAGCGTATTTTACGCTCTAAATGTTTAGACTTGAATCAGTGACATCTCCAAAATTGAATTTAAAAACTTCATGTAATAAATTTAAACATCAATATTATTGATTATGATTCTAAATCTAATTTTGGAGTTTCCCTAATAATAATTGGCTTAGATTAATCTAAGAAATTTAGAATGTAATCGGAAGTGAATGTGAAAGAAGACCCCAATCACCGTACGTCTCTTTGAGCATGTTTAGGGACCTGACAATGGCATGCAAACTTTCAATAACAGTTTGCTATCACTCATGATTGATTTCATTACCTGATGTGGCCTGTTCCTATGAATTAATTTTGATTTATTTTGTCAAAGCTGTATAGTGCCATTGTTTTTTTTTTTCCATAATGTTTTTATTAGAGATTTCATTCAAAATAAACATCAATACATCCATATAAATCAATATAAGCAAAATAATATAATACAAGTCTTCATTTTGTTTCCACAGCATATTTTCTTAGATAAGACATCAGTTAATGAGCAAAACAAGGAGGAATGGAACCCCTTATATATACATATATATGAAAAAAAAACATGCATACACACATACACCTTTATCACCCCGACCCGACCCCCCCCCAAAAAAAAAAACTACATCTGCACACACATCCATCGACCACACGACATACACCCACACACACCATGGCCATTGTTCCTTACATAATCTAATATAAAACACACACAAACACACTCACTCCCGCACACCCTCACAAAATACAATTTACCTGATAGTGTTGAGCCTTCGCTTGCGAAAATCATATTTAGTCCAAACAAACCTGGGTTACTTTCTCTGAACGACATGGCAATTAAGACCTACGCGATAACTTTTGGAAGTGCACAATTTCGAGAGAAAAGCTTAACATTTAAAAAAAAAGAAATGTAGGCGTATTTCTTATCTTACACTACTTAAATTCTTTAGAACGTGATTTTTGATTGCTATTGCGACATGTGTTCCCATAGAATGAGGACGACTTTTCTAACATTCAGCTTTAATAAGATCTTAATGTCGAGAAAAGGTTTCAATTTCCTGGCTATTTTGATATGATTAAAATAACAATGGAGAAGGATTTGATTTATCAAAATAATAAAAATGGATACCATAAAGGTATCCATTAAACTGGACACATAGATATTCCAATGGAGGAATTAAACCAATGCAGGTATATTATGGATTATTATGAAGTAATCCTTTGTTACGATATTTCTTCCCAGATCACGAGATTCTTGCGGAATTTCGCAATACGTGTCTTATGAGAAAAACCTTTGTTGATTAAATCTTAAGTGTTTATGCGTGGTGAATCTCTATGTTATTAAGTTTCTTCTTTTATTTAAATCAAGTAATATTTTACTTGATGGTAAAAAAGAAATCCATTGTTAAAGTACCAAGAGGAATATCTTTAATTTTTTTTTAAAGATCATCGGTTAAGTCATTAAAATGATTTGAAGGAAACTAATGTCTCTGTTTGTAAAGACGTTCCAGAGGAATCATTTGTATAAGATCTTTGGTTTTTCCCTTTAACTTTTATAACTGTATCCTGAAGTTTAATATTCAATGGACCCCTTTTCCAAGTTTTTTTTATGTTGAAGTGCATCTTAGGCATCTTTGCCATAAAACAATAAATCCATTCTCAGGTTGTTTAAAATCTTCCTTGTTTATAAAAGGGAAGACAATCATAAAGGCTTTCAAGTATCAACTTAAAACAATTGCAGTCCCCTCTCTTATTACCTTTTCTTTTGTAATCATATCCACATTAAGTCATTGTAATTTTAAATCATTTCAGTTTTTAAAGTGCAAAGCTATTGAAATCTCCCATTTCGCCTGATTTCTTGTGAATATTCACTAGCGGTACACTTTCATGATGAATTATTCAATGAATTCAGTCATTTTGATGATATAAAATGAAATGAATCTATCATTTTTTCCGGTGATTATGTCCGGTATCTACGGAATCTAGATTCCGTAGATACGAAAAACTCGTAAAGAAAACATTTATCTCACTCGCAAATTAGAGCTATTTAACTCGAAATATTGAAGCGATTGGATTGCTAAAGAATGGCCCTAAACTCTAATGCTAATATTGACAGACCAACAGAAGTCGACTAGACGACTGCTTATCCATTATTAGTCGAAAAAAGACTGTTTAGAAAGGGGTTGGGTTTGGACCAAGAAGCACTGTAGAAGTCCACTTTATCGCGTTTGTCAACAAGTGATACGCATATTGACATGATCACATTATAAGAAAGAATTGACCAGACTGGTATTTAGGAATTCTGCTTCTTTTGTCCGAAGCACCATGAGCACCGTTTTGTAGTCATCCCAGGTAGGCATTAGCATGATCAGGGACAGGGAATCTTTGATAGTACTTTGTTTTTTTAAATCTTAAAGGTTTTATTTGTCAGAATATCAACAATCTAAAATATAAAAAAAATCAATTTTACATTGGTTTTGTAAAAAAATAAACAATTTATTTTGACACGATATATTCTGATGTTAAATCATTTCACGTACTATCTACCTTTTGAAAGTAGAAGTTGAAAATCAAATCGAAAGTTAAGTTAAATTAACAAATGCTGTTTAACCTTTGGCAATAATGGTTGAAATTAATTCGAAGTTACTGCGAAGAATTCTTAGTAAAAATGTGGCATGGGATTTAATGCTTTATTCATAATAATGTCCGAGAATGTTCAAAATTAAATATTAATTTGTTGATTTCCTTTCTGGGGTACGAAACGTTGAGATGTTTTGAAAAGTGATTGAGATACTTTCTTAAGTTCTTAATCAAATATTAACTTCAGCGTATACATGGTATAGCAAGTCCTTTACAGTGATGTGTTTTATTCTTTCTAGAGTGGTAGAAGGGTGCATGCAGGGGCTCCATAAAAAATTTGAATTGTTCATGTTCTTTCTGCGGTAAGAAACATTTAGATCCTTTTTTAATTAATGTGATGGAGATGCTTTAAGTCCTGAATCAAATATTCACTTCAGTGTATAACATCATAATCTTTTGGCGTTTTGTTTTTGTTATTTCTAGAGTGGCCCGGTAGAAGGGGCATGTGGGGACTCCATAATCTGGCAGGATTCTAAACGTTTAGATATCACCGAGAATGTTAGTTAGAGGTGTTGTGGCTCAGTGGATAAGTCTCCGGACTTTGAAGTCCAAGGTCCGTGGTTCGAATCCCTGCAGCGGCACTAATGTCCTTTGGCAAGACATGAATCTACATTTGCCACGTCTTCGGATGGTGACGTTAAAGGTCGGTCCCAGACGTAAAAATCAGAATTGATTGATACACGTCTGTAAAAACCCAATTTACCACCACCACCACCACCATTCCCCAAGTCAAAATACCTTGGTGGTGATTACATCGACAAGTTTTAGATCATCGTCATCCCCAAACTACAAAAATGCAGAATCGTAGGGAAACCAGTCTTTTTATTTAATCACTGATATTTTCGAAAAGCTGAATTCAAACATGTCAGGAGAGTATACTGGGACCAAATTTGGTTGGGGAATTTTAATGTGACCAGTCCTCTAACCTACAGAACCAGCCCTTGAGCTTAGATGACCGAGGGGAAAACTCCGAAAGTCAAGGCCGGTTCGTTTTCGCTTGGTGCTATACTGGGTGTCCCAGAAAAGCGGAACGGCGGATTTCAGTACTTTACCTTATCTTCGACACAATTCTTCTCTCATCGGCTGCCCGCCCTCTGGCAAAAGTCGAAAATGACCGTATTTTAAGAAACGGGCATAGAATCAAAATTACTTCACCAAATTCAATGATCTTGGTATCATTCTCTTCGGTAGAGGATGCTTTCCCCATTGATGTAGACAAATTACATACTTTTTGAAGGTGAAATACTGAAAATCCCCCGTTACTTTTTTTCTGGGACATCCGGTATAGTTTAGATTGGCAGATTTTATTGGTATTAAACGAACTCCTTTGCCTAAACTCCTATAGTTACGTATTGTAATTTATGGATGTTGTATGATTTGGTTTTCCCTTGAGTTTGACTTTGAATTCGTTGTTTTGGAGGGTTTTGATTTGTTATGTTTTGGAGGGGTTTTTTTTTTTGCTCCGATATCACATTGACAGCTATCGGAACAATTGTTTATAATTTGAAGAAAAATATTAATTTAGTTCACAGACCCATTAGATGTTTCATTTACCTCAAACTCAGTACGACTATATACTATTTTATTGATATCATTTATTCTAAACAAATTTTGCTCAATATAGTGAATAAGTTCAAATCAATCATAAAGCAAATAAGTGAATAACTTTTTTTTCGAATCCTTATTTCTATGTTTTAAAAAAAATCCTGATAGAAATACCATATGAAAATAATCGTTATCTTAAAACTCTCTCATACTTTAAATATGACTGACCTAAACTTTGAAACAGCTTTTTGAGCTTGTCGTGTTTTCGGTGTTAGCGTTAAGCAAGGCTGAATCGATTTGATATCAAATTGCATGATTCCCATTAATCTCCCTACTCACATGCTCTGAATGCCGTCCTAGGCTGCGTTCAAGCGACCATTTTTCACCCTAGAATCACGGTATTCAAAGACGTTTATTATATAACCGACCAGACGTGATGATAACTCAAAAGACTTTTATTTCACAACTGAAATTATGTGACCACTAATTAATATAATTTCTAACAAAAAGATGTTTAACCACTGGTCACAATGTTACCACAACGATCAGTGTCATTTAGAGCGGTCTAAACGCCGATGAGTAAACGATATATCCTATGTATTACGTGCAGGCATGTATAAATTATGCTGTCGTGTGAATATGGACATTAGAAGTAGAACATTTTATGATTTCGTCCAGATTTTAGATGCATAATTCAGTGATAATGGACCAATAAAAAAAAAATCAATTGGTTCTTCTCGTTTTATTTTACGCACTATTATTTGATGTACCAAAACACAGTTGTACAAACTTAAAAAGCTCCAAATCGCAGCACGACTGTTACGCTGTCTAAGAAACACACTCATATCACCCCTACTTTGAAATCACTTCACTGGTTGCAGGTCAGAGATCGCATCATTTAAAAATCTTACTTCTTGTTTTCCATTGTGTCAAGGGTTCTGCTCCTCATTATAATGTCAGTCTAGTTCACACTCCTGCCAGATAGTTACGTTCATCTAATTCTGGTTCTCTTGTTGTTCCAAAATCTGCAAAAACATGGGGGGGGGGGGCGAGCTTTTCCTTCAGTTATCCTTCAGTCTATCAGCAATCTGAAAACTTAATGCTTCATTTTGACTATTATATCTTCTCTTGTATTTCTACACTTTACTTTCATTTCTTTATCCTACTCTGCGCCTAGAGCACTCTGCAGACTGGATTTGGCGCACCATAAATCACATGAATAAAAATTGATGATAAAACATGGAAATGATGAAATCATGCATGGATTGCGACATTTCAGCCACATATGGTTTAATATGAGTCGCAATAGAAATCACTTTTTAAAATTACATATAATTCTAAAGTCAACTGCATCTCGTAAAATGAATTCTCATCACTTTCTTTCTTCACCAATTTCACGTGACTGTGATTTCAAATTAATTGTTCTATATTTTGATAGTCCAAGTTTTGAGGAAATAAAGTTCTGTATATTAATCATGGAATAATGTGATTGCCACATGTAGCTCTGATTACCTGCTGAAATTAGGTCGAATGCATCAATATCCCACGGGTAATATCCGTAAATTCAAGAATATCATCATATCATAATCAATATGAGGAAGATGACACCTTTTAATGGAAGTGTGTATCAATAAAAAGTTACACTTTTGAAACAATTATAAAAATTATATTTCACAATATTTCGAAGATTTTTTCATGTTGATAGATTCACAGGGGGCTCATCTATCAAGTGCTACTCATAAAAGAAATTTTGATTCACGCTTGGCCGATCAGTGACTGTTTTTGTTCAGGTGTGAAAAATGACTTGCGCCAAAATGAAAGAAGAGGGACAATTAAACCAGAGGCCTAGAAAAGTACTCCCATTCAAAGAAATTGCTCTTTGCCACAACTGATCAACTGATTGATCAAATTATTGACAAATAAAATGCCCAAACAATCGATCAGTCAGTCAACCTGTCAGGCAGTCGGGGCAACTCCGTGGCAAAGAGCAATTTCTTTGAATGGGAGTAACTTAGACCGCTGGTTTAATTGTCCCTCTTCTTTTATTTTGGCGCAAGTCATTTTTCACACCCTGAACAAAAACAGTCGGTGTTCGGCTAAGCGTGAATTAAAATTTGTTTTGTGAGTGGCACTTGATAGATGCGCCCCCTGTGCATCTATCAACATGAAAAACTCTTCGAAATATTTTGAATTATAATTTTTATGATTGTTTCAAAAGTGTAACGTTTTTACTGATACGTTTTTATTGATACACACTGTATGATGTACACGCTGGTGATTACTCAGACTCGGTATTCCCCGTTTTAATGCACCTTTGAGTACAGGTGCCTCGGAATCCATTTGGGTAATCACCCTGTATATGAAAGCTGATTCTTCTCTTCTCATATAGTATAATTTCTTCTAAAATTTTCAACAGTCTATAAGGGGACAGGCCTTTGCATCCCTGGAAAGATCGCTATAAAATCAATTAGTATTTTAATCTTCATAACTGTCATCATCATCATCATCATTATTATTGTTATTATTATTATTATCATCATTATTATTATCATTGTTTTTGTTATTGTTCTTCTTATTATTATCATTATTTGTTATTACCATTATCATTATTATTGTTATTATTATTATCATCATCATCATCCTCATCATTATCAATAATATTATTATTTCCAATTTTATTGCCTTAGTACATGATGTTCCGTACTTTTGATCATTCAGTAAATAGGTTATCAAATTTCAGCGGCTTGAAAATCAATTTATACCATTCCTCTGTAATTAGAAATACTTGCGTGGAAGATCATCAGTAAAATCGATGCTAATTTCATGTGCAAACATAATCCTGAACGAGGAAGCAGAAAACGCGGTTTTTTTTTTCTTTTTCACTCAAACATCAAATCACTTAAGATTTTGAATCGGGATTCCCACTTGTCTGTTTTTATTATGATTCAGGTGTTTGATAAGTAGTTTTCTATTATTACTACAAATAATCCACTGTTTTCAGTCATGCACTATCAAGCGCCATATTCTTTATAATCCCAAGACCCAAATCTTTTCTTTCATAGCTATTTCATTCATTTTAGTAAAGACTACTTTCTAAAGGAGAATGAAACCCTCGTGAAAATCAATTTTAATGAAAAGAGAGAAGAGAAGAAATTTAAGAAAAGTTCCATCAATAAAGGTTACGAATTGAGAAAGTTATGAAATTTTGAAAAGTCTCATTTTACTTTCTATGGCGATCCTCGAATTGGCAATGTTGCTTCAAAATGGCAGGTTAAGAAGGACAACTCTCAATATGTTTTGTACACAAATCTCTGGAGCTGCAACTTGTCTCCTTCTTAGCTCAAGATATATCATGGGAAAATGTATTTGACTCAACATAATGTTGAGTTCATAAAAATACAAGCAACATATTTAGAGATAATGGGGAAAATATGAAATTTAGTGTACAAAACATATTGAGAGTTGTCCTTCTAAACCTGCCATTTTGAAGCAACATTGCCAGTTTGAGGATCACCACAGAATGTAAATGGAGACTTTTCAAACTTTCATAACTTTCTCATTTCGTAACCGTTTTGTTAGACTTTTTGAAAATTGCTTCTCTCTATCCTCTGTTTTCATTAAAATTGATTTTTCCCCAGGGTTTCATTCTCCTTTAAATTCCTTCATTTTCTTTCAGTGTTACGAAATAAAATGCATCATAAGTTCGTTGAATATCAGTACGTTACTCGAAAATATTTTGTTGAAGAAATTTTCTATCGTTCTTTAAAGGATGAACAGGGTGTATTGTCCTTTAATTCCTTCATTTTCTTTCAGTGTTACGAAATAAATGCATCATAAGTTCGTTGTATCAGTCGTTACTCGAAAATATTTTGTTGAAGAAATTTTCTATCGTTCTTTAAAGGATGAACAGGGTGTATTGTGTCCAAAATAATGCAATGTGGAAATAAGAGGCCTATTTTATTACATGGGACTCTACGTATGACATTGCACATCGTGTGGACAGCTTAAAAGGTGTTTGAGCATTGTTGCATAGTGGTGAAGGCTCCTGCCTCTCCTGCATGGTTCGATCCTCGCTCGATGCTTACACTTTTGGACAAGGCGTTTTCCCACATCATTTACGTCCTTCTCGACCCAGGTGCATTACTGGATACCAGGGGAGCGTTTCATGAAGAGTTTTGTCGTGATTTTCACCGACTAATTTGCCGTCAGCCAATCAGATGCGAGGATTTTCAGTAACTTGTAACATTTGACGGTGATTTTCACCGACAAAACTCTTCATGAAACGCTCCCCTGGCAATGCTGGAGTAAAGATAATTGTAGGGTCTAGAGGAAGAGCAATGGTAATACTGATGTGGCTGCCCTGGGTGAATAAAAACCCATCATTATTCATATACTCTTAAATGAAACCCGATTGAAATCCGTAGTCTCAGTGCTTTACATATAGCACAGGGTGTTGAATTGTCAGACCTAATCAGGTCAGTGAGAAAGGGGTCTTACAACTGTCCCACGTGGAAAGCATGAACTTATATTTTTTTCTTGATAGGAGAGATCCCTTCAAGTGCAGGAAACTATACGTTTCGAAGCATTGTCTTTTTATTAACCCATTTGTGACAGAGGGTCCACATTTTGTGGTTTGGTCTAATAACTTGATGCAGAACCCTAAAAATCATACCAAATACATGAGCAAAAAGAGCAAAAAATTCTACATAAACTGTGCCCATTTTTGTTGCGTTAATATTCATTGTTTGATGCTGACAATTTTTAAAAGGAAAATAAGCATTAAAATCCTTAAATTGGCAATGTGATAGAAAGTTTAGAATCACCGTTTTCCCCTGCAAATTGGCAACTTTTTGACTTCTAATCATAATTTCTCGTCATTTATATTCATTTCAAATACATGACGTTTTATAAGAAAAATGTAGCAATAAAATAAAAATGTTGGTGTTGCCAATTTGAAGAATAAAAGCTGATCAAATTAGGCTTTAAATAATTCCTGTCACGAATGGGTTAAAATAATGATAGTTACTATGTAGCGCTCAATGCTGCGTTTCTATATTTACATGTAATTATTATCACCCCGGTCACTGGGTTCAATCGCAGTTCCACACATAAAATAGTTCCATCTCCACTCCCCGAGGAGCATTTAGGCCGGGGGGGGGGGGTGGTTCAAAAAGCTGTTCGTAAAGTAAATGACTTTACGAACGACTTGAATATGGCTAGCCAAATGGGATTCTCAATCATTATAAATCGCATCAGCTAAAGGTGTAATATGCAGATGTAGATTATATCACTATTGCTTACAAACATTTTTTATTGCGAAGTATAATTTTTGCCACAATTTATTTTAGATTATGGGAAATGCAGTCACACTTTGTTAAAACGTCAGGAATTTTTTTTGGGCATCCCATTTGGCACTTTTGGAAAACAGCTATTAGCTGACAAGGGCTATCCAACCCATGAGTGGTGAATAAATATATCAAATCAATTAAAAAATCATTCATATTCAAGTCGTTCGTAAAGTCATGCGTAACTTACGACGAACGGCTTTATGAAACAATGACATTATTTATGATGATTTTGTAATTATGTTTGTTATATTACGTTGAAAATGGAAAAATAAATAAATGAAATGAAAATGAAACACCCCCCCCCGCCGTTTTACAAGCGCATACATGCCAGTCTAACTACACTGGCGTTCGCATATCGAGTACCCATTTAACACCTGGGTGGAGAGTAGCAAATGTGGATTAGTGTCTTGCCAAAAGATGTTAGTGCCCGGCTGGGATTCGAACCCTCATCCTTCTGACTGAGAGTCAAGTGACTGAACCACTACACCACGACACCTCCACCTGTTCACTGTGTTTCGTTTTTAGAAGGACGAGTAGAAGAGATTTGATGACTGGAATAACGGAAATAGTGCTGTACACTGTAAAAAAAAAATATTGGGTAAAATTTTAACAAGCACGAGGGTAATTATATGTCCAACCAACTTTGGGCAATATGTTTAACCCAATGCGAGAAGCATATTGTCCAGTTAGGGTAAAAATAAACAGTAATTACTTTAGAATGGGCAAATTTTCATCAAATTGGATAAAAAGAAATGCCCAAAGAAATGCCCAGAGTTGGTTGGACACATAATTACCCTCATGGCACATTTTTACCCAATATTTTTCAAAGTGTATGGGGAAAAACAGAAAATACTAGAGTTACCAAAATCACAGTTGGAGGTCATTGATACCTATATTAATTATTCTAATTGATCTGAATTTGAATTACGGAAAAGGATATCTGTGAGGACGAAATTTGTCTCGAGTTTCCTTCCTACTGTCCTATCTCTGAACCCCCGTTCCTTCCCTCATTTTGAA
>CM057159.1:18391120-18433620 GCA_029962745.1 Echinometra lucunter
TGTGCCGACTTTTTCCGACAAGGCAAACTTTGTGTTGATTCAAAATTATACTTTCCTCCCTTTATACTCTTTGCCATTCTTTTTAAAGATGTTTTTATTGAGTAATTTCTTTGTAATCAGGTGGTCATATTCAAGTTTGTGCTTACGTTGGGACAGGGAATTTCTGATGGAAAGTCTCAGAATCTTGCTGCAGACTCCCAGACCAATTCCACTCAGTAATAATGGTTGCATGGTCAGGCAATGCATCAATTCTAAGAATCTCTCTTTGCTTAAGTATGTAAGATTTGATAATGGACAGTAAATTTAGAATGCAAGCCAAAATAGAAATAAAATCATACAGAGGTTATTGAATGGCAAGTGAATGTCATGACTAATAGCGGACTGATGGAAGCTGCAGCCGCTCCCAAAAGTTCCTGACCAAATAAAAGAAAAGGGGGAAAATGGGAAAGGGGGAAAGAAGAAAGGGAAAAGAAAGAGAAAGGAAATAAAAGGGAAAACAGAGAAAACGAAAGATAGCTTTTTGAAAAACATACTCTTGTTATTCTTTCGTACTGGTCCATTGGTTCCAGGGGCGGCGCTACAGGGGGCGGGGGCGAATGCCCCCCCCCCATGATTTTTCAAGTGATAAAGAAAAAAGAAAAACAAGGGGAGAAAAAGAGAAGAAAAAGAAGAAAAAAGAGGAGGAAGAAGAAAGAAGAGGTGTGAAAAGAGAGGCCTCTGGCTTGCAACTAGATAATACCCCTATTTCTTCATCTAAAACGTCAATAAATAATTGACCTATGGGTCATCTTGCCCCCTATCAAAATACCCTGGCGCCGCCCCTGATTGGTTCTATCAACTGTGTACACGTACTATCGTCAAGCAATCAGTTATGTATTTTCTAAAAATCTATCAAGTCTTATCTTTTGTTTTATCTATCCATTTCAAGTTATAAGAATGCATGGAGTCTATGTTCTCCATAAAGATACACTACAAGAAATGGATTTCTACAGGAGTGCATCTTTAAGGATATCTATATTTGGTTAAGCATGTCAGAATTAATGTATTGTAATGTGATGTAAGGTAAGGTAATATTAGGTAATGTAACGTAAGGGATGAAATGTAAGATAAGGTAATGTATTGTAAAGTAATAAAATATCTAAGTACGTTTACTTGAATTTATCAACGTGTAAAGCGCATTGAAATGTTTAATGTAATGCGCTATATAAATGAACCTTTTTTATGATTATGATTATCATTATTATCACTATTATTATTATATTATTACTATTACTATTACTATTATTACCTAAATGATTGAATTTCTCATTATCTCCCTTGCGAGAGATGGCACTTCAACATGCTTTAAATATTTTTTAATGCAATTTTCTTTAAAATGGAAGGGAAATTTCCTGCCCGACCCTTTACTTTCGGTTTACACAATATCATGACATTCCTTTCATAATCGAGGTAGGGTAGATGAAATGTATTAATGCAAGCAGGGGCTGCGATTCGGGAAATTTGGGAATACATGCAGCTTCAGGAAAAATATTGAAAAAATATGTCCATATAGAAAATTAAAAGTTAAGGCTACAGCATACTTGGGCTCCGAAGTGCTATAAAAATGCAAAGTTTCAGTATCCAAGGAAATTTTCTGCGCTCCCTAGCATAGTGCTTGTATTGTGGTGTATAGTGGGAGAGTCATTCTCATACGAGAGGTTCTCGGTTCGATCCTCGCCCGGTGCTTACATCCTTGGACAACGTGCTTTGCTCACATGTGTCTCTCTCGACCAAGGTGTACTGTATGGGTACGTAGCATTGCTGGGATAATAATAATTGGATAACAATCATTATACTGATGTGGCTAAACAAGGGTAAATATTAAAACCAAATTATTATTATCACTATTATCATTTAATTTTAGAATAGAGAAAGCTTGTAATCAATTGTGTTATATGCACAGAGGTGTCGTCTCCCGAAATTTCTAGATTGCTAAAAATTGCCTCAATAATCAACCTGCCTATCCTCAGAGGAGAGGAGCAAAAGGGATAACAAGCACTGGCAAGGCTCAAGCTCCGACTTTGCTTGGCCAATTTGATTAAAAGCGCTCTTAAATGAAAAGTTCGAAACCAGGAAAGTTTGAAAATTTCTCGCTACCTCGGAGTACAAAACAATCAATTTTACCATAGACGTCTCTAGGAAACAACTTTTTTGTACAGCAAAATGTAAAACTTCCTTGTTTGGAAAGGAATGGGCTTATAGCCGGCCCCCACCCAGAAATGTGTACTCTTTCCTTTGAAAAATGTTTCCAATATTATATTCTGGCACAGCCCCCTCACAAATTTTCGTTCATATTGATTGTATTCAATAATAGTGATGATGAATATCCAACCTTCGTGCCCAAATTGATTTTGGATGATGGTCCTAAGCTCTTTGTAGTCGACGTTTTTAAGGTCTATCAACGCAAAATGTATTACTAAAAAAGACAGAAATTGTCGCTTTGATGATGTATCTAATAAATCAAACTGTGTTTATTAATAAGATAGTGGTAGGGCAAACGCGCAGTCTTTTTTCAGTAAGATGTATTTAATCTTTAAAATAATCAATTCTTGTTCTCGAAGTCACTACACAAGTCCTGTCCAGTGCAGAACGCAGGATCTGGCTTTGGCATTAAAAACCTCCAGATCATTGACAGTGCATGGTTCTGGTAGGAGGGGGTAGACCAAAGGTGTTGCATCGTCTGATCCTCCCCGCAGTCGCTTGTAGTTTCTCTATCCCTGTTATCTTATTATAGCCCCCATTTCTGTATGAGGACTTTGCATCGTCCTGTTCCAGTCCGTAGGCGATTCAGACATGGCCAGGGGGTGTTTCATAAAGATGTTCGTAAAGATACGAATGATTTTACGAACGACTGGTATATGAATTGCCAAATGGGATGCCCAGAGTTTTCCCTGACATTTAAACAAAGTGTGACTGCATTTTCCATAAATTCAATTATATTGTGGCAAAAATGTATTTTGTAATAAATATGCTTATAAAATATAGTAATGTTAATCTATGTCTGCATATTTCACATTCAGCTGATGCGATTTATATTGATTGAGAAACTCCATTTGGCTTCCATATTCAAGTTGTTCGTAACTTTACGAACAACTTTATGAAAACCACCCCTGGAGGGCCATATAGAGCGTATTTTACGCTCTAAATGTTTAGACTTGAATCAGTGACATCTCCAAAATTGAATTTAAAAACTTCATGTAATAAATTTAAACATCAATATTATTGATTAGGATTCTAAATCTAATTTTGGAGTTTCCCTAATAATAATTGGCTTAGATTAATCTAAGAAATTTAGAATGTAATCGGAAGTGAATGTGAAAGAAGACCCCAATCACCGTACGTCTCTTTTAGCATGTTTAGGGGCCTGACAATGGCATGCAAACTTTCAATAACAGTTTGCTATCACTCATGATTGATTTCATTACCTGATGCGGCCTGTTCCTATGAATTAATTTTGATTTATTTTGTCAAAGCTGTATAGTGCCATTGTTTTTTTTTTCCATAATGTTTTATTAGAGATTTCATTCAAAATAAACATCAATACATCCATATAAATCAATATAAGCAAAATAATATAATACAAGTCTTCATTTTGTTTCCATAGCATATTTTCTTAGATAAGACATCAGTTAATGAGAAAAACAAGGAGGAATGGAACCCCTTATATATACATATATATGAAAAAAAAAAAAACATGCATACACACATACACCTTTATCACCCCGACCCGACCCCACCCCCCCAAAAAAACTACATCTGCACACACATCCATCGACCACACGACATACACCCACACACACCATGGCCATTGTTCCTTACATAATCTAATATAAAACACACACAACACACTCACTCCCGCACACCCTCACAAAATACAATTTACCTGATAGTGTTGAGCCTTCGCTTGCAAAAATCATATTTAGTCCAAACAAACCTGGGTTACTTTCTCCGAACGACATGGCAATTAAGACCTACGCGATAACTTTTGGAAGTGCACAATTTCGAGAGAAAAGCTTAACATTAAAAAAAAAAAGAAATGTAGGCGTATTTCTTATCTTACACTACTTAAATTCTTTAGAACGTGATTTTTGATTGCTATTGCGACATGTGTTCCTATAGAATGAGGACGACTTTTTTAACATTCAGCTTTAATAAGATCTTAATGTCGAGAAAAGGTTTCAATTTCCTGGCTATTTTGATATGATTAAAATAACAATGGAGAAGGATTTGATTTATCAAAATAATAAAAATGGATACCATAAAGGTATCCATTAAACTGGACACATAGATATTCCAATGGAGGAATTAAACCAATGCAGGTATATTATGGATTATTATGAAGTAATCCTTTGTTACGAATTTCTTCCCAGATCACGAGATTCTTGCGGAATTTCGCAATACGTGTCTTATGAGAAAACCTTTGTTGATTAAATCTTAAGTGTTTATGCGTGGTGAATCTCTATGTTATTAAGTTTCTTTCTTTTATTTAAATCAAGTAATATTTTACTTGATGGTAAAAAGAAATCCATTGTTAAAGTACCAAGAGGAATATCTTTAATTTTTTTTAAAGATCATCGGTTAAGTCATTAAAATGATTTGAAGGAAACTAATGTCTCTGTTTGTAAAGACGTTCCAGAGAAATCATTTGTATAAGATCTTTGGTTTTTCCCTTAACTTTTTATAACTGTATCCTGAAGTTTAATATTCAATGGACCCCTTTTCCAAGTTTTTTTTATGTTGAAGTGCATCTTAGGCATCTTTGCCATAAAACAATAAATCCATTCTCAGGTTGTTTAAAATCTTCCTGTTTATAAAAGGGAAGACAATCATAAAGGCTTTCAAGTATCAACTTAAAACAATTGCAGTCCCCTCTCTTATTACCTTTTCTTTTGTAATCATATCCACATTAAGTCATTGTAATTTTAAATCATTTCAGTTTTTAAAGTGCAAAGCTATTGAAATCTCCCATTTCACCTGATTTCTTGTGAATATTCACTAGCGGTACACTTTCATGATGAATTATTCAATGAATTCAGTCATTTTGATGATATAAAATGAAATGAATCTACAATTTTTTCCGGTGATTATGTCAGGTATCTATGGAATCTAGATTCCGTAGATACGAAAAACTCGTAAAGAAAACATTTATCTCACTCGCAAATTAGAGCTATTTAACTCGCAATATTGAAGCGATTGAATTGCTAATGAATGGTCCTAAACTCTAATGCTAATATTGACAGACCAACAGAAGTCGACTAGACGACTACTTATCCATTATTAGTCGAAAAAAAGACTGTTTAGAAAGGGGTTGGGTTTGGACCAAGAAGCACTGTAGAAGTCCACTTTATCGCGTTTGTCAACAAGTGATACGCATATTGACATGATAACCTTATAAGAAAGAAGTGACCAGAATGGTATTTAGGAATTCTGTTTCTTTTGTCCGAAGCACCATGAGCACCATTTTGTAGTCATCCCAGGTAGGCATTAGCATGATCAGGGACAGGGAATCTTTGATCGTACCTTTTTGTTTAATCTTAAAAGGTTTTATTTGTCAGAATATCAACAATCTAAAATGAAAATAAAAAAATCAATTTTACATTGGTTTTGTAAAAAAAAAACCACACGATATATTCTGATGTTAAATCACTTCACGTACTATCTACCTTTTGAAAGTAGAAGTTGAAAATCAAATCGAAAGTTAAGTTAGATTAACAAATGCTGTTTAACCTTTGGCAATAATGGTTGAAAATTAATTCGAAGTTACTGCGAAGAATTCGTAGTAAAAATGTGACATGGGATTTAATGCTTTATTCATAATAATGTCCGAGAATGTTCAAAATTAAATATTAATTTGTTGATTTCCTTTCTGGGGTACGAAACGTTGAGATGTTTTGAAAAGTGATTGAGATACTTTCTTAAGTTCTTAATCAAATATTAACTTCAGCGTATACATGGTATAGCAAGTCCTTTACAGTGATGTGTTTTATTCTTTCTAGAGTGGTAGAAGGGTGCATGCAGGGGCTCCATAAAAAATTTGACTTGTTCATGTTCTTTCTGGGGTAAGAAACATTTAGATCCTTTTTTAATTAATGTGATGGAGATGCATTAAGTCCTGAATCAAATATTCACTTCAGTGTATAACATCATAATCTTTTGGCGTTTTGTTTTTGTTATTTCTAGAGTGGCCCGGTAGAAGGGGGAACTCCATAATCTGGCAGGATTCTAAACTTTTTAAATATCACCGAGAATGTTAGTTAGAGTGCTTAGTGGATAAGTCTCCGGACTTTGAAGCCCAAGGTCCGTGGTTCGAATCCCTGCAGCGGCACTAATGTCCTTTGGCAAGACATGAATCTACATTTGCCACGTCTTTCGGGTGGTGATGTTAAAGGTCGGTCCCAGACGTAAAAAATCAGAATTGATTGATACACGTCTGTAAAAACCCAATTCACCACCACCACCACCATTCCCCAAGTCAAAATACCTTGGTGGTGATTACATCGACAAGTTTTAGATCATCGTCATCCCTAAACTACAAAAATGCAGAATCGTGGGGAAACCAGTCTTTTTATTTAATCACTGATATTTTCGAAAAGCTGAATTCAAACATGTCAGGAGAGTATACTAGGACCAAAGTTCGGTTGGGTAATTCTAATGTGACCAGTCCTCTAACCTACAGAACCAGCCCTTTACCGAGGGGAAAACTCCGAAAGTCAAGGCCGGTTCGTTTTCGCTTGGTGCTATACCGGGTGCCCCAGAAAAGCGGAACGGCGGATTTTCAGTACTTTACCTTATCTTCGACACAATTCTTCTCTCATCGGCCGCCCGCCCTCTGGCAAAAGTCGAAAATGACCGTATTTTAAGAAACGGGCATAGAATCAAAATTACTTCACCAAATTCAATGATCTTGGTATCATTCTCTTCGGTAGAGGATGCTTTCCCCATTGATGTAAACAAATTACATACTTTTTAAAGGTAAAATACTGAAAATCCACCGTTACTTTTTTTCTGGGACACCCGGTATAGTTTAGATTGGCAGATTTTATTGGTATTAAACGAACTCCTTTGCCTAAGCTCCTATAGTTACGTATTGTAATTTATGGATGTTGTATGATATGGTTTTCCCTTGAGTTTGACTTTGAATTCGTTGTTTTGGAGGGTTTTGATTTGTTATGTTTTGGAGGGGTTTTTTTTTGCTCCGATATCACATTGACAGCTATCGGAACAATTGTTTATAATTTGAAGAAAAATATTAATTTAGTTCACAGACCCACTAGAGGTTTCATTTACCTCAAAATCAGTACGACTATATACGATTTTATTGATATCATTTATTCTAAACAAATTTTGCTCAATAGAGTGAATAAGTTCAAATCAATCGTAAAAGCAAATAAGTGAATAACTTTTTTTTCGAATCCTTATTTCTATGTTTAAAAAAAATCCTGATAGCAATATCATATGAAAATCATCGTTCTTAAAACCCTCTCATACTTTAAATATGACTGACCTAAACTTTGAAACAGCTTTTGGAGCTTTTCGTGTTTTTCGGTGTTAGCGTTAAGCAAGGCTGAATCGATTTGATATAAAATTGCATGATTCCCATTAATCTCCCTACTCACATTGCTCATGCGTCCTAGGCTGCGTTCAAGCGACCATTTTTCACCCTAGAATCACGGTATTCAAAGACGTTTTTTATATAACCGACCAGACGTGATGATAACTCAAAAGACTTTTATTTCACAATTGAAATTATGTGACCACTACTTAATATAATTTCTAACAAAAAGATGTTTAACCACTGGTCACAATGTTACCACAACGATCAGTGTCATTTAGAAAGGTCTAAACGCCGATGAGTAAACGATATATCCTATGTATTACGTGCAGGCATGTATAAATTATGCTATCGTGTGAATATGGACATTAGAAGTAGAACATTTTCATGATTTCGTCCAGATTTTAGGTGCATAATTCAGTGATAATGGATCAATAAAAAAAAAAAATCAATTGGTTCTTCTCGTTTTATTTTACGCACTATTATTTGATGTACCAAAAACACAGTTGTACAAACTTCAAAAGCTCCAAATCGCAGCACGACTGTTACGCTGTCTAAGAAACACACTCATATCACCCCTACTTTGAAATCACTTCACTGGTTGCAGGTCAGAGATCGCACCATTTAAAAAATCTTACTTCTTGTTTTCCATTGTGTCAAGGGTTCTGCTCCTCATTATAATGTCAGTCTAGTTCACACCATACACTCCTGCCAGATAGTTACGTTCATCTAATTCTGGTTCTCTTGTTGTTCCAAAATCTGCAAAAACATGGGGGGGGGGGGCGAGCTTTTACCTTCAGTTATCAGCAATCTGAAAACTTAATGCTTCATTTTGACTATTATATCTTCTCTTGTATTTCTACACTTTACTTTCATTTCTTTATCCTACTCTGCGCCTAGAGCACTCTACAGACTGGATTTGGCGCACCATAAATCACATGAATAAAAATTGATGATAAAACATGGAAATGACGAAATCATGCATGGATTGCGACATTTCAGCCACATATGGTTTAATATGAGTCGCAATAGAAATCACTTTTTTAAAATTACATATAATTCTAAAGTCAACGGCATCTCGTAAAATGAATTCTCATCACTTTCTTTCTTCACCAATTTCACGTGACTGTGATTTCAAATTAATTGTTCTATATTTTGATAGTCCAAGTTTTGAGGAAATAAAGTTCTGTATATTAATCATGGAATAATGTGCTTGCCACATGTAGCTCTGATTACCTGCTGAAATTAGGTCAATGCATCAATATCCCACGGGTAATATCCGTAAATTCAAGAATATCATCATATCATAATCATATATGAGGAAGATGACACCTTTTAATGCAAGCGTGTATCAATAAAAAGTTACACTTTTGAAACAATTATAAAAATTATATTTCACAATATTTCGAAGATTTTTTCATGTTGATAGATCCACAGGGGGCTCATCTATCAAGTGCCACTCACAAAACAAATTTTAATTCACGCTTGGCCGAACACTGACTGTTTTTGTTCAGGGTGTGAAAAATGACTTGCGCAAAAATGAAAGAAGAGGGACAATTAAACCAGAGGCCTAGATAAGTACTCCCATTCAAAGAAATTGCTCTTTGCCACAACTGATCAACTGATTGATCAAATTATTGACAAATAAAATGCCCAAACAATCGATCAGTCAGTCAACCTGTCAGGCAGTCGGGCAACTCCGTGGCAAAGAGCAATTTCTTTGAATGGGAGTAACTTAGACCGCTGGTTTAATTGTCCCTCTTCTTTTATTTTGGCGCAAGTCATTTTTCACACCCTGAACAAAAACAGTCGGTGTTCGGCCAAGCGTGAATTAAAATTTGTTTTGTGAGTGGCACTTGATAGATGCGCCCCTGTGCATCTATCAACATGAAAAACTCTTCGAAATATTTTGAATTATAATTTTTATAATTGTTTCAAAAGTGTAACGTTTTTACTGATACGTTTTTATTGATACACACTGTATGATGTATACGCTGGTGATTACTCAGACTCGGTATTCCCCGTTTTAATGCACCTTTGAGTACAGGTGCCTCGGAATCCATTTGGGTAATCACCCTGTATATGAAAGCTGATTCTTCTCTTCTCATATAGTATAATTTCTTCTAAAATTTTCAACAGTCTATAAGGGGACAGGCCTTTGCATCCCTGGAAAGATCGCTATAAAATCAATTAGTATTTTAATCTTCATAACTGTTATCATCATCATCATCATCATTATTATTGTTATTATTATTATTATTATTATCATCATTATTATTATCATTGTTGTTGTTATTGTTCTTCTTATTATTATCATTATTTTGTTATTACCATTATCATTATTAGTGTTATCATTATTATCATCATCATCCTTCTCATCATCCTCCTTCTCATCATTATCAATAATATTATTATTTCCAATTTTATTCCCTTAGTACATGATGTTCCGTACTTTTGATCATTCAGTAAATAGGTTATCAAATTTCAGCGGCTTGAAAATCAATTTATACCATTCCTCTGTAATTAGAAATATTTGCGTGGAAGATCATCAGTAAAATCAAAATAATAGATGCTAATTTCATGTGCAAACATAATCCTGAACGAGGAAGCAGAAAACGCGTTTTTTTTTTCTTTTTCACTCAAACATCAAATCACTTAAGATTTTGAATCGGGATTCCCACTTGTCTGTTTTTATTATGATTCAGGTGTTTGATAAGTAGTTTTCTATTATTACTACAAATAATCCACTGTTTTCAGTCATGCACTATCAAGCGCCATATTCTTTATAATCCCAAGACCCAAATCTTTTCTTTCATAGCTATTTCATTCATTTTAGTAAAGACTACTTTCTAAAGGAGAATGAAACCCTCGTGAAAATCAATTTTAATGAAAAGAGAGAAGAGAAGAAATTTAAGAAAAGTTCCATCAATAAGGGTTACGAATTGAGAAAGTTATGAAATTTTGAAAAGTCTCATTTTACTTTCTATGGCGATCCTCGAATTGGCAATGTTGCTTCAAAATGGCAGGTTAAGAAGGACAACTCTCAATATGTTTTGTACACAAAATCTCTGGAGCTGCAACTTGTCTCCTTCTTAGCTCAAGATATATCATGGGAAAATGTATTTGACTCAACATAATGTTGAGTTCATAAAAATACAAGCAACATATTTAGAGATAATGGGAAAAATATGAAATTTAGTGTACAAAACATATTGAGAGTTGTCCTTCTAAACCTGCCATTTTGAAGCAACATTGCCAGTTTGAGGATCACCACAGAATGTAAATGGAGACTTTTCAAACTTTCATAACTTTCTCATTTCGTAACCGTTTTGTTAGACTTTTTGAAAATTGCTTCTCTCTATCCTCTGTTTTCATTAAAATTGATTTTTCCCCAGGGTTTCATTCTCCTTTAAATTCCTTCATTTTCTTTCAGTGTTACGAAATAGAATGCATCATTAGTTCGTTGAATATCAGTACGGTACTCGAAAATATTTTGTTGAAGAAATTTTCTATCGTTCTTTAAAGGATGAACAGGGTGTATGGTGTCCAAAATGATGCAATGTGGAAATAAGAGGCCTATTTTATTACATGGGACTCTACGTATGACATTGCACATCGTGTGGACAGCTTAAAAGGTGTTTGAGCATTGTTGCATAGGGGTGAAGGCTCTTGCCTCTCCTGCATGGTTCGATCCTCGCCCGATGCTTACATTTTTGGACAAGGCGTTTTCCTCACATCATTTACGTCCTTCTCGACCCAGGTGCATTACTGGATACCAGGGGAGCGTTTCATGAAGAGTTTTGTCTGTGATTTTCACCGACTAATTTGCCGTCAGCCAATCAGATGCGAGGATTTTCAGTAACTTGTAACATTTGACGGTGATTTTCACCGACAAAACTCTTCATGAAACGCTCCCCTGGCAATGCTGGAGTAAAGATAATTGTAGGGTCTAGAGGAAGAGCAATGGTAATACTGATGTGGCTGCCCTGGGTGAATAAAAACCCATCATTATTCATAATACGGTACTCTTAAATGAAACCCGATTGAAATCCGTAGTCTCAGTGCTTTACATATAGCACAGGGGTGTTGAATTGTCAGACCTAATCAGGTCAGTGAGAAAGGGGTCTTACAACTGTCCCACGTGGAAAGCATGAACTTATATTTTTTTCTTGATAGGAGAGATCCCTTCAAGTGCAGGAAACTATACGTTTCGAAGCATTGTCTTTTTATTAACCCATTTGTGACAGAGGGTCCACATTTTGTGGTTTGGTCTAATAACTTGATGCAGAACCCTAAAAATCATACCAAATACATGAGCAAAAAGAGCAAAAAATTCTACATAAACTGTGCCCATTTTTGTTGCGTTAATATTCATTGTTTGATGCTGACAATTTTTTAAAGGAAAATAAGCATTAAAATCCTTAAATTGGCAATGTGATAGAAAGTTTAGAATCACCGTTTTCCCCTGCAAATTGGCAACTTTTTGACTTCTAATCATAATTTCTGTCAATTTATATTCATTTCAAATACATGACGTTTTATAAGAAAAATGTAGCAATAAAATAAAAATGTTGGTGTTGCCAATTTGAAGTATAAAAGCTGATCAAATTAGGCTTTAAATAATTCCTGTCACGAATGGGTTAAAATAATGATAGTTACTATGTAGCGCTCAATGCTGCGTTTCTATATTTACATGTAATTATTATCACCCCGGTCACTGGGTTCAATCGCAGTTCCACACATAAAAGAGTCTCATCTCCACTCCCCGAGGAGCATTCAGGCCGGGGGGGGGGGGGGGGGGAGGTGTTTCAAAAATCTGTTCGTAAAGTTACGAATGACTTTACGAACGACTTGAATATGGCTAGCCAAATGGGATTCTCAATCATTATAAATCGCATCAGCTAAAGGTGTAATATGCAGATGTAGATTATATTACTATTGCTTACAAACATTTTTCATTGCGAAGTATAATTTTTGCCACAATTTATTTTAGATTATGGGAAATGCAGTCACACTTTGTTAAAACGTCAGGAAATTGTTTTGGCATCCCATTTGGCACTTTTGAAAAACAGCTATTAGCTGACAAGGGCTATCCAACCCATGAGTGGTGAATAAATAAATCAAATCAAATAAAAAATCACTTCATATTCAAGTCGTTCGTAAAGTCATGCGTAACTTTACGAACAGCTTTATGAAACAATGACATTATTTATGATGATTTTGTAATTATGTTTGTTATATTACGTTTGAAAATGGAAAAATAAATGAAAATAAATGAAATGAAATGAAATGAAATGAAACACCCCCCGCCGTTTTACAAGCGCATACATGCCATTCTAACTACACTGACGTTCGCATATCGAGTACCCATTTAAACACCTGGGTGGAGAGTAGCAAATGTGGATTAGTGTCTTGCCAAAAGATGTTAGTGCCCGGCTGGGATTCGAACCCTCATCCTTCTGACTGAGAGTCAAGTGACTGAACCACTACACCACGACACCTCCACCTGTTCACTGTGTTTCGTTTTTAGAAGGACGAGTAGAAGAGATTTGATGACTGGAATAACGGAAATAGTGCTGTACACTGTAAAAAAAAATATTGGGTAAAATTTTAACCAGCACGAGGGTAATTATATGTCCAACCAACTTTGGGCAATATGTTTAACCCAATGCGAGAAGCATATTGTCCAGTTAGAGTAAAAATAAACAGTAATTACTTTAGAATGGGCAAAATTTTCATCAAATTGGATAAAAAGAAATGCCCAAAGAAATGCCCAGAGTTGGTTGGACACATAATTACCCTCATGGCACATTTTTACCCAATATTTTTCAAAGTGTATGGGGAAAAACAGAAAATACTAGAGTTACCAAAATCACAGTTGGAGGTCATTGATACCTATATTAATTATTCTAATTGATCTGAATTTGAATTACGGAAAAGGATATCTGTGAGGACGAAATTTGTCTCGAGTTTCCTTCCTACTGTCCTATCTCTGACCCCCGTTCCTTCCCTCATTTTGAACAATTTTGGTACCCTTCTTTTCTCTTTTGTTCTCGATCTTTTCTTCAAACATCTTCTCCTCTCTCTGCATATTTCTCTAATTCATGCTTTTATTTGTTTTGACCAGTTTCTCTGGTGAATTTTAGATGTAAATGCACATCGATTTTACCCGCTCACCCCACTATTTTCAATTTTTTTTGTGAATCTCGAGTTTCAACGCAATTCTTAAGAAGTTATTGTCGAATAATTATTATTTGCATTTAAACCCTGTCGATTTCCAAGTTGGATCTGAATTTCTTGTTTCCATGATCATTGTAATGATATCATTGATATTTCATCCGAATGAGTACTAGTACTTTGAATTGAGACATTTTCACATATCCACTTCCATGCGTGTGTGTGTGTGTGTGTGTGTAACCTTCGTGAATTTTGGCACATTGCGTACTACTCGTGCCCGGCTGCCAAATTGGAAAGACATTCAGATGTAAACTTCCTGGATGTGCATTTTGTGGTATTTCCATAAAGGAGAATTGATCCAGAGAATTCTCACGCCCTTGATCAACAAAGCTGTGTTATCATAACAAATTATATCGAATACGGTTTCATTACCCTACCAATTCGAAACCATTGCACAATTTCTAGTTCATGTGACTGGTTCCAATTGTCCGCTGGATTAGTTAATTGTAAATATTGTTCTGTCATGATGGAGCTATCTAATGATTCTATCAAGCCACTATGTTTCGCTATCTGTATGATCTGTCCTTTGTGGTATTCAAGGGCGTTCGTGGGGGGGGGGGTATATGCAAGCCCCTGCCCCTGGTGGTTTTGCAAATGTTACCAGTATTCTGACAAGCGTAACCTCATATATTTGGCAGCGATATTGTATTTTTTCCGGGTGTACTTCATAGATATACAGAGCACCATGGATGTCGCTATTTCGTATTAAATTCTTAGAAACCTGGAGATTAATAGTAGGTCAAGAGACGTCAGCCACGGGCATAATGCTCGTAGATATACTAATGATGATTCAATCGGTTTTCTATCAGATAAGCTCTATATACATTTGCCTGGAAGTCAGCAACGATTAAGGAAGAAGTGTTTGTTATTGTTTCTTTATTTCGTGGTCGATTTATTGACGTTCTGGAGATATGTATGATTCTTTACAAAGTGACTAACTTTCGCCTAATGGACAAGCAAATGAAATTTAATAATCTGTTGAATAGAAAACCCACAGTCTTATTTTCTTAGACTTGAACCCAGGGACAAATCCAAAATGCTATTTTAAAAAATCTAATTGATCTAATAGATTAAGAAATCAATCGCAGTGATTATAATTTCTTAATCTAATTTTTGATTTGTCCCTAATCACAATCTATTAGATTAACTTCTGATCACAGAAATTTAGAGTGCAAAGAGATAGAGATTGACATTCAAGAGAAATGTTTTTAAAGAAAGAAATATAGGATGGTATCGTAACGATAGGATGGTATCGTAACGCATTTCTCATCCATTCACTTAAAAAGGACATGTATAATACAGATACATATATTTTTAAAAAATGATAAAACCACTGGATAACCCACATTCAGCTGTGATAGATACGAACACACTGAATCATGTGTAATTTAGAGTGAGAGCCTTGCACTTTTGAGAACTGAAGAAATATATTTTTTTGAAATTAAATTCGAAAACACAAAGAGGTAGCATGTTTGTTACACGATTTCTTTTGAGTGGTTCATGTTGTCAAAAAAACCTTCATCGATCTATACACATTGGCCTACGAATTGGTGGGGGGGGGGGGGGGCGCTGGCTGGCTATACCTCCTCACGTAATATCTGATGTGCACATATTTTGAAGAGCACCATCTCATATTCGAGCAAACAAAAAGGTAGTACATCACAGGCAATTCTTCCTCTTATTTTTATTTATTTATTTTTTTGGGGGTGTAATAGATGACATGAATAAGACAGATATGGGGAATTAAAGAGCAATATAAATTTTTAAGCACATTCCGAGGAAATTCCGAGAAAATGTAGCCTATGAAAAATTATACCTATATTTTTGGCAATTTAATCTTCTACTTCATGGATGTGCGGTTTCGAAAACAATCGACTATTGAAAAAAAAATTAAAAATCTAGAAATCAAATATTTTCAACTCATGCGATTCCTGTATTGTTCACTACTGAAATTCCGTATTTATTTTGCTGAATATCACAAAATTGCACTTCTTCGAGTTGACAAAAAGCTGATTGGCTTGAAATGCCTTTCGCAATTCTAATTGATTTCTGTGGAATATATTGTATAAGGATTTAATATTTGTTTCAGAGTATTGGTTGCATTATCTCCATGTAAAAAGTAAGGAGACGTTAAGGGGCAGATTTATGAATTTTCGTTAATGTACATTGAAAACAAAAGTAGGCCTAATGGTGATCCCTATGGAACTCCACATGGGATGTTATTTAATTTCGACAATTGGGATTGATATCTAGAACAATATCGCTGATTATTTAGATAGTCAGTAAGCACTATGAAAGGAGAGGTTGAGGGGCAGATTTATGAATTTTCGTTAATATCCATTGGAATTGATATCTAGAACGGTGTTGATGGTTATTTATTATCAGTAAGCCATGGGACACCAAGGATACGTGAGAAAGTTAATACAGTATAAAATTGTGTGATTTATACTATTGATTGCTTTCAGCAAATGAAAGAAAATACCTTTTGTATTCTCATATTTTTTAAACGCATCAATTATTCCATTAGCATTAGTAAGGCGTGTTTTTTCACGTGTTGTAAAGTACATTATTTGAAGTAGAGCAAAGCAGAAGATAGGTAGTCCTTGATTCTGGTGTTATTTTTTCATACTTTTATGAAAGCTTTTGAAAATCCTAATTAAGTCAAAACTTGATGTAAGAGATTATAGATAAATATGACATTACACATGTATGTTTAAAATAATTTTGAAAAATAATGTTTTTCGCTTTTCGGTACCTTTTTATCTGCATTTTCACGGTGATATCAAGAGTATTTATTATGTAAATTGAATTGATTGAAGACAAGGGGCCGAGAGTCAGATCTGGTCAAAGTGCTTTATTAAAACAGTGTTAATGTTTGACGTCATAAAATGCGACACAAAATATACATATTTGTGTATATGTATAGAGTGACTAGCAACACGAGCTGGAAAGGTTAGTTTACAAGGAAATTACAACACAAATAACAATAATATAGCAAGAAAACAAAACATGAATTTTCCATATGCTCTTTAGTGTACAGTAGTTTAAGTTTTTTTTTCTGTGAAACAAATTAAGAGCTTACTAAAAACATCATTGATTATTCATATCCGATTATATATCGGCATGCAGAAGAAAGGAAAATGCAAATAATGACTGATACCCGCAGTCTTTTTTTTTTTCAAACATACATCTGTCATCGAAGGTCCACACTGTCACTGCTTCTGTTTTCATTTCGATACACCCTCAAGATCGAACAAATTTTCACGGATCTAATGATGTTACTTATTTACCTACATTTCAGGAGCTTCCCCACCCCCACTCTTTTTAATCCCTGGAGATCCTCCTCTTTAAAAATAAACAAACATTAGAGTTGCTTCTCACCAGTCACAGATAAATCGTCAGTCACAATCACATAATTGCAATGATTTTAATTACAGAACACACTATGTTTGTTATACCTCTCCTAAAAAATCATTTATCCTTACAATGAACATATCACAGACCAACAATGAGCACCAATGCAGGCATCTCTTCTCTTTTTCTCACACACGTAGAAAGATATAGCAATGGACTTTTTTGGAACCCGATTATGCGAGGTGTTTTGATATGCCCTGTATGTTGAGCTGCGAAAAACTGACGTCAAAGATTAGGAGGGTAGGGAGCGGGGTGGCGGGTTCGTGATGTACCGGGTCGTCTTCGCGCTGCAAGTTCGTTGATCTGCGAAATATGGAATTTCTAAACAGAGCGCCATTAGGCTGTCACTCTCACAGAGTTACGATCCAGCCTAGGGGAAATTTATGCGAGGCTGACGCAGATAAGGAAAAAAAATCCAGGCTAACTTGATAGGGAACAGGGAGAGAATGTTACCCATCATTCGAATACAAGCATTATACAACTTTGTTTGGTAGGATGGGATCTGTGAGGAGATCGAGAGAGAGAGAGAGAGAGTGAGAGAGAGAGAGAGAGGGAGAGAGAGAGAGAGAGAGAGAGAGGGAGGGAGAGAGAGAGAGAGAGAGAGAGAGAGAAGGGGGGAGCCAAATAGAGTACAGAGAAAGTGGTGACATATTTAGTGGAAGTGTGGTGGTCCCGTTTTAAACACATTGCCGCTTGTATTTCCAATACAAGTGGGTATCATCGTTTTGAATTTACCCAGAGCAATTATTTATTATCTGATTGCTTCAAGCTATTCATCAGAGAGAATAGTACGTTCTTCGATGTTAAAATCTTTTGTACAAACCCGGTTATCCAATGAACGCGGGAATTTTCTTATCCATATTTTTCATTTTCAATGAGATATGGAGAAATGATTATAAGTACAACAAATATGTACGTGCCTGTACTACCTGTTATACAACGGGATATAATGGGGGGGGGGGGGAAGGGTCAGCTATCATGATTTGGGGATTACTATTACATGACCGTGTATGTCCCATTTTTGGTATTGTAGTGATATGGCTTTGGTAGGCATTACAGGTGTAATTGTACAAGTATGTCATACCAGTTGTGGAATAGTCCACTCATAGAATAGTTACTGTTATACTGCATGTATGTGACGTTCCTGATTTCCTTACCATCATCTTTGCAAATTACACCCTTGATTCATCTCCATACAAGAACATACATGTAAGAATGTTCCACTTAGATCCATTAGGTATCATTAAACACATGCTGCGAATCCAGGATGATAATTGTATAATCATAGGAAAGAAGAGAGAGAGAGAGAGAGGGGGGGGGGGGCAGAGAGAAGATTTTTGTGTCTGCCATAATTTAAGGGGCCATTATCACACAAAGACAAAGCAAAGATTTTGTTTGTTGGTTCATAGGTTAGCAACAGAAATTACCAGTTTAATTTGGATCGACTAAGTACATGGACGATTCTTCGTGTTTATAATAAAAGCAAGGAACGTTCGATATCATATTATTTGGAATAATAGTCATAATGAAATATGCTATATGGGATTTGGGGATTATGAGTGTTAAACAAGACACAGTACAATCAGACGGACGTTAGAATGAAGTTAATGATGTTTGAAAGGATTTTGAATTAAAAAAATAATATATTATGTCATTTTGAGTTATCAAATATTTAAGAAAAAAGGGTTCCTGATAATGTGATCAATCAATAAAACAATATATATATATATATATATATATATATATATATATATATATATATATATACACCATGTGGTACTCTGAGAACAATAGCAGATTTGTTCAAAATTTATACCGATGATTTGATACTGAATATAATATTATTATGATAATCAATTATTATTACAGACAGAACCATGTTATTTGAATTTTTTGGATGGATTATTTCAAATTACAAGATGATTTTTCTTGGGATTAGTTTTCGCTCTCGAAATTATTAAATAAAGGATAACAGAATTAAGCAATTAAAAAAAATATTTGCATGTTTTATGAAGTCATAAAGCAAAGATCAAGGAAAAAATTACAATATTTTGCAATTTGATGTCAGGCTTCTTTATGCATATATAGAATGTCAGTTGATGGTGAATGTCAAGTTAATGCAAACTGAATATTGTAATTGATGATTAATGTAAAATAATTATGTAAATGTCATGAGACAACTACGCACATTTTATTTGAATGCAAAGGAGTCAAAGTCTTGTGGAAAATTAATGAGCGAATTATTTGTTTGGTTTTTCATACACTGGTTAAAACTGACGATGTGGATATGATAATTAAATTCAATATTGCAGACGAAAAGAATTTCAGGATTAATCTCATTATAAATTTTGTTTAGTATGTTATCTGCAAAGAAAAGTCCGTGAGAAAAAAAGAGTAACTGCTACTGCGAAAGAATTGAGAATGAATTTCAAGTTAGAATATTATTGTGTCAATATTTGAGTTATAAATCTATTCATAAACACCATAATTCCAAGGTAGGTGACAAAGTAATTCATTATCTTTTATTTGATGAAAGTCACGAATGATTTGAGATATTTGACATTGTACATAATCTGTACCTCATTTGATTTAGATATATTTTGTAAGTCCCTCATACGAAAAAGACAACTATAAATCACACAAGAGTACTGAGATAAATCCACATCTTACAAACCGCAAGCAAACGGTCTTCCTTAAATCTTATTTATAAGAAATTTAGACGAGATTTCTGTAACAGAACTTAGTTATTTTTGCATTACACTATTCGAAAATTTATAAATGGTTGTGTTTGTGGAATGAGAATCCCATTCTTGCAATTGAAATGATATTGGTTGATCTGTAAACGCCGACGGCATTTTGGGATTAGATGATCAACAAAAGTGAATGACAGAATCACGCTATGATTTTATCA
This sequence comes from Echinometra lucunter, assembly GCA_029962745.1. NCBI lineage: Eukaryota > Metazoa > Echinodermata > Echinoidea > Camarodonta > Echinometridae > Echinometra > Echinometra lucunter. Next base: position 18,411,274 of record CM057159.1, read on the forward strand.
TAAAGCAATGTAAGCATGGAAAGATTTTTGTATAAAAGATTTTTTTCTTAAAATCATCCTTGCAAACAACTAATAATTGCACATCAGTAATTGTCTAGTAGTCCAGGAACAATTTCGTAACAGGCTAGCGAGAAAATCATCCCTAAAAGATCTGGGGGAAATACCAGACAAGCAAATGAAAAAAAATGCCGTGTAATTGCTTCATCCGATGTAAGTACACCATGCTCATGCCTGACCTTGTCGTGCTGGATATCTCTGCAAGAACTGGCATGACAAACTCTAAATGTTCGTGACGAATTAAGAGCAAGCTAGGTAAATCTCATACAGTGAAATTGAAATTATTTTTGAGGAAGTGAGAGTGAGCTCTCAGGTCGAAACTAGCAGAACACGATATCAAGGTGTTTTATGACACGATAGGTTTCTTGGTTAAGAAAACTATATCAATAAAAAAAAAATTCTCTTCCTATAGGGACCAAAATAAAATTGCCGCTTTTTTACCACAACTGAAGAAGTAATCCTGAAAGTTTTTAATACTTACCTTATTCTGTTGGTTTTTGGTTTCCCTGTTTAACCATTTCACCTATAAACATTATGACATTCTGGTGTAAACTAAACTTTTTATTCAAGTACGCGTTGATATCTAGGCCTAATACATATGCCTAAATATTTTATGGCCATGTGCAATCATTGATCCCCGGTGATATACAAACGAATGGCCACAGATGTACGAGAAGAAGAGACATCACAGGCCTTCCGTGATGGTCCATTCAGGGAAATGTTACTTTTCCCTGGTCCATTTTCGCCATTATTGTAAAAGGGCTCTTACAGTATTATCATCGTATGCCATTATATTTTCAGAGCGTATCCTTTTTCGACTTAACAAATATTCTTGCATGCATGGTCTGTCGGTGTTATTAAGAAATAACCATTAACGATGAAATTTAAGTGAAAATTGTAATCGAAAGGTGTACCGTTGTGTGGATATTTCTGTAATATGAACTGCATTTCACGATGATGTCTAATTTGTTTAATATGTTTTAAGCCTTATCTAAATAAAAGAAAGATTCAAAATGCAATTTTGAAAGATATTTGATACAGAAAAAGACAGCACATAAAATCAGTCAAATCGTTTAGAACTATATCAACTGACAATGTGCAAGTCATTTCAAAGCTGCATCACATATAAAATCCTTATCTAAATGTTTTTAACATTAAAGCCACTTAAACTTGTTTGTTTTTATTTTCTTACAGTTTCATTTTGACCGGGTAGTCTCATTTCAAGTCACTTTCTGGACAGGCTTTTCAAATCATCCTCATTTTTTTTCCGAAAAAAGGTATAAGCGGATATTATACATGTTTAATACGTATATAGACATATAAGTGAAATCAAGACGTTAAAAATCGTCATGAAGATTCCTTCTGAGAATCATACACTAATATCAAATTCCGTTCTTTTTGTACAAACTAATTGTAGGATAAAAGGGCACTGATGTTTGAAATCTTTATTTAATACTAATAATTATCTACATAATATTAAAAAGAAAGTAAGTTAAACGAAAAGTAAAGCTTAATGGAACACGTGTCTGGGCAGTATACTTGATGTTAAAACTTTGAAAAGGCTTTGTAATATTGAAAGTTACATGGCAGTAAATTAAAAAGTGTGCATCCTGAAACCACTGATGTTTTCTTTCTGAAATCCATTCAAAATATTTGTTAACTTAAAGTCATATTATTTATACCACCGTATACCATAACTAAAGAATTGCCAAGCAATGCTACCCCCTTAAAAACCACACTCTCAGAACAGTTGGTTAAGAGCCCATAGGTTGGTTAAACTTGTAACCTACCAATTTTACAGTTATATCTAATAATGTAATTACAATTCTTAATTTCCTTCTTATTAATGAATACTTTTACCTCTACATACAATTTCAAAATTTGATGTTATTCTCCGTTTCTTTCGCCTAAGATTCATTCTTAATAATGTAAATACAATTCTCAATTTCCTTGTTATTAATGACTATTCTTACCTGTATAGACAATTCCCAAATGCTATTGATATTCTTTATATGTTGGGAGGTGTATTTTATAATGTATTGCCATCACAAGTAATATTCTGCTACTTGTTGTATGTTTTAATGTGAAATAAATGTACTTACACATGTATGATGTATTCACAACAATGTAAAACATGCGCAATTCAGCCTTTGGCTGCAAGGCATTGTTCTTAATAACCATTACTGAATTGAATTGAACTGAATTGAATTGGACTGAATACTGATGCCAACAAGAAAAAAAAAAAGATTTATATTAATTCATGAATTACTGTAAAAAAAAAAAAAAGATATTCTATGTTTCGTATTATTTCGGAAATAATAAAACTTGATCAAGAACTTGAACTTGAACAACCTAATGATTTTAACCAACTTTTCTGAGAGTGTATTGCATAAATTTGTACAGCTAAGGTAACTATACGGATCAACAATCAACATGATGGCAACTACCTCCGAAAAATGAACTTAACATAATTTCAGTGGGCTTGTCGTCATCTTTTTGAAAATGTACGAACATGACAATGATGTAATCCGAACACAATTTCGCTAGTTTCTACAGCAGGGTCCGTTGAACACTCCTATCTCACTATATAGTAACTGAATTAATGAGTGGAAATATCGTGATTCCTATGAGCAGCACGAAGAAACTATTCAGGGCAACCTTTGCCTGTTTTTTTTTTTTTAATAACTTTCTCGCATGTTTAGCTTGCATTGTTACTAATGAACTTAATTGGTCACGGCACTGGGGAATCATGACTTCCCATTTTCAAGGGGATTTTGCTCGAGTTTTCGCTGTCCTGTCCCCCTTTTCTCTTTGCTTTTACTTGACCACACATATTCTCAGGGTAGACTTCCCCTTTAATTACTAATGGAGCTAGACTAGACAAGCTATGCTTTTTCTAGCCCCGTCCACATTACGTTCTATTTTTCCTTTTCTTGTAATGTTTAATTTTTTTTTTAATGAGTAGTTTTTATTGACAACTTCAATTCATATCCAAACAAAATATATATAACAAATAGAACTTTGATGTCTTTACAAATACCTAGACAACTCATAAATTTAACATCATTTTTTTTTTCATGAATGTTACAATAAATGTTTGTGTATATCGATATAGATTCCTCTTGTTCTCTTTTGTTTTTTATATAATTTGTTTCCCTTTGTTTTATGCGGCCAAATCTGTGCTTTGTATTACTTTGTATACTTTTCTGATTTTTTTAATGTGGAGAAATAAATGAAATGAAATACTTTATAACAAGAAGCTCCACGCGAACATCATAAGAGCATGTATGTAATAAGAACCAAGTTAAGTATCTGTCCATTGTAACTTCAAAGAAAATTACTTTCAACTCATCACATTTTGATAGTAAAGCCCTTCTTAAGTAGCGAAAAGGCCGCCAATAGTTTCATCTTAACCTAAATAAAAAAAGAAGAAAACAACAAACAAGCAAACAAACAACCATTAAGAATCACATGTTCTGGGGTCAGGAGAATTCGAATTCATGCTCGATACTTCACGTACTTTCGCTGAGAAAACTTTTGCTGAGTATTTGTAACTCTCGCACACTCCAAAATAGGTTGCTCATCCATTTCACCTACCCATTAATGACAGTTTTAACAGTTTTAGGTAAAAGATGACATGCATGTCATGTGGATAGAAATTTTGCCCAGTATGGAATGAGATGAATTTATGTTGGGTAATCTTAACCCAACATTAGTGAAAGATTTACCCATATATCATTTTACTCAACAAACATGCACATTATTCACGTAACCTTTTCTTTACCATACACATATTTGAATCCAAACTATTTCAGAGAGCATACTTATTTACATGAACGACCAAATCGAGTCAAGGCCCTTCTGGATTTTTTTTTGGTTGTTTTTGTTTTTTTTAATATTTATTTTACACACATGGGGTGGATTGCCCTCCTCAGTGGCGTAATGAGCAAAAACTTGGGGGGGGGGGGGGGGAGAAGAGTATAAGTTACAAAAAGTGAGGACCCCCCCCCCCGGAAAATCTGTCATTTCAACAACATTTAAAAATCACTTGTATCGAATTAGAAATAAACCACTTTTGAATTTTATAAGGGGAACTGCCCCCAAGCCGCCCCCCCCCCCCACCAGTACGCCAGTGGCCCTCCTCAGCCGAATGCAGTTCTTCTGACGAGTCCGGAAGTTTGACAGAGAGATGAAGCAATTGATACTTAAATATGGAGCGTTGTTTGAATTTTTCAAATTGGCCAATCACTCTTTATTTACCCTTTCCTCGTCTTATTCTTATCAAATCATTAAGGCTCGTTCAAAAATGCCACGATAAACACATACACACACAGAGAGAAACACCCACAATCCCCCCAAAAAACAACAACAGCAACAGCAACCAAAACAAACAAACAAACAAACAAAACGGCGCGTTTTACCGCTTCATTTTAAAACGAGCCTAGTTAAGAAGTAAATCTACAGCATTTCAAAGGCCAATCAACCGTGCGTTAACTCCACTATCATGGGGAACAACATCGCCATCCACACCCCCCCCCCCCGAATTTATAAGCTACTTACTGGCATGTTCGCACGGGTCGTCATCTCATATTTGGACAGCAAGATGGTCTCTTTGTAATAATCTAATCTTACCTAACTCTAGAGACGAAATTCAGTTGAAAAACAAGCCGCACACAAACACACTGTGTGCCAACCTTGAATGTCGCTAAATGAAGCGCCAAAAATTTTCTTCCCTCTTATACAAGTTTAGAAAATGGAATTTTGATATTTTGTAATGGCAAGAGATTTCAAACCCTTGCCGATACATCTGACCATTCACCTTTCATGTGCAGCGGCCATATTAAGTTTTATTCGTTTTCAAGGTTATGCATCATCATTTTGAAATATGATGGCTATATAGGCGCGATAACAAATGTACCAACCTCATTTGCTGCGACTTTCCCCCTTCATTTTGAACTCTGATAAATCCTTGGGAAATAGATTAGAACGAATCCAGATTGTTATTCGTCAAATTCTCATCAATTACTCTAGAAGCGATAAAAATAATATTCTCATGATTTTCAATGAAGAGCAGAACTAAAGTACAGTGATCTCAATGACTGTCTGCATGTTTTTTACATTTTTAAATGACGGCATTGTGTTATCCAAAAGTTTCTAGTGGAAACTCTTCAAAGAAATTTGAATAGAATACTCAGGAATCAGAAAGTATTGTATTTAAATTCCTTAAATTTCGAAACTTTCCTCAAAATCTGGTATCAGATATCACTGCAGTAATTAAAAAAAAACAATTTGTGATACGTAAGATACAAATGTGATTGACTGCCTATTTATGGGCATGTCGCATGACTTACTTATTTAAGGGAGTGATAATGTTCATGATAGAATTACATCCTGGTGCGACTAAAATTCGAGTACTACCCGGAAGTATACAATATGATATGATTCACCAAAGCACATACGTGAGCAGATTAAACATCTTTAAATGCTGGACATTAACAGAAAAAAATTGAAAATTAACAAAATAATGAAAAAGACCAGGACGTTCTCATTCTAAAAAAAAAAAAATTATTCTGGGATTTATTCGTCATGCATGAGGCTGTTATGCTTCGTATCATACTTACTGCAATCAGTTGGGCTTAAAATCTGTCGATAAGCCGTTTTATGTAATACTTCATTCATGATATTTTTGTAATGCACCAAGGGAACATTCACATTTACGCATTTCGGAATTGATGAACTAAGCAAAACTTTGGACAAATTTTCATTACAATTTTTAGGGGGGCGGTTGAGGGGGCGGTTGAGAGAATTCAATTCAAGTGATCACCATGTAGATATCAATTTCTCTTCTATCTTTAAGCAGAGTTAAGAAGAGGACAGAGTTGTGGACTCACAAACGTATCTTTTTAAAATGTGATTTCATTTTTACCTTTTTTTACATTTCATGTGAGTAAATGGAATAAATAAATAGTTCAACATTAACACCCAAATTAAAGCAAATCCAATCGAAGGTGATCCTTAATGATCAATAAGTAAATGAAAATTTATTTACACTGTATTAAATGGACATACGTTTTGCAATTGCGTCATCAAAGACCTAGGGGTGTTTCATAAAGCTGTTCGTAAAGTTACGCATGACTTTACGAACGACTTGAAGTGCCAAATGGGATGCCCAAAGTTTTTCCTGACATTTTAACAAAGCGTGACTGCATTTCCCATAATCTCAATTAAATTGTCACAAAAATTATACTTCGCTATGAAAATGTTTGTAAGCAAGAACGTTAATCTGCATCTGCATATCTAATTTTTAGCTGATGAGATTTATAATGACTGAGAATCCCATTTGGCTTGCCATATTCAAGTCGTTCTGAAAGTCATTCGTAACTTACGAACGGCTTTATGAAACATCCCCTGGAACATTATTTCACTCTCTATTAGAGAAATTACCTCCTTTACTAACTCCAAAAGATCCCTCAAAACAAACTCTTTTCCCCAATGTTCCACTGTCATCTACCTCCCGTGAGAATGTAAACTTTTCTGTTCTCTTTTCATTTATGTGCGTTTATAAGTACTTTGGTACTTATTGGTTTTAGCGATCCTAGATATTTATTATTATTATCACTGCTATTATTATTATCATTATTATTATTAGTAGTAGTAGTAGTAGTAGTAGCAGCAGTGGTAATAGTAGTAGTAGTAGTAGTAGTAGTAGTAGTAGTAGTAGTAGTAGTAGTAGTAGTAGTGGTAGTAGTAGTCGTATGAGTAGTCGTCGTCGTCGTAGTAGTAGTAGCAGTAGTATTAGTAGTAGCCGTAGTAGTAACAGTAGTAATAGCAGTAGCAGTAGTAGTAGTCGTAGTAGTAGTAGTAGTAGTAGTGGTAGTAGTAGTCGTCGTCGTCGTAGAAGTCGCAGTAGCAGTAGTAGTAGTAGTAGTCGTCGTAGTAGTAGTAGTCGCAGTAGTAGTAGTAGTAGTAGTAGCAGCAGCAGCAGCAGTAGTATTACTATTACAATAATAATAATAATAATAATAATAATAACAACAACAACAACAATAACAATTATTATTATCATTATTGTACGGTGCATTACAGTTTATGTTTTCAGTACCAGTGGAGGATTTATGGTTATACGATGTAAAATAGGGTGAGTAATAATAATAATGATAATAATAATAATAATAGTAATAATTATCATTATTATTATTATCATTGTACGGTGCATTACAGTTTATGTTTTCAATGGAGAGTACCAATGGAGAATTTATGGTTATACAATGTAAGATAGGGTGAGTAAATTCTATCCGATATTGGGTCAAAGGGTAACATGTATATTCCTGAATAAAGTGAATGTGAAATTTACCCATTACTTTTTACTACTGTTTACCCAATACTGTGTAAAACTTTACTCAACCTTTTCTGGAGGGTGTAGATACTGATTTGGGAAGGAATATCCTGCTAACTTGTTTTGCAGAGCGGAGTGAAGATGCTGTGAACATATATGATGATTGAAATTGAATAGTGTTTATTTTTATTGAAAAACTCCTAGCCAAGCAAAATAGACCAATGTCTCGTCTTCATCTCTGGCTGTATACGTATCCGGACACATCTGCACTTTATTTGCATGTTATCGTTGGATGTGGAATCTTTAATAAACATGTTTTGGAAATGATCAAGCTTATAAACTTAAAGGTAGTATCAGCCAGTTGCGAAATTCATAGAATAACACCATTTCAGCAAAGCTTCGAATTCACACCTTAAACTGGTACCAAGTTAGTTTAATTCCGACAGATACTGTATCCATCAAATATGAGCACACCCTCGACAAAACAGCCATAGCATGTACACTCTTAAAAATTCCGAGTCAGACTTGACCCGGAAAATAGTCCGTTGGGGCCACACTCCATTCCGGGTCAAAAATGACACGGATTAAAGTAAAAATAACCCGGAATAAGGTCAAATATTACCCGGAAACAAGTCTTCGTGACCCTATTCCGGGTCATTTTTGACCCGGAATGGAGTGTGGCCCCAACGGACTATTTTCCTGGTCAATCTGACCCAGAATTTTTAAGAGTGTATAGGGTGGTTACTTTTGTGAAAAACATCCTTTATATGGTACAGTGTTGTGATGAAATAAAAAAATTTACCAACACGCATATTACAGTGATGTCTACTCTACATTATAACTTTGTGCTTTTCATACATTTTTTTGTGACAAGTTGCAGAGGAATTTTGAACTTTTTAAACAGATGTAATCACTTCTGTGGAATACTTTACGTCAAGAGACGACCCTGGAACATTTTGGTCCCGCAACTGTATCTTTTTGGTGTACCACCCACTATCCTGCACCCTAAAAAATGTTAGCTCCCTTTTGCATCCAGTGTTATAGGAAGGCGAAATAATTAGAACTAAGTAGAACTGCATGCTATGCAGCTACGACAACGTAAACTGAAATTCTAACTTTTCTGCACTAAACAGGACATATACTTACTTAGTCACGAACTTTTGCTATTAGAAACTTTGTTTCCCTTCATTTCTATATGCAAAACTTACAGCCAGCCAATTATTGTTTTATTAAACTGTTTACAAATATGATAAAGAAATGCTTTAAATTATGTATCTTAATAGGAATCGTGAAAATTATAGATGTAATTGACACGAGAGAAGCAATTTCAAAGAAGTTTTATACCACTGTCACTGTCCATGATCTTGCTTTCTTTCTGTTTGAATTGATGTTCCAAATGTGTTTTCAAATGTTGATTAGTAATACTGAAATTGTATGATTGAGGACACACAAATATTCGTATGTCTGTTTGGAAAGACGTTCCCCTCTTATTTTGCCCACAAACTTGAAAACGAAATGTAGGCATGAAGTCCGTTGAGCAAAGTGGAGGAAAATAAAGAATCTAAAGCGAAAGCATGAGCGTGTCCTTTTTTTCCTCCATTTGTTCAAAAAGTTTAAGAATCGGACTGCCAAGAAAAATACCGCAATAAATCATTAAAGGCTGGACATTCAAACATAGATCATCAAATTGCGTGGAAGCAACTGCGAACCAGGAAACGGGCTGCTAGAAGTAAAGCACTCAAACAGGGACATACCCAAACAGACCAAACATCATTTTGGAATAGTAAGCTTTTTTTTCCCCTGAATTCTCATCACCACTAAATTGCAGAGAGGAGAATTTCTTCTACCAAAAATTTATTGGACAAATCATGGAGAATGTGTGCTCTAAAAACAAGTCTAGTCAAATTTGACAGACCAGTACTTCTCTATTCAAAAGCACATTTCTAGTCAAAATGATTAAATTCTAGTAAAATAATTTGACTAGTTTACCGGATCATACAGGCACCAACACTAACTTGACTTGATTCCAGTGAAATTGACTAGCATTTTGGTCAAACTTTGGTAACTTTTTACTAGAATTCTGGTAATTTCCACTGGGATCTCGTCACATTTGATTAGAAAAGAGTAAGTGCGGTTGGGATCCTGTGTTCTAGTCAAATAAGTTACTAGAATTCTGGTAATTGTTACTAGAATTGTGTCAGTTTTGACTAGAAAAGTGTTCGTTCTTCGATAAATTGAATAGAATTCTGGTCATTTTGACTAGAATCTAGTGCATTGATAAATCGTGTAAGCTTCCTGTCATGGATTTTATGTTTTGGAAACTGGCAAAATATTAAATTATAATTATTCAGAATACTGGCAATAAAGAAAATTCCTGCTAATTAAGTGATATTTTGGTGCAGGTTGAAAACGCTTTTGGAGTACTAATAATTGTTTCCTCTGGATGACCTGAAAAACATCTCTCAATTAATTGTTTGTTTGTTTTTTAAGGAATTTTTACTAGTATAAGAACAAAAAATGATATTCACGCAAATCCTTTAATTGTTAATGATGTGTAAAATTTATATTGATTCAACAAATTCAAATTTGCATGAAGAAAATGTGCACTTTTTTGCACTGCATTATGGTATTACTCAAGTTTGGTTGGATGTTTTTAAGATGTTTTAATGTCATTTTACAGTTGCCTTTCTTTCTGTAACTTTTAAAATTATAATTATAATTACAATGGCCAATTGTTCAGTACTGATGTACTAAAAATCATCAACAACAAAATGCTAAGTGCCGGAGACAAAAGTACCGGCAACATGATGGTGTGAATGCCATGGCATTGAATGCCATTTAAATGGTAATCAGTTTTCTCTCATTATAAATGTTATTTAGCTTTTGGTTGAAATTTCAACAGATTTTGGCTTTGATGAAACCCGAACATACTTTAAGAGAAATACTTCTTTATTGGCATTTGTATTTCCAATAAAAATGTATTTTACTCAACAAATCCCTGAGATTTAGGTTGAAAATGAAGCGGTCTCGTATTACCTTCACAGGTAAGCAATAAGAGACCATTTACCTCTGACGTCATTAAGCCTATTATCTAATTAAGTAAACAAATTTTAGTCATTATTATGGTACCTAGATAAACAAGACAAGTTACTGAAAACATTGGTAAAACTTATTCGCGTGTGTCTGCACCCAAGTTTATGCCAATTATGCAAATGAGCTTAAGGGTCTCGTATTCCCTACAGTTACCCTACCTTACATTCGTTGTAGACGTAAAATGGGTTGGAGTGAAATCTCATATTTCAATTTTTTGTTGTGGCCAAACTTGGAATGTATGTATAGCCTTGTAAGCCAATCAAGTTTTCTCGCTTGTTAACATTTTGTCGTGTAAGTTATTAGCAAGTATGGACCAAAATCCTCCATTCCAAATGTTACAAACATTGCACAGTTCTGTCCAGATGAACTCTAGGCACCCCCCCCCCCCTCCCTGGGGTTTGTCCATGTCCTCCCCTAAATCGATGGAGGACATGGATTAACACACAGGTCATCAGATGCATCAGATGCACTTTAGCAAGACGTATACCACTCCTAACCCAGGAAAAGCAGAAATTCGGATCTGGTATAGAACGGCGAATATTGATACTGATATTCACTGACATATCGGTTACATAGTGTACATTGCACTCTTCAGGAAATTCGGATTAAACACATCACGTTCGCGCATGAATCCAGTTGGGGACCTGAAAAGCACCGGTTTGCCACATCAAGAAATGTAATTTTAATTTAAAATCCATGAATGCTTTGAATGTCGTTTAATGCATTACACCCATTTGATTTCGAGACAAAACAACATAAACGTTAATTGCATGACAAACATGTTATTTAAATGCGCAACGCATCGTTCATCTGGCGGAGTCCTCACTGTATGACTGTATGACTGAATCTGCAAATGTAATATATACTGCTGTTTCACCTACCTCTGTATCATACATTCTTCTGTTTTCTTTTCTTTACTTTCCTTTTTCTTTCTTGAGGAATCCACGTCACTGCAAGCATTGCTTTTTTGTGAATTTGTCTTTTCCAATGTCATTTGTTTCCCTTTTAATACACTATGTCAAGCAGACATGTTATTTTTTTTTTTTATGTTAACAAGAGGAAAAAATGTATGTCAATATACGATTTCTGTTTCAAAGAAGAAAATATATTTTATGTCTTGTGTTATATTGGAAATAAAACCTGAACTTGAACTTGAACTTGAACTTGAACTTGAAATGCAGGAATAGAAGGAAACATACTGGCGAAACACCAGCCAATATCTATCATTATGGTTATAATGACATAATCAAGGGTAGGATTTAGTCTAAACCCAGAATTGTCCTCCATAACTAAGATTTAATCATGATAAACACATGTAGAAGGTATCATATAGTCTAGTGGATACGTCACCGGACTGCGGATCTCGTGGTCCGAGTTCGAGTCCCGCCACGGCGCTAATGTCCTTTGGCACATGAATCTGCATTGACCACTCTCCACCTAAATGGGTACCTGTGAGGAATGCCGAATGCCAATGTGACTGCCTTTGCCATTGCCCTGCTTGTACGCATGTGAACGGTGCAAAATGGTAGGAATGCTCCCTGTAAGGAGTGGAGATGGTGCATACTTGTGTGTTTGGGATAGAAATTCAGTGACCAGGGGGGGGGGGGGGGGGGGGGTGTACCATAAAGAGATACAATCAATCTTACGATCAATTGTAACTCTTTAGTACACGGTTTGCTATAGACTTACGATTGACATCAATCGTACGACTGATTGTATTTTTTATGTTACAGGGCCCTGGGGTAATAATAGTAACATTGTAAGCACAAAAACATTATAAATGTAAAATATTATTCTTTATCATTATGAAGATTGTAGTAATGGTCAACACTAAAGAGTGATATTTTGGGCAGCAGAGGATATACACAGTCGACTTCCACATTATTCAAAAAGGATAATTGAGAATCAAGGTACCTTGTAAAATGTACTTCATAATCTGGGTACAATATCTGCGATTATTACTTTTCCATTTTCCTTCGTTTCCACTTTTCCGGGAAACAACATCATACTTTGACCTCTGGTCTAGCTGCCAGATAAATGATCGTAAACCCCATGTTTGATGAAGTCTGGAAAACAACGCTCATTTCGTATTAAATAACAAATAGCACCTCAGTCATATTCTACAATGTGAAGTTTGCGCGCGTATATTTTCACCACTAAGAGCAGAATGATGTGGAAATAGTGTAAACGTGAATGAAGCTATGAACATAGAGATTCATCCTCGGAGTAAAAAAATAATTGTTTATATTGGTAAAACGAAAAAAGAGGAGGGTGGGGTTAAGTGCATTTGTAGAATGAAGGCAGAAAAGGAAGGATAGAGAAATCGAAAGAGGAATGAGAGTGAGAGAAAAGGATAATAGAAGGAAATGTAAGGATTTGGGGAGCGTTTCATGAAGAGTCTTGTCGGTGATTTTCACTGACTAATTTACTCTCAGCCAGTCAGATGCGAGGATTTTCAGTAGCTTATAACAGTTGTCAGTGAAAATCACTGACAAAACTCTTCATGAAATGCTCCCCCTGAGAAAGGCGAATGCAGTGAAACTTAAGAAAGAAAAAGTGTTCGGGGAGCGATTGGAGAAAGGGCATGCAGAGATAGAAAGAGAAAGAGAGAGGAACTTGTGAGAGGAAATGAGTTGAGAAAAGAACGAGAAAGGGGAAGCAAGCGAAACAAAGGGGGAAAAGTGTTGAAGAAGTGGAAGGAAAATAATAGGAAAAGTAAAAGGAGATTGATTGTGGAAACCAAATTGAATAACAAATCAGAACATGCAGACGGGTGGGGGATCAGAGAGATAGAGAGAATGCAGTGATGTTTATGTACGCAAAAAACTGTACTGGATAATTCAGTGCATCTCGAACAAAGAGCAGAGAGACCGCGTTATAATAGCCTTCCTCGCCCAGAAAGAAAACAATATGATTATAGTGAAAAAAAGATGAATCCTTCGAAAGCGTGGAATAGTTGTAAAATAGCTTAGATTTTCAACATGTTGTGTTAAACATGCCTAAAGACCCCCCAAACAAAAGTCTCTGTAGAAGTGAATAAAATTTCAACTGTATGTATATATTTTTTGTTTGTTTGCTTGTTTTCTATTTTTTTGTTTTTTACATTTACTCTTGTTATGGTGTTGAATTTGTTTTATATGATTTTGATATAATTATGATTGTGATTTTGGGCTCTTCGCAGGGCCCCATGACAGACCAACATAATTCTGTTGAATGGTTACCCTGTTAATAGATAAATAAATTAATGAATAGACAAAATGAATAGATTAATGAATAAATACGACTAATACCGCTTTCACACCAAGGTACGGTCGCTGTGTACGGTCGCAGAGACCGTACCCAGCGACCGATCGGACGTGCTTTCACACCGCCGTCAAAATTTTGTCAGGCCCAGAGCGATCGGTCGCTGTATAGCTGACCTAGCCGGAAGCGGAAGTTGAGATAGCGCGTGGGCATGTATTGGGGGGGGGGGGGGTCATTGCATTTCGATCGGTCGCTGAGTACGATGCGCTTTCACATCAAGCTTGCATCGGTCGCGATCGGTCGCTGAAGTACCTCTTAGGTCGGACTCAGCGACCGATCGTTTTTGACCAAAACGATCGGTCGCTGAGTACGATGAAATGCTTTCACACCATGGTTTCATCGGTCGCTGGGTACGGTCTCTGCGACCGTACCCAGCGACCGTACCTTGGTGTGAAAGTATAAGTCCAGTCCAATTCTTGATATGATCCAACCAAGCGGTTCGCTGCCTTTTCCCGTTTGACCTCTACCATGTCTACGATTCCTGCGAGTAATGTCTATCTGTAATCCTTCTCCTCTTATCACATAGCCTGGGGGTGTTTCACAAAAGAGTTAAGTTTGACTTAGAGTCGTGCTTAGTGCCAATGCGCACCCGGTATTTAACACTTAATCTCACTGGTAGACTTCCCAATAGCGTTCGTCCCCTGAAAATGATCTGACCAATGCAGAGATGCGTAATATACAGCACGCAAGTAGGAATTTAAGTGCGACTTTAGTCAAACTTAAATCTTTGTGAAACACCCCCCCCCCCCCCCAGGATTCTTTCTCTTTGGCACTGTCTTCATCAGTACTGTTGTTTATCTTGATTTGCTCTGTCCAGGGATATGATTATGAGTAAAGCAGAATAATGCGAAAATAATTGAAAATATTGGATTGGCTTAAAAAAGAAAAGCTGTGACCTCAACAGTGTAAGAATATAAGTAAATAAATCATGAAGTGCCCACGCAGGCCCATTGTCCGTGATTATGGCACAAAGGTAAGTGAATTAAATGCTGAAATTGAAAAGATTATATCCATTTTAATATATACTTAATTACTAAAGAAAGGGAAATTTGTATAAAGGGTCTGTATCTTAGTAATATAACTAGAGCATATAGTTAATAAGATGAACAGATAAACAACATTCAGACGATTTTGCGCAGGACTTTTCCTTTAAAGGTCATAGAAAGGGTACTATATTTGTTGCAAACTTAGCAAACTGTACCCCACATTCCATTCATGATTTTATGTTTTTTGCTTGTTTATTGTAAGTTAATGTGACCTGCTCGTATATGATATTTCTGCTGAATGAAAAAAACCTTTGATATGCTCATGCGCAGTTGATGGAAACCTGTTCGCGCAGATAGACAATGATTTCCTGCGTTATAAACCATACTACGGAAACAAGCCAATAAAATTTAACATCCGTCTAAAGGGAAGTATAGGTCTTTCCACGTGGATGTTTATTTCTTCCATAATTCACGATATCAGCCCATTTTTAATGATATCAATGAAATGATTACGCTCATAGTTTTTAAGGGAAAGTACCAGGCAGGGGACGATGAATTCCCAGCTCCCCAAATAGGCGAAACTACGGTTTCTGTGGTCTATTTGATTTCATATACCGGAAGTATCAAGCGTCGTGTAAATAAATTTATATTCACTTGTTTGTATAACTATATTCTTTAAAAAACCGGTATTCTTGATTTGTGAGCTTAGTTTACACAGGTCATGCCAATCTGCACTAAAAGCAAAGCTAAACAAAACAAATAAACAAACGACAACACAGTCATCGCAACTTAGCACAAAGAACTGGCCAGGAAAAAAGAAAAGAACAGGAACAGGAACACCAATTTTAAAGAAAATTATCTATTTTGCATATCTCTAATAAAGTCTTTTTCTAATTATTTTTCTTTGAGATGAGAAGTGCAGATGTTGATACAAGTAGGCCTAACCATTGTCAATAATAATGAAAATTCTATTTTCTATTTTTCTATTTATGTTGGATGTTGTTGACGTCGGGGATGGATCGACCATAGCCATAGGGAGTTGGGGGGGGGGGGGGTTCTCCCCCTATTATACCTGCCCGATATTTCTTAGGGCCGGCTGATATAGGATGAGGGGGGCTAGTCATATGAAAACTCCTCAACCGGATTTAACTCCATTCTACCCCTAGTTTACAAGTAGGATAATGATCAGTGTTTAACCATGTCGCTCTTGTTTATATGGGTTAAAGGTCATGTACACGTTATACGAAACACACAATCAGACGTGGACAAGATTTTTTTCTTAATGAATTAATGGGGGGGGGGGGTAAAAAGTCTACAGACGTGTATCATTCACATTTACATCTGGGAACGAGCTTTAACGTCACCACCCCAAGACGTGACTCAGACTCGAACCCGGGTCCGATTAGCATGAGTTTTTTGGCAAGACAAAGAGCTGACAGCGGACGTTACCACTGGTCCAACTCCTGCTGAATGTGTATGAACGTAGTTTATGCCGGAATTTTCTCCAGCCCTGCCCTAAGTTCAGAGAGAAAGGGAATGAGAGAGAGAGAGAGGGGGGGGGGAAATAGAGATAGAGAGAGAAGGGAAAGAGAAAGTACGGTAACGAGAGAAAGGGGGGAGAGAGAGAGAGAGAGAGAGAGAGAGCAACAAAGAAAGAAAGAGTTTGATCGACCATAGATGGCGCTATAAAAAATAATAACATAACATAACACGTAACCTATGTTGTTGCCTTAAGTGCTCGAGATTGGTCCAAAAAAAACCTAATAAAATAAATAAATTATATAAGTATATAAATGATAACTAAAAAGAAAAATAAATGAATAATAACATAACAACAACAAAAATAAAACAAAACAAATAAACAGCATTCATCGACTTTTAATGTACTCCAAAGTCTGTGTTTATATCGACTGAAATGAATAGTATTGTTCATTCTTAAATCTCAAGTTTAGTTAATGGTTGGTTGGTTGGTTGTTTTACCTGACTGCTATCAAAGAAAGCATGTGTATGCTTGTTAGTAAGCACCAGGGGACTGACGGCTTGGAGGCTCCTCCGAAGAACTTGGTAATGAGGATTAATACCTTACCAAAGGGCATTAGCGCATCAGCTTGGCTTCGAACCCGGGTACTCCCGGTTACGAGACATCACTGCTCTACCACTGAGCCACAGCGCCTCCACATAAAGAGTGTAATTGACCAGTTCAGAGTTTAGTCTGGTCATGAAATTATATTGTGAGTTTGAGTTGTGTTCTGGTCATGCATTGTGAAAGAAACTGTATCCAACAACTGGGAAAGGTAGAATGTTTGTAAAAAACAAAAACAAAAACAAAAAACAACAACAATAACAACAACAACAACAAGTGGTGTCCTGTGTGAAATTCCGGAATCATTAACTGGTAAGGAATTCACTCACTTTGCCCTAGAGACATGCGCTGTATACAGAAATGAGCATATCGGTCCACACACATCATGCACAAAGGTGTCATGAGTGATGGGGGGGGGGGGGGGGAGGGGCGGTCATTGAATGACAAGCCTTTGGGGGATGATCTATTTCAGTTACTTAATTTTGAGACTTTACCATGTTTACCTTGCATTACTTGGCAATTCACTGACGCACTTTTTCATAAGACCAAATAATATTATGCTTGAATAAATGCCTTCTAACTTTTGTTAGGACAAGCGCCATCTAGCGGCATCTCCAACTTTTAATTGACACGTACTAGTACTCCCAAGTCAAAGTGCGAGCTTCTAAGATGACTTAGTTGAAGTATTTAATTTTGAGACATAAAGTTAAGCAGTTCAGCTGATGCAGAGCCTTATCGGTAAAGAACGACATTTCTGTCAGTCCGTGATCGATGATTTTATGGATTTTAGTTTAAGTACAAAACCATGGCAACCGTATTTTATCGAATTTGAACTCCTTCAGTGATGCCCTTCACAATGAAACATAAAGTAGCTCAACATATTTCATTACTTAAAGGCATTGGCTAACTTTGTGAGCAGCTGATTTAAAAAATTCTCAAACTAAGATGAAACATGTGTATGAGTACTTGTATTTATACTCAAAAACCCTGAAACCAACCATAATTTGGAAGGAAAAGCTGTAAGTTAGACGCAAACCGCGATTTTATTAGCTTTCGTCTCGAGAGACACTGAACTAAGAGGACCGTTTGCGCGAATTCAAAAATACCGTTACTTGCCTTCCGCCGCGTGATACGTCAATACACACAGTGCGGTCCGTTGAGTCGTGTGCGCATGCGTACTCCTTACGTTGGGTCTATGCAACCGACCCTCGTATATTTTTCAAACATTGGTTCACATTTCTAATATTTAAAAAAAATTCCCGTAGATATTATGCTCTGAAACTTTCACACTGGTATTTTTACACTATAACCCTAATGTTTATCCCATTTTTAAGTAACAAAATGTGATTTTTTTAAAAATCATAACAATGTTAGCCATGCCTTTAATTTCTACAGGCCTTCAAACTTTCAAAATTTGCCAAATGTCCGTTCGTGACAAACTGATCAGGCTCTGCACTCGTTCACAAGACTAAACAATTCTGTTTGAATAAATGACATTAATCATGGATCTTATGAGATCCATGCATTAATCAAGGGCTCTGAATTTTAATAAGAAACAAGCGCCATCTAGCGGCAATTGCAACCCGCAAGGTCAAGATTTTACTGGTAGTGCATGTTATTTTGGCTTCTTCCATGCACTCTGCTGTAAAGGTCTAGAACGAGGTAGTAAGATTTTTTACAATGTGATCTTCCATTTTTAATTTATAGCGTCAAAAACGATAGTCCCTATAAGATCATCATTTTATCATTAAATATCTCATTCCAAAGGGAGGATATGTGAAGGGCCGGGGTGAGTCGGTGGAGGGAGAGAGAGAGAGAGAGAGAGAGAGAGAGAGAGAGAGAGAGAGAGAGAGAGAGAGAGAAAGAGAGAGAGGGAGGGCGTGAGAGAGGGGAGAAAAAGCGAAATAAAAAGAAAAGAAGTAGGAGGAAACAATTAAAGACATAAGGAGATCAAAGTATCAAAATCTATAATAAAACAATTTAAAATAAGATCATGGTCACACACACTGAGCAAATTAATGTGTAGTGAAATATATCAATTTTTCAGTCAAAATAATGTTCTTTCATTAATTCATCCTTAGTTACTTCGATTTTGCGGAAATATAAAACGATTTATATTGATATGCATAGGAATATCTATTTTTGTGACAATAGTCATTCAGGAATCCGATGATCATCGTTATTCTAACAGTCTAATGTGTCTCTACGTTTTGAGATTATTCCTGTTCCTATTTTGTATTTCATTATGTTTTCCCCTGTTCACAATAACGTTATCAGTTCATTTATTATTCATTTATTTATTAACATTTTCTTTATATGAAGCAGGATAGTCCCACTCAGAGTGGCAGAGGGCCTGCTTTACAGGGGAGCCCCAGAGCCCTGGGGAGCTCTGGGTAGCCCTGCTATAGTACAAATACAACATAGAAATAATATGGCATGACATTTTGACAGAAGAAAAGAAGTTAAAAAAAAAAAAGCAAATATAACATAGAATTATAATACAATGATGGTAACAGCATAACATTAAAAAGAACATAAATGATAAACAAACAAATAAAACAAACAAAACAAACAAACAAAAAAGGATTTACCGAATTATTAATACATGCATAGTATTTATTTTTGGTTGCCATGCAACGTAGAATCAAGCTTTTGGTTGAATAACACATACCAAGGCCAACATTCTCATCAATGAAGCAAATTAGATCTATCACAAACAAAAAATAAGAGCAGAATTTGAAAACACCTGTAGCGTGGGCAATGCAATCTCATTGCACCATCTCCATGTCAATTACAAACCAGTAAGTAAGGATTATTCTTATCAAAACGATAGCAGAAGAGGAAATCATTGATATCTTGCCAAACCAATTATATCTGTCTAGACAATATGCTGTCCAATGTCTATAACTGACAGGTAAACGTACCTCTCGCAGAGGTTCGGCATCTCTTGGAAATCGTAGTCCTATTTTTCCTAACCCCCCCCCCCTTGATTTGTAGTTTTTATCTAATAATTGTGGCTCTTGTTCAAGTGTCTTTGATCAGAATATGGATAATTGTTTTCAGTTTTGATTTTCAATTTTACGCAACCCCCGAATCAATTTGGAACAGCACTGGCTACTAGTTTGACATGACAACCAATACATGTACAAGTAAACAAACCCTTGAATATGGCAGCCCTTAAAAAATACGGAAGAAAAATAAAGGTTTTGCATAATACATCCATCTTGTTGGTTGGATTTATTTCTTAATTGGGATAGAAAGTAAAACTTGATATCAAATTTCAGAACTAAAATTACAATGAAAACATAGATTTCAAGTTCACCTGAATTTTTAAAGATTCTTTTATAGGATTTTTTTATCGATTCTGAAAATCATAAGATCTATCATGGTCATATTGTTTGCTGTGATATGCTGCTTAGGCCTATATTCTCTTTTCTTCGTAACATATCTTCGAACTGAAATAAAAGTATCAAAGGATTTGATGATTACTATTTTGCAGCATGAAAAAATGCATTGCAGATTTATTGTACAGTGAATCGCTCCATAGATATAACGCTTTCAAGAATTGTAACCATTTCCGATGTTCATCCAACATAGCAACAGGTAATTCATGTAGTGTAGGGGGTGGTGCAAGTATTATCAACCAGATTTCTTTTAATTGGTCTATAATAAAATTTAAAAAAACGAACAAAGAAAACCACCAGCGTACTAATGATATTGTAAGCGCCAGGTTTATCTTTACGATATTCGCCCATATTGAATTGTTTTGAGGCTAGCCTTTATCACTACGAAGTACATGTATATACATATACCATGTGTTGACCGTTAAAATATAATGTCTCGTAATACGACGTAAATTCTCACAATCTCAACTGGCCACTTAGGTTGTATCGATGAAAAAGTTATCATTTATGATCATCTATATTTAGAAATCTGAAAGCAATAACGGAGGTCGATGACCCCGAACTTCCGTCAGATAGCTATATACGTCATCCTACTCTAAATAACTCCCAGCCATCACGCGGCCATTTTTTTTTTAAATTCTTTTAACGTTTCATTCCTTATTACCACAATCAATTATTTCTGGTCGATCTCACGGGCTGTTTGCCTAGACCTGAGGTGACGCGAAATTATTTGTTGTCATTATGAGACAGGAATCAAATGATACTCTTGCGAGAACTGGGAGAACACAATGCTGCGCATTGGTTAAAGAATGGGTTTGAATAATCCAACCGTCAGTTGTTCACTTTGATTAGGCTTAAAGATAAACTAAATTACACTGTAAAAAAACTGTATCAAAGCAAGTGGGAGAGATTGGTTGAGTGGTAAATGAAAACTGGTATATACATTTAGGTTTTGAACCGGAAGACATCAGAATGATAATCAGATAAAAATCAACTTGATCTCGCTGAATACGCACTCCAAAACAGAAAAGGGTATAGGTATACGTGGGACTACACACAAGTGTTTGGCCAAACACTCGAGCTGTTTCTTGTGATAATTATTTCGAATATAAGGGCATTTCAAGAGCAAACCTTATCAAGCACCGGCGTAAGTCCGTTTTAAGGAGGGGGGGGGGATGATCGACTTTTTGCCGAAATTTCTTGCGTAAGCTCACACCTAAGTATACACACACACACCCTTACTCACACGAGCAGACCCCCACACACATGTAATTCTTTTATTTTGCGAGCGAGCGAAAGATAGCCACTTTTTTGGTTTTTAAGAGCATTTCAAATGAAAATTCAGCTGTATGACTGTCGTTTATGACATTTTTATGAAAAAAATTCACCAAATGGTTAGTTACAATATCATTTTTCCTTAAAATGAGGGGGGATATTTGTACACGCCACCCCCCCCCCGTCGAAAAAGTGGGGGGGGGGGGATATATCCCCCATCCCCCGGGATTTACGCCAATGTTTTTAAGGGATATGATATTTTCTAAAGTGACACAAAAATAATTAGAAAGCTAAAGCTCATAAATTTATTTCTCACAAATGTATTTCTTACAACTCTAGCTTTTCTTTTAATGCGGATCCTGGGTGGAGAGAGGCGTTTGTAGATTTTGTACTTCCACTGTGAATGAAAGGATCCTACGGATAAAAAAATACAGTGTTCTTTTTTTTTAAATAAGGATTAAAGCATTTCAAATAATACTGTACAAAAATTATGTTGCTGTTCTAATTAGTCCAGCAAATCAGTCTGGACCGAGCGATTTCGTTTTACTGCCAGTGTTTCGGTGAAATGGATGTAAAATTTCATGTGTTATACTTTATAGACTTTATTTTTCAAGGTCCGTTTAGTGTTACATTTCCCCCCTTAAAATTTCCAGGCGAATCATACATACCCTGCGGTTTTCATAGCATAATGTTTACTCCGCACACGGATATTATCCGAGCCCTCTCTTACGATCGAGGGGACCAACCGGTCGAGCAGCCCGCGGCATGAGGCAGGCGACATGGCGTGCGTGACGATAGGGAATTGGTATC
>CM057159.1:18438620-18563620 GCA_029962745.1 Echinometra lucunter
GACAAGCACATGGCGAAGGCATCACCGAGTACCTTTCACACTCGAACCACAAGAATGATATGGACCTTTATCAAGATTATACACACTTAGAATGAAAGGTTCAATTTTGCACCCTTCAAATGCAACACTGGGAGCTCCTTTATTGGAACAACTTTGCACCCTAAGAAGCATTATACACCATTAAGGGTGCAGTGATCTACATTTTGCACCCCTTGGGTGCAGAGTTGTACTTTTTAAGGAAGGTGAAAATTTCCACCCTTTTGAATGCAAAAAGACGAGCATTTTCGGGTGCAAACAAGTACAAAAGGTTGCATCTTTGCACCTTTTTCATGTAAGGTGCAAGATTGTACCTCAATGGTGCTGCCATTGTTGCATTTAGGGCGCAAAATTGAACCTTTCATTCTAAGTGTGTAGGAAAATGTGCGCGATAGGGCTTTTGGCTTCACAAAACTTTCTTTCTATTCTTAAGCAACCCGCTGGCACTTTCACAGAATCTCATCAAACGATATCAAGTTTACATTCTTTAAGAAGTTTTTTTTCTTCAAAAAAGCGCACAGATCAGTATATAGATTATAATGGTGAAAAATGGGGGTGTCGAAATAATTTCGAAAGTGGAGGTGCCCAAAGTGAGCCAAACGACCAACGGTACCGATTCTTCCTTGTCAAAGAGAAGGATGCTCCCCTGAATATCAACAAATCGTCGGTTGTCACTAATATATTACCATTTTCAATCATAAGCATGATTATATACTTAATACAGTGCACAACAGAAAAACCAAGTGAAATGTGTAATCATGATGATCAACAGATTTTACCGAAAGAATAATATCAGATTCCAGAAAAGAGGTTTTTTTCTACTTGAAACAAAAAGGAAGAGGAGTTTGAAGAAAAAAATTTGCACATTGGATATCTGTCGAAATCTCAGTGAAAAACGTAAATGAAAGAACGTAAAAAGATCGTTACTGTTTAGAATTTCCCTGGATTTAAACTTCCTGAAAATCATCTGCATAGATTTTCTGTGTGAACGAGTCCTCCAGTTAGTTCCAGTTAGCCCTTCACTTTGCGCCATTTGCTGGCGCCGGTTGGATCTGTCACTACCCAATCACACAGCAACCAAAAGACCAGAGACATCACCAGAATCCTGACTTCAAAGTTCGATCAGCTTCGTGACATCTTGGCAAAGCGATCTGAAATGTAAAAACGATGGTGTAATTTGCGAATGGGCATATCAATCAAAATACGAGTGGGCTTGTGATGGAAGAACCAGAGGTTCAAACGAAACAGATTCATTTGATGGAAGCTGTCGTGCTCAACAATGTGTTAAACAACAAGTGATACGCTCAATAATGGTTCTAAAGTCAGTCACTTTGCGCTATCAATAAAGATCTCCGTTTCTTTTCGTTTTCTGTCTTTCATTGTCTTCATGGCATTGCTCTTCAAAGATTCCTTTTCAACCTTTTGCGTTGAGGGAAAGGTCACAGCAAATTTTTCTGAAAGAATCGCAAGCTTGCATCTTCACTGCAGCTTTCGGTGATGGTCACCTTGATTGTTGTCTTCAGTGATTTTTTCCATTTCAAGAATTTGAAATTTCAAGATGACGATAACATGCGCCTATTCTTCCTGTTCTGACCATGCTATTCAGAAGAATTACTGACGCATGTAGGGAACATAGCTTTTGAAAAGCATAAGGTGCCCTCTCTATTAGAGCATCTTTTCTTTTTGGAAGTAATGGCTCCTGCTCGAGAGAAAAATATATTTTATCAACAAGCAATCTGAAAGATCATTACGAAGCAAGCCAAAGTTCTTAAAGGGATCCAGTAACTTTATGGAGGCTTGATTTCATAAATTGTTGAATTTAGATGTCAGTGTTGTATAAACATGATAAAGATGTTCAGAAATATATATAAAAAAAGCCAGGAATATAAAAGTTTTGAAATATAAAATGTTATTATCAAGTGAATAGCGCCACTTTCAAAACCGTCCAGGGCATGCTGGGTATGCTTTTGAATGACGCTGAAGTCTATGGGTAAGAAAGGTCTGGCGTTTCCGGCCACTAGTATATTTTTGTTGTGAATCACATGGTATTCTTTTGAAGTGCATTTTTCAGGGCTTCATTATTTTATACACATTATTACATACACTAATAGCATGTATATACGGCCATGTAGCTCAGATTTGTGAAAGTTACTCAACAGCTTTAAGGGAATTAGTTCTGGCTAACATTATCCCCTTAATAGGTCTTCCCTTTTCGGTTGGTGAAGTTGAGTAACTGTGACCGAAGGGTGTAGTGATCAAGATGTTAATGAACTAGATCTGATGACAGTGCTCGCTTCAGACACCTGTTGCGTTCCACGACAGGGTTGAAATCATCGCTTGTGACAAGATTTCATTTGAGCTGAGAAGCGGAACCCAGACGAGGCCGAAGCAGCATCTGGCCCTCTACCCTCGGGACCCTAGCCGATCCCTTAAGGATTAGCACCCCAACTCGGAGGAAACAGCGGGCCAAAGGATCACATCTTAGTCGGCCTGATGACTTGTATGTCTTTATCCCAAGAAATTCCCTAGTGACGATGACTCTAAATTCAAATTAAGGAAAGGAGGATGAATATGAACAATATAAGAGGATTTCGCAATACTACTTTCTTGGAAAATATGTTTTTAAACTACTTTAAGCTTAGAAAAGATTAGATTTTACCATTAAGTTTTATTATATGACACCTAAATAGATCCTTGTCATTTGATTGGTTGTTTGATATTGATCATTTGTCCCATTTTACTATTACGTCATCATTCATGCAATTGTGGCTCCATTCAGGGGCGTAACAGGTACCTGTTATCAGGGGGGGGGGGCAGAGCCTAAAAAATTCCCGGTAACTAGTCTATGTCTAGAATCTGTGGCGTAGCTAGGACTGCATTTTAGGAGGACGGTAGTGCTCCACCGGCGTAAATCCAATTTGAGGAGTGGGGGATTAAAAACTTTTTTTAACCATTTTGTCCCCTCTCACACATATTTTGATATCTATTTTGCGAGCGAGCGAAGCGAGCGAGCCGAAAATAATCACTTTTTTGCTTTTGAATCGCATTTTCGAATAAAAATTCAAAAATATGACGAAAGAGCGATGCGAGCGAACCAAAAATAACCACTTTTCTCGATTTCAATCGCATTTTTGGATGGAAATCCTAAGATTTTGACGAGCGAGCGGAGCGAGCGAGCCACAAATAACCACTTTTTTGTTTTCAGTAGCATTCTCAAATAGAAATTCTAAAATATGATGATTGTTTATGACAGATATATATTCAGAATTTTTACTGATTAATAATTAAAATATATTTTCTTCTTTAAAAAGTGTGTCTGCATGGCGGGAAATTTGTACACACCATCCCCTCTCTCCCCCAGGTGGGGGTGATAGATCCCCCACCCCCAGGAATTTACACCAAGAGGGGAGGGTGCAGGGAAGGGGGGAGTTTCCCCCGTCCCGCGCGAAGCGCGGAAGCTCCGACGTTTCTTTGCATTGTTAGTTGTCGGTAATTAAGTCTATCTTCTGCGGCGCAACTAGGATTTCATTTTAGGAGGACGGGTGAGGCCCCCCTCCCGCGCAAAGCGCGGAAGCTCCGACGTTTTTTCGCCGTCAGTTCCCGCTCTTCTTACGCTCTCTGCCTGTTATCGGGGGGGGGGGGGGGAGGGGGCACACGCATAGCCAAAAATTTCCCGGTAATTAAATTTATAATCAGTGGTGTAGCTAGGATTTTCTTTTAGGAAAACGATAGTGCAAAGCGCGCTTCCTATAGGCATGCTAGGGGAAGGGTGCAAGGATGGTGATTTTCCCCTCCCGCGCGAAGCGCGGAAGCTCTGACGTTTCTTTGAATTGTTCGTTGTCTGTTCCCGGTCTCATACATTCTTTGCCTGTTATCGGGGGGAGGGGGACAGAGCCGAAAATTTCCCGGTAACTAAGTCTAGAAATAGAATATGCGGAGATAAGCCCGCACCGCGAGTTGCTTGTTGCGAAGCCTTTAGCGGGTGGGGCCCAGGGTTCTGGCTTAGGGGACCTGATGGGGGTCTACAGGGAAAGCCACTGCGGGGGTCCAGGGAGTGGAGTGGAGGGAGTGGAGTGGAGTGAAACTCCGGGTTTGGTACTAAATTTTCCCTCATTTTTTTTTGTTTGTTTGTTTCCCTTTGCTTTCTTCTTTTCCCCTTTCCCTCTTTTCCCTCCCTCTCTCTTCTTCTTTCTCCTCTTTCTCCTTCTTTCTTTCCCATTCTCCTCCCGTTCTCCTTCTTCCTTTTCCTTTCTTCTTCTTCCTTTCCCTTTCTCCCTTCCTTTTTCTTCCTTTCCCTCCTTTTCATTTTTTCCCGGTGGTTTGGTGGATTTTCCCGCTGCAATCCTTCAGGGGGGGGGGGGGGCACGCTGCCCCCCCTGCCCCTACCGGCTGTTACGCCACTGGCTCCATTTACTGTGCAATTTTGGATCCATGCGATTTGCTCCATTTGCACGCACGCCGAGAGCCCGGCACACTACGAACGTAAAAGCTTGCGTTTGCAGTGTGCATGCGATCAAGCATATTGACGGACAGCATGTCATATATAGGTGTCATATAAAACAATAATGAATGTTTTTTTTTCATTCGTGCAATGGACAGAATATTTCATTTGGTGAAAGATGAAATTATTGATCCATTCAACGAGGCGCAGCCGAGTTGAATGGATCATTTCATCTTTCACCTCATGAAATATTCTGTCCATTGCACTCATAAACATTCATTATTTGTATAACATTAACAGTATAAAAGTGCATTCCTGCCGGGTTTTTCATATGATACATTAAACCACATAGCTTCTCATTTCCTCGTCAATAGGATCAATTACGAATTTTGCTGCTCTTTAATACATGTAAAAAGTACCATTAAGATTACATTATAGATGAAAGTGATGTCTGTAATCTTCATTCTATTTCAAGTTCGTCAACCTGAATTCAATGCTAATGGTTCCAGGAAGGATACGAAAGATGTACAGATACTGGAACTGAATATAAGCAACAACAATAACGACGACGCCGATGACGACAACAGCAAAGCAAAACGACATTTCTTCATGCATTATGATGCGTGTGCGTGTGTGTCGACTGGGTTTTTTTTTTTACTGACGTGTATCAGTCAGATATGATTATTACGTCTGCACCGACATGCCGACCTTTAACGTCACTATTCGAAAGACGTGACTCGTGCAGGTTCGAACCGCGTCCGATCAGAGTCAGTTTGAAGGGGAAGACAAAGAGCTGACTGGGGACATGGCGGACGTTACCGCTAGACCAACTCTAGCCCATGATTGACTCTTCGCACTTTAAAGGATGATGATTATCCCTTTTAAAGTTTAGAAACCACCGTATGGACTTTCTGCTTGGGTTTAGCAGGATTTTGTAAGATATATGGATGAGATGGATTTCAATCGACAAATCATTGCATAAATATATACACATATTCTTCAAACAGAACAAAGAGTAGTGAGTATACATGTATCGTGTAGTTTTTGTTGCTTAAAAAATTCAGATATTACAATACGAAATCATAATTGGAATATATATTACCATCTTTCTCATATAGTGCTGAGTGATCGGGTCTTCACTATATGAAATGTCTACACATAATACACGTGGCTTCTGGGCTGCGTTTCACGAAACCGTCATAAGTCTAAGTTCATGGACATCCCATTGAAACGCATGTTAATTCTACAACACGCGTTTCAGTGGGATGTCCAAGAAGTTAGACTTATGACGGTTTCGTAAAACGCAGCCCTAGTGCTCTGAAAAATGGTGATCTAAAATGATTGAATAAGTACGTATTGATGGGGAAAAACTACAGGGTGGTCCAGAAAAAATGCAACATAAGAACTGCGATTTCAACGACATGATTGACAAAACATCATTAGTCTTTTGTGTAATGAGCAGAAATACTTTTCCGGATAAAGTGACATTTAGATCATCCACTTGGGGTAAGACGATTTGAAATTACGGCTATTTTTGTGGGGCAATCATGGCAATGTCATTTCCCGAATTTGCTAATTTTGCAACCTTAGTCATGCTTGAAACAGCTTTCAATACAGTGAGCTTTGTTAACAAATGCAGGACTGATCTCGCTTTGACAACGAAGACGATAGGAATGAAGCGGAGATTGTATGGAAAGCTATCATGAGCAATTTTCTTCCTACTTCAACCATGACCACAGTTGCAAACGTAGAAAATGTTAAAAATGACAGGCCTCGCATAATCTCGGGTGTTGCATCTTTTCTGAGGCATCCTGTAGAATTATCGGTTATGGTAAGTGTTGTGCTTACACTAAAGGGAGTACTTTGTGGCAATATCCATAATGCTTTTGTAACCCATTTTATAACCAATTTTGAAAACTTCTCGGTGAGACATAGCTTCTTAAGAAAAGAAACATCCCTTATTTACGATTGGGTTATACAATCTGGGGAGCGTTTCATGAAAGGACTTGTCGGATGTTTAATCCGACAAAGTCTGTTTTATCCGACAGTTGCCATAGTAACGATGCTTCTCAGCCAATCAAAATCAAGGAAAGTTGTCAGATCTGACAGCTTGTCAGACAACAAATGTTGATGAAACGCTCCCCAGAGTTCTCATAGTCACTGAACAAAATGATTGGTCCCTGTTATCCAAATACACAGCAGTATGGAAAATGTAGAAATTGCGATTGATGTTGATCTATCAAGCCTCCTATAAAGCCTCGGGTTCACGGGTAACATCTGCGTGGAATCTACTCTCCTTTGGTTACTTACGTGACCTTATTTTTCGTGCGTTTGCATCCTTCACACACATTTTGATTTTTTTTTTGTCACATGTCCGCGAATTAATATGTAATATCTTATTCATCTTTTGTTCATGCATTTAACCTCATTTTACTATCATTTTAGTAAATATCTTGATTGTTTTCACGGTGTTCATGAAATAAGGCCGCCTGCTTTTACATCTTTACTGTAGGTGGGTGCGTAGATATGTCCTGGTGTGGGTGTAGATGTGTTTGGGCTCGTGTGTAGGTACGGTGTGTGTGTACTTGTATAGCTTTGCAAGCGAGGACAGTGAACAAAGAAAATTCCTGAGAACAATAGTCCTCGGTTGGTAAACAATAGTCCTCAGTTGTCAAACAAAGGATTTGGGTTTATTCCGTCAGCCTTGAGAGGACAGGGGACAATAGAAGTCCAATTGTTGTGCTCGGTAGTATAGTGATGTACAGCTGTCTGTGTGTGTGTGTGTGTGTGTGTGTGTGTGTTTGTGTATATATATGCGTGTGGGACATTTTCACCGATTTTCCCATTCGTCACCGTGCAACCATTTGTGCTATTGCTCTTTATTGTCAGAAGGATTTTTCAATGAAATATGGTTTATTGATAATGTTAGGCTATATCCATGCAACAGTAAGAAGTGAGGATTAATCACACAGAAAACCATAGTAAGAACAAAAACACAACTTTGATCGGTATTCCTTTAAACCATTCCATTCAACGCATCCTACAATCAATGAAAAATTCTCATTTCCCTCTTAGAAAATAAAATGAGGAAAAATATTGTCATAATCTTTGAATTTTAATTAAAATTCTTGTGATCCCAATGTAACATTGAATAGAAATTAAATGTATAGACTTAAAAAGGCATGTTTGAATAATGAAATAAATACTATACAATATACATATTTGTGGAAATGCCAAATAAGAACGAAATAAACAGACTGAAAATGTTAGAGAAATAAACAAAATAATCTACAAGTCCTTGACACCTTCCTGTAAAAGTTCGACGGTTTGAGCCAAAAACAGTCAGACGGGTCTTATTCGATTGTAATACAAATGAGAATTGAGAAATGCCCGATGTAATGTACGTCGGATGCATTTATGAAACCATAAGACGTGTTACCATTATTCCAAAGTTTTAAAAGGGTGGAGATTATAGTTTTCAACAGAGATGAATAGCAATGATCACTGGAGGAGTATAAGCAACTCGAAAATTTGTTATACATATCGTGTTTGATAGTATAAATACATAATATTCTAACACAGGTGAATCACCTTGTTAAAAAGTTTTTGACCATTGTGACCATGAAATATCCATGTACAGAAGTGCGATGTGTTCGACATATTTCATAAACAATTCATATGGCCTGACCAACATCAGTTCAATCAAGCAAGATGATTATGGAAAAGTATGTACATCTGCCGTCTCCAGAATGGACCAGTGGCTGAAACACAAAATCATAAAATAATTCTCTGATTAGAAATGAATTTCGACATCTTGTGCTATTTCATGATAATAGAAACGCTACTGTACTATTTCATTTGCAATGATAAGAGATGTTATCAGGAGGAAAGGTTCAATTGTGAAAACCGGCACCTACGTCTGGCGGGCTCGTTACCTGTGTGAAGAGGTGCAATATATAAGCTCAGGCATAAACCTTGACATATCTACCTGAGGCAGCTTACCTGGCCAAGATTAAAGGAAGAATAGTGAGTTTGAAGAGATGTCGAAATTGAAAGAATCGGCCATGTACTGTATTCACGCGACATCGATGCTTCATCTTAGCTTACGGAGAAATGTTATACAATATTAAGAAACATCTTGAAACAGTAAATGTGCGTCTAATTCCTTGAGAAGACATTTTCTTCATGTAGTGTCACAGTAGTGACATATTTTGACCCCCATCTACAGGAAATGTTGTCATTCCATGCAATCACTTGAAATTTTATTGATGAAAATATAAACTGAACTAATCTGGCAGGGGTTGAAGTAACATAAAATTCTAATTTAATTTTCTTCATTCATTTTCAAAAAGTGAAAAGCCCATGAGAAAAATGATTTGAAAATGGCGTTTAAGTTCGGCCTATTATCCATATAGACCACAAAGCAAAATTTTAGTCATCAAACGAGTCATTCAAATGAAAAGCACACTAAATTAAAACGCATTCAAGTGTATTTCAGCTTTAAAATACACCCATGCCAAGAAGAAGACACGGATACATAATTTCATCAGTCTACAATTCAAAACCGGAACTACTTTTTCCAGAGCAATCTCGACGTTATCGCAATCGGAAGAGCGGAATCACAGAATGAATGAAATTTCAACATGTCTGACATGAAATTGCTTGTATTCCGTCCTAGCTCACTGACACAGTGACGCTGCAGTCTGGCGTATTTTGCAATTGCTTTTATGGTTTCCGGGCGGAAAAGTAAACTTGAAATGAAGTTCAGGAATAATTTCTATCTCGAGTTGGACGTTTATGATGTTTACGTGATTTTTTTTTTCTGATATGCATTACAGGAAAATATATAAATTTTTTTTTTCCGATTTGTGAAAACTTTGTAGACTGCAGTTCTCAATGGCGACGAAGAACGATGTATTTGTATCCTTCTGTGAAAAAGAAAACACAAAAAATGAAAAACAATACAAAACAAAGAAAACCCGCCCCCCCCAAAAAAAAAAAGAAAAAAAAAGCTCCAATGATCTATGCTTTAATATGGGTACGATAAAGAAACTGTACTTTTTTTAACATTATCTTCTAGGAATTGCCAAAAATATAAATAAAATGAAATGAATAAATGAATAAAATCCTATTCCAAAGGAAAGAATGTAATGAACAAGCAAGTAAGATTATTCGAGAAATAAATCACAGTGTATACCTTTTTGATAAGAAAGAACACCCCCCTTTTTTTTTAGTAAAGGGGAAATATGATATTCATATACCGTGATACCATGGATGGATACGAATGCTCGTAATCATCAATTTTCATCAGACTGACTCACATATTATTCCACAATGAATATGTGTGTATACATATATACATACATATATATATATATATATATATATACATACAAATTTATATATAAATAAATAAATCAAGAAAGTTTTGCGTCGGTGTGTTGAAATAGATAGTAAACAATTAGGTAGAAATAAAGACACCGCAAGACGTAAAATTGATTGACGTTTCGTTCATCACTGAACAAATTCAAAGTAATAATTATTATTTTGAATTTGTTCAGTCATTTACTTCGATAAAGGTATATATATGTATATCGTTATTATTATGCAAGATGCATTGAACAGTGTCAAATAAGGATTGCTTCAGTAATACTCATTGATATTTCTTAATTTACGGCTCCAAAAGCATTCCCCCTGCATTGTGTCATTGTGCAAGATGATCTATTTGATATCACGATTATTATATAGAGTTATAGTTCGTAAACAAAATGGTTCACTTTACGATAGCCATTTCCGGCATACATGGTCATCCCAATGGGGAGCTCCGGTGCAGAAGGTTTTCTTTCTTTTTACATCAAAAGGTAAAATTAATCACCCAGAAGAAATGATGGACAAAATTAACTTCAATGACTCACCTGTTTTGTTTTCATTTACTTAAAATCGACTCGGGGAAAAAAAACTTTCAGTTTTCCCCTAGTTTACGTCAAAATTAATATTGGACCATGTGGGGAGGAGTGAAGGTCATTTCAGTTCATCCAAGTCTCGTAAAGATCGAGGCCTTGTTTCGTACTGTATCCCGCTGGTGAGTTACCCACATCACACCGACCAACACACGGTGACTAACCCGTCAGACTCGCTATCGCTCTCCGCCTCCATCCCCTAAACAACTGTCCTCATTGTCCAATATTCGCCATTCCCAAGAATTAAATCACCGTCGCTTCGCAATTAAATATGATAGATGCGTGGTAGGGAAGATTTGGAACGGATGCGTCTTATTGCTCTTGTTTTCATTTTAAACTTGATTTTGGAGGGGTTTGTCCAGGCAGGCAGGCAGGCAGGCAGGCAGGCTGACTTGAGGTCTAAATTTAGCTTCCCGCGCGATTGTTTAACAGTTGCGGTGATGTGCATTTTACCTGTACACTCGCCTGTGAGTTGTAGGGTTGTACCGTGCGAAGGCCGCAGGACACCTATGGTCTGGCTATATTTAGCACGCTAGCCACCAGGGGTAAGTCCTTCAATACCCCTCAGAACTGGTAGGAGGGACGGTGAGACTAATTCAGCTGGACAAGTTCAGCCCTTGTTCTTCTAGGGATTTTCTTTCTCTCTCTCTCCCACTTTCTTCCCTTTTTGCTCTCATATGGCAACACAGATGCTTACAAAATGGGTCGATCAAGGTGGCAGAATCCAGATGTGTTGGGGTTTTTTTCCCTTTCTATTCTCCCATGAAAGTGATCTTCGCCTGGACTAATGATGCACGATGGTGTACGTTTCTACTTCAGATCTATCCCTCAGAGAATGTAGAGTAATGCCTTATGGGTAATATAGGTAAACTGAGTATTTTAAAGAAGAGAATGGCTTGTTAGCCGGTTTTTTTTTTATATTTTTAACATTTTCCCTCTTTCTGCATGTTTTAATTGAGCTTTAATGGCTTTAATGTTATTAAAGTGCTACTAAAGTGGAATTACTCAACAAACTCGATGGCTTGAATACATTTCGCGGAATTACTCGATATATGCTATGAATGTATAGAACCCCTTTTATTATTGTATATGCTCATTTTCTTAAAATTTCTTTAAATTTCTACACAAGCTCTAAAATCAGGAAAAGTAGCAACTGGATCCTGTTCGAAAGAAGGCTAGCTCTTTGCACCTCATTTTATCTCATCCTTCTTCGCTTATCTACATTTCCTGTTCATTTCGACTGGTTGACATATGGCTACACCTCGCCAGGTATAGAGAGGGGAAGACAATGATCAGGCCCAGTTTGTCTGCACAGAATTAAATTCTAATTAGTGACCTGAAAGCCACCGTATCCATTTCTCGCCAGGTCTGTCAGTAGGCTTTAATTGTACGCTACGTTCAGCACATGGTGAGCTGTCGATGAGGCCCGTTGCCAGCTCACCCATGGTGTTAAACCCTAACGGCCACAAAATAATCGTGAGAACTCGGCCTTTTCCCAACCGATCAACGGCCAACGGTCCTTTTTCATGACAGCTCAAGCTACAATTAATTTGTTTTAAAAACTTTAATATGTTTCTTTTCTTACTTGTGACATTTCACGGACCTGGGAGACATAAGGAAAAAAAAAGAGAAGGGAGAATTTTTCTCAGCTTAGTTGATTCCAGATTAATGCCAAACTTTTTCTTTCATGATTTTGTCCAATTTCTTGGATCCATCTGTTAACAATCAAGCAGAGAGCCTAAAATTATAGCATCCTATATTTCCCCCTGTAATCTTAAATCGTTGAAGTGGTTTGAGCTGTGCCATATTCATATTTGTTGACATCTGACGTGACTTGATTCCTTCATGACTCCGTGTTAATACTATCATTAGAAAACAAGTCTAATTTCGTTAGTAGTATTCAGTGGTTAATCATAGTCACATGCATTATCATGTAACTGTCATATTTTCAAAAGAATAGTGACTAGAATTTGATAGAAATAACGTGCTTGAAAGAGGATCATCTATAGGGACGATCCCATACAAATTTACGCACCCGCAAATGGCGCCTTCCGTGATCACGTGAGCGATCTGGTGGTAACCGGAGCAATCGTCTGTCAACATACAAGGCCCAGTTCAAGGTCTGCCTAAATCTATCTACTCATCATTCAGCCCCTTCGCTAATAATGATTTAAACGATTACTACACTGCTCTTTTATCCGTTAAAAATCGGGGATATCTGAGGTTATGGACTGGGATTTCGGTCCCTGTTAAGCTCGTTACATGTCCATTGAGTGGATACAATAACAGTAATAATCTGTGGCGACCAGGATGCGGTGTTTGAGGAGCACATCTTATCCGGCCGTGATGATGTATCGATAATTGAGAGAGGAGTTCCGTTACGTGTTAGCAGAATCCCGCTGAGATTTCAATTACTCCGTGATTGGCAGTGCGCAAATACGAGAGGGTATGGAGCCTAACTATATATTTGATATTTCATTGGTGTTTGTTGTGGCGCTGCACATGGTGTAACGTCTAAAACATTTCAAGGACCCGGTTACCTAAATAGAAATTGATTTAACTTCTTCTTAACATCTCATGCATTGACTTTTAACAATTCTCATTAACGGCTTTGCTTGCTATCATTTCCACAAAAGAGAATATTCATGATACGTATACAGAAGATGAACTTGTGACATCATAGGGCAAAAAGCTTTGCATTACGTCGGTCGCATTATGGAAAAACATTCTTCGAGAGGGTTATGACAGATCTCTTCCTTTTTTCATAAATATGAATGAAATAACTAGAAAAAACTCATCAGCACTTTAATTGTGATCATCTGATATGAAATAAATTGAAATTTTCTTCACTTATCATCATGTATAAAATGTTTCTTTGCTATAAAGTTCAGCGTCATTACTTAATTCGTTTTGCTCCCTTTCATCTCTGGAGGGGGACGCGGATTTTATTTTCTTGAGGAAACATGCAAAAATATAAAGAAAAAGAACAAGGTCATTCAACTACAACTTGACCTGAAGAATCTGGGATGCGATCCAAAGGTGTAAATGGATGATTACATCATTGGGAACACTGACAACTAGAACAAGTACATCCTGGCAGATGTAGGGGTTAATGTTTCAATCGAAACCATAACGAAGGATCACTCTTATCTGGGATGTCCTATATTTTAAAGTAGGCCTTGAAGGAAAAAGGGAAATGCACCAAGCAAAACAGGAAAAGCAATGATTTATTGGAACAACTGAAATGACAGGCTGTCTTAAGTTTTTCAAGTCTGATTCATGTATAAATGTTCTTGGCCTGACTAACATTAATGCTTTTCCCTGCTCTTCCGTGATTCCAACTCTAAGAAAGGAAACCCTTTCGTCAAAAAAAAAAATAAATTAGAAGAGTGGGACCCGGGGGGGGGGGGAGATTTTCATTTATCATCCGAACATGATGCTGACCACCTAGCCGTGTTAGGTCCAGCAAGATAAAGACTGTTAGTAACTAAAACTGTCACAGAAGAGACATTTCGAAGAAATTAACGAATTGGAATCGATGATTTTATGCATACAGACAAACTTGCATATTATGAGGAGGAGGAGGAAGAGTAGGATTATCATAAGGATGGTGTTGATAGTCATGATGAGATGACTGTATTGATAAATCATGATGATGATGGTGATGATGATGATGATGATGATGATGATGACGATGATGATAATGATGAGGCTGATGGTGGTGGTGATGATGATGATAACGACGATAACGATGATGATGATGATGGTGGTAGTATAATGGTTATGATGATGATGATGATGATGACGACGATAACGATGATGATGATGATGGTGATGGTAATAATGGTTATGATGATGATGATGATGATGACGACGATAACGATGATGATGATGATGGTGATGGTAATAATGGTTATGATGATGATGATGATGATGATGATGATGATGGTGGTGATGATGACGATAACGAAAATGATAATGGTGGTGGTGATGATGGTGATGATGATGATGATGATGATGGTGATGATGATGATGAAGATGATGATGATAATGATGATGAAGATGATTATACAAATGATAATAACAACATAATAATCATAGTAATATACTGCTGCGCAGACGACGATTAACAACAATCGTGACAGTGGTAGTGGAAATTAGAGTACCGGTACATGTAGGCCCAACAAACGTAATGTTTTGCCGTGTATAGTCACTCAGATCATGGCGTGGTACTATAGCACTTATCACAGACTAATCAAAATTATCTCAACCGAACAGATAAGTGGACCTTATTACACTACTGATCAGGTGCTGTAAGACTGAAAGTGGAAGGAAGGTTCATTGGCGGTCACTTCGTAAAGAACCATAAGTATGGATGTTCCATAATCACAGTCACAGAAGGCAATATTCTTTTAACTAGATTCATTTGCAGAGCGCCGCGACGTTAATTCGGAGCTTGTTATTCGTTTAGCTCCGACTCTCTGTCAGTGTTGAAACATGTCTTAATTATTCGACAACCCCTCTGCGACAAATGGTCCTGATTAAGAAAAACATATGACTCTACCGCATCATTTATGGTCTATTTTAGGTAAATTTTTCATTTAAAGAATAGTACAGGCTTATGATTGGCATTTGTAGGTAAAGAATATTATTCATAATCAGGCAACGAAATAATTAAACAGAGTAATGAAGGATGGGCCATATTTATGACAACTGAAAATAGATCTAACTGAGTTGAGGCGTGTCTATTCTTACAACATTTCCCTTACATAAGCGAGTATCGACTGCTAATATCAGAATTGCTTATAGTATGACTGATTGCTTAGAAGTTGGCATAAAAAGTAATAGCGTGCTTGAAGAGATTCTAAAGAGAAAGAAGACTCGAGTTTCTTTCGAACAATTTAATTTCATATCAAATTAAATTGACTGGTTTAAATGACGACGAAATATACAACTGAATCCAATATCTTTCCGTGCAAAAAAGTTATCAAAGTGATGTTCCTAATGAATACCACTATCATTCAAATTGGCAAAACTTCTGCTTATTTCATTCATTATCGAGAAGCGTAAAGTTAAGGTTTACTTTTACGCAGGGGCGTCCATCCGTTTTATGTGTTTTCGTTTTTTTATTTATTTTTTTTTTTGGGGGGGGCACATTAGAAATTTTCGACGGGTGTCTCCTTTTAACTTTTATCCCAAAATTCTTTGAGAAGCAACAAAAAAAAAACAAAAAAAAAAGAAATAGGTCCTCTTTCAGGTGTCTCTTTTTAGCCGAAAAATTCGCTAACAAGCCTTTATATGGAGCAAAGACTTCAATTTCTTATTTCCTTTTATTTTTTTATTTTTTTATTTTTTTTTGGGGGGGGGGGGGACGTACCCTATTGTGTCCCATACCCTTAATATTTTTTTTGGGGGGGGGACGAGTCCCGCAGTTCCACCCCATTGACGCCTATGCTTATATGGTCACACTAGGTTATTCATAAATCAGAGGTGATTTGGCGATATTTGTCTATAACATCTAGCCTTTCCATCTAGTCCTTTGCAAGAGGAGGCTAGGCTGATGAGTAAACAAGATGTATTCCAGTTTTAGACGAATCTGACCGAGTCGGGCACAGTTTCGGATGTGACGATGCGTTACAGACTTTATACTTGTTCTTAATCGACATGGCTGATCATTACGTTTGAGAGACCTTGTTCCCTTTTTTATGATTGGCCAGAAGTTTGATCCCTCATCACGAACGATGCAAATTCAAGGGTCACTGAACTTTTTGATATGTCCTCAGATTGGTTGTAGCGTTACGAATCCCACTCAACATAATTATATATAAATAGTCCGAGTAGCGTATTTCTGTCACTGGTGTAGGGGCGGCACTCTGTGGGGGGGGGGGGGGGGGGGGGGGGAGGAGGCACAGTGCACCCACTTTTTCAAGCACCCAAGGTGCCCCTTTCCCTTTTTAGCCATGAAAATGCCCTTCTTCGAACCTCTTCAATGCCCCATTTTCTTTTTTCTTTGGATAAATGCTTTTCCTCTTCTGAAGTGTCCAATTTCGCTTCAGATAAGTTGCCCTTCTTCAAACTAATAATTGCCCGATTTTTAAGCCTTATTAGCGCATCTTTCGCTATTAAATAATGCTATTTTTCCTTCTGAGTATTGCCCCAATTTTCTCTTCTAATGAACGTACATTTCGAAATATGAGAAGTGCCCACTTTTACTGCCTTTCATCCGTTTCTCATGGTGCAATCCCCCTTCCAATGAGTGCCCCTTTTAATCCCTGATAAGCGCCCCTCTTCACTAAGGAAAGTGCCCCTTTTAAATCTGATACACGCCCCTTTATAGTTTTATACTTTTGATAAGCGCCCCTGTTCCTTTCTAGTACGTCCCATTTTCCGGCTTACTTCGAACCATCGGGTCTTCGCGTCGGGCCGTGTGATCGCGTAACGCGACCTTTCGTGAAAAAAACCCCTTTATTTACGAAAGGTCGGGTTCACCATTTGAGAAATATACCAGTTAAATCTACGAAAAGTCGGGTCCATTAACCCGACACTTCGTAGAAATTAGCGAACAAATATACGAAGAGTCGCGTCCTTAACGCACATTTCTACAACAAATAATTTGACGAAAAACGGCTTGAATAAAAGCTAGTATTTGACTCGCACAAAGTCAGCCTTTGCCTTGGAAAGTCCAGAGGTGAGTACAGTTTAAATTTCGCTAA
The DNA here is from genome assembly GCA_029962745.1 of Echinometra lucunter. Taxonomy (NCBI): domain Eukaryota; kingdom Metazoa; phylum Echinodermata; class Echinoidea; order Camarodonta; family Echinometridae; genus Echinometra; species Echinometra lucunter. The sequence continues at coordinate 18,455,771 of CM057159.1, forward strand.
TTTGTCAAAAAAATAGAATCTATTCATAATGAGTTCTACATTGTGCCAAATCTGCGTTAATTTCTTTATATTTTCAAAGAACTGTCCTGAGCTGTATGTCATGAAATTATGTGCTATAATGTGCTATAAACTCACGAACTTTTCATCGTCGGCAGCTCATGTTACCGCTGCATTGCGCTAAGCACCCTGTCACGACGCAACATCTTGCCCAGACTTTCGGGCGGATTGCCTATGATTGTAAATGCAATGCAAAAACGGTTGACAGTGAGATTCAACGTTTATTTTATCCCACCTACATGCATAGTGTGTTGGCGAGTTGACGAATCGGTTATCCTAAATTGTTGCATGATGTATAGCTGTGTAAAGCAACGGGGAGGGCGAGGCGGGGGTCTATGACTGTGTGTACAGTTTAAGCTCAGATTTCAAAGACAGCATAAGGACGCATAATGAGACTAGGTATGATTTAATCCAGCGGTGTAACAGGGCTGCGTTTCACAGCACCTTGTACTTGTAGTTTCCCTTCCTCCGGTATGCGGAGATCGGCACCGTCATAAGTTTTAGTTTATGGACATCCCATAGAAGCGCGTGTTATTCTACAACACGCGTTTCAATGGGATGTCCAAGAAGTTAGACTTATGACGGTTTCGTGAAAAGCAGCCCTGGTTCCTGTTATGGGGGGGGGGGGGGGGGGGAGCCCAAAATTTCTAGTAACTCAGGCAAGAATCAGTGGCATAATTATGATTTCATTTGAGGGGGCGGTAGTGCACAAAGCATTCAAAACACTGAGCGCGCAAAGTGCACTCCATAGGGGAGGGTGCAGGGAGGGAGAGACTACTGCCCCCTTAAGTGAAATCCTAGCTATGCCACTGATTCTAAATTTACTTACCAGAAAATTTTTGGCTCTGCCCCCCCCTTCCTCTTTTTTCGATATTCTTCTTCTTTCTCCCTTTTCTTCTTTCTTTCCCTTTCTCCCTTCCTTTCCCTTTCTTTCATTTTTTTTTTTTTTTGGGGGGGGGGTGGTTTGGTGGATTTTCCCGCTGAAATCCTTCAGGGGGCACTCTTTCCCTCCCTCCCCTGCCCCTGGTTGTTACACCACTGATTTAATCTTGCTTCTACTTCTTCACGGATCGTTGATATATCTATAGACTCCAACGGTGTACGATGAAAAATTATTTTCTTTTTTGAGAGGTAGATCAGAGCATCCCATTCATTTATTTGTTTTGACTTTGTTCATCAGATTGAACATGCCTGGGTTGAAACTTAATGCTGCATTTATGTCTGCATCCACATCATGTTGGAGATGTAGGTGATGATTGCTTGTTGACTGAGACTAAAGAAAGTTTCTGCAAGAAATGAGTTAGTCTACCACTCCAGTTATGGAAGGTAAGTGAATTCTGCATGAATTTAATAAGGTTGCCACATGTACAGGTATGTCAATATTCAGCCAGGGTTTAGCATCATTTACAAGGCCATTGGCCTTGGTTGCAAATACACCCATTCTTGAATTCATTTGTAATATTTTTTTATTATTATTATTGTCTCCTTTGAAAATTTCATCAGTCTGGCATGATGAATATTTTTCTTCCTCGAGTTTCATGGGCACCAGGATCAAAATATCTCGCCAACATTTCTTGCTTACACTTCATTGAGAAATGTATTGCTTAGTTAAAGCTAAATAATTGTTCAGCTTTACTTGTTCATTTTTGCTATACAAGCAGAAACTATATTTTGTTTTCTGATTTCCTCTCATTTCATTTGCAAGTTTGTTTTTTATTATTAAATTTCAAGTTGCAATATTTATTGTTCAATGTGTGTATTGTTCTAAATTTCTGTTGTATAAATTTCAATTGTATTTGAGTTCTGTGAAATAAACTAAAATGATTTATAAACCTTGGTCTGCAAAGGTAAATATTTAGTGCTCCTACTGTCCATAATTTGTACATGTACTTTGCATTTATCCTAATTCAAGTTAACTTTCAATCTCATCTTGTTTTCTTTAACAGAAAGAATTCAGCTTCTACTCTTCATTGCACTGGACCCCTGCTTTGGAGATCTGTCTCTCAATGAGTGAGGAGTCATGGCCCTGTACGCAGCAGGGGGGGGGGGGGGGGGGACGGGAGCAGTAGCCCAACCCACAATTCAATTCAATTCAAATTTATTGATATGCAGTCAACAATTTTGGATTATTATTGACATACAAAATTTTTTACAATGTCATTAAACAAAGTTACAAAACAAATACTTGCAATATTTTTTTTTACCTAAACTCCTCCCTATAGGTGTGTATTTGAAACTCTTACAGCAGATTATTGTTTCATTTGAGGATTTGAAAATTCATAAATTCAGTACAGTGTACTAGTAATTTGAATTGAATGATGAGTATGTAAGTTTCAAAATTACTGTTTTCAGTTGCATTTTAATTAATTTTATTAATTTCTTCTAAAGGAATGTGGAATAGCTCATTCTTCCTGAGTTGTACACAACATCTGACTATGAGCTCTGTTAATGATTTATTTACAAGTATTATTTAAAGTAGAAAAGGATTCCATTGGGCCTTGCTACAGGTTGGCAATTTGAATTACTAACATTTGAATGGTAGTGATGTAAAACTCTATAGTCTATTCTATTTTGTTGTAAGTTGTGAACAGAGTATATGATTTTTAAAAATTGTTATGAGTAATATAAAAAAAAATATATTATACTTTTAAGGACGTTCCACAGTTAAAATGAAATCCATGTCATTTCCTCCAAATTTTGTATAGAGTTACTTTGGTACCTATGTAGGCCAAAAATGCAAAAAATAATATAGGTTCATGTGCTTATTTTTTTTCTACGGGACTTTGAAGTTGCCATAATTTGATGGCAGATAAAATGACGCAATCAAGAGATTTAGGCCTCTATTAGACCTCACGATTTCGACAAACGAGTATAAATCACTTTTACTCTGTCAAAATCCCATTAAACTTCATCAAACTTTCCAGATTTGTAGCGAAATGTATGAAAAAGGTGGAAAGACTGTTTAAACTGGGCCATCTGTACTTCTCTTTAAACTAGCAGCGCCCTCATGTGGCGAAAATGTGCCAAAAAGGACAAAAACAATAATCTTTGAGGCTTGGAATCTACACGAAAAATAAAAAGGACAGTTTAAGCTGCACTTTATTCAAAATCCATGTCATTTTTATGAAAATTTGCAAAGTTGTAGAGGAATGCCTACTAAAAATGTAAACACATTAAAAAAAGGGGGTTCATGTGCTCGTTTTCAAGCTGTCGGCGCCCTAATGGCTGCGAATCGGCTTGAAAAACACCAAAACGCGCCAAAAACATGCAAAAGACTGAGAATCTAATCCAAAATACGGCCGATTCAATTTTATGGTCCCAAACATTCAAAACCCATGTCATATTCGTCTTTCTCTCTAGAACTGTAGAGGAAAGTATACTGAAGAGATTAAAACATTAAAAAAAGTGGGGTCCATGTGCTGTTTTTGAACTATCGTCGCCCCAGTAGTTGCGAATTGGCTTGAAAACCACAAAAACGCGCCAAAAACATGCATAAGGCTGAGAATCTAATCCAAAATGCGGCCGATTCAATTTTATGGTCCCAAACATTCAAAACCCATGTCATATTCGTCTTTCTCTCTAGAATTGTAGAGGAAAGTATATTGAAGAGATTAAAACATTAAAAGAGTGGGGTCTGTGTGCTTGTTTTTGAACTATCGTCGCCCTAATATTTGCGAATTGGCTTGAAAACCACAAAAACGCGCCAAAAACATGCAAAAGGCTGAGAATCTAAAAGCCCCCTCACACCTAACCGAATTGCCTGAAATATGCCTTGCGATGACTGGCGAAAGGCATTTTTTTAAAAATCGTTTTCAATGGTAACTGATAGTAAATCATATTTACCCTTCGTGTTTGGGTTCGTACACCTTCTGAACTAACAGCTGCGATTATTCAAATTCGCGCGGAAATTTTGAACATGTTTAAAATTTCCCGACGAATTGAAAAATCGTTGGTCATCTGTTTGAATTCGCATCTCTTATTTAGTCTGCGGTAATCGTTCGTTTATCGTTCGTGTGTTATTGTCGCGCATAGTCCCTCATCGCACTTTTGCCTAAGTGGACCGATCTCGAAAGAACCCTTAACGAAGAAACACGATGACAAACGCCCGATCTATTCCCTCGTCTTCGTTTCTAATCGCACGCCATATCAAACCATTGCTCACTGTTCGTTCGTCTTATTGGGTTATATCAACCCTTCGCTCGCCTTCGGCTGCAATTTACTCAAAGAGGTGAACCGAAAAATCGATATCCTTCGCATGTCATATTTATCCTTCGCTTACCGTTCGTTGATAAAATTTGACAATAGTTACTGATCGCATGATTTGACGGAAATTTTATTTGAATTCGTTGAATTCGCGTGCATTTCGTGCATTTTTCCCATTCGTCACCCTTCGTCCGCCTACATTCGGACAGGTGTGAGGGGGCCTTAATGCGGCCGATTCAATTTTATAGCTCCAAACATTCAAAACCCATGTCATATTCGTCTTTCTCTCTAGAATTGTAGAGGAAAGTATACTCAAGAGATTAAACATTAAAAGAGTGGGGTCCATGTGCTTGTTTTTGAACTATCGTCGCGACGACGTAACATTTTTCTCAGTTGATCGGTAGAGGGTGGACGTGTCGACTATACTACCAAAATCTGTTTCATTTCTGATTGGAAATGGAATGTTTTATCAAGGGTGCTCAAAACGTACAGGCACATTTTAGCCCGGTTGCTGCCCCTTATGATATGAGCCCCCCCCCCCCCCTGCCGGATCCGCCATTGTACAGCACTGATTAGTATGCAGTGATCCGTGTGGATTGTGTTTTCGGCTTGTTTTTAAAGAAAGATTAAACTTATCCTTAAAATACCAAAGCTATTTAAAAGAAATAATAACAACAAAAAATAAAGCTAACTTAGTGGGTGATAATAGTCAAGACTGACTGATCGCCATTCAACACGAATCAACAACAACAACTAGTCGTATCCTATGAAAACGTGCATATTATTACTGTTGACAATCATGTTCGTTTCTATGACGGAATATAAATTTAACAGGTGCTGGAGTCAGTTGCCTTGAATGCCATTAGTATAGTCTCGAGGTATTGTTAAGAATCCATAAGCCCTGGGATATAGATCATACAAAAGAAACAATACATATTCACCTTCCCAATACATTTTGCTGATTACAGCGATGCCATTACTCCGTGAATCATTTATCTGATCAGTCAGTGGCCTATAATAAAAGATCATGTCACAGCAGTGATGCAGCGGCATGTATAGATAGACGGGAAGGAGGAGGGTTGGAAGGGGGGTAAACTCATCCTACAGGGTATTTCAAGCTTGGTAGAGAGGAAGGAGGAGTGCTGGTTGGAAGGGGGTAACCTCATATCCTAACTAAGGGGGGTTTCTAGGTAGACGGGAAAGGGGAGGGATGGTTGGATGGGGGCAACCTCACCCTACGGGGGGTTTCTACTAGGTAGACGAGAAGGAGGAGGGTTGGTTGGAAGGGGTAAACCTATCCTATGGCATAGGCGGATCCAGGGGGCCGAAGCGGCCGCGCCCCCCTCCTATTGGCGGAGCAAAAAAAAAAAAAAAGAGAGAGAAAAGAAAAAAAGAAGAAAGAGAGAGAGAAAAAAGAAAAATAAATAAATAAATACATATCACGTAACTTTAACTCGTGAAACTCTTGATTACCAGGCCCGTAACTGGGGGGGGGGGGGGATGTTCGCTTGAATAAAACAAAAACAGGTTAGGCTACGGCAAAATTCCCGCTTGCGCTTCACGCTCGCATGCTTTTATTTTAAGAGTTATAAGAAAGAATTACAAAGAAGTATAATTCATTTTATGGGGATTTTTCCGCTCGCGCTTCGCGCTTACATTTATTAGGGGGAAGTTAATTAGATTATCATCAGTTTTAGGAGTTCAAGAATAAATGAGAGGCAAAATTGCTCTGCCTTCAGGTTATCATAAACCAAAATTTCAGCTCGCGCTTCGCGCTCGCAATTGTCACTTCCTCAAAAAGGTCCACTATTTCCAAAGTCGAACCCCCGTAAAAATCCTAGTTACGCGCCTGACAGTGACTTACCCCTATAATTTAAAAATGGGAAGAGGTATCATTCCCAATAATCCATGATGGATTGCATTATCGGAAGGGCCAGGGCCGTCGATAACGGGGAGGGGGGGGGGGGGGGGTTCGTTAACTCCATGATACCTGAGGAATTACTTTATACATTCATACCTATAAAAGACTTTCTGTACATTATACTGAGATATGTAGAGGGGAAAAAGCAATGACATATTTGTGCAAAGTTTATTGAGAAGAACTTCGAATGGCTCATAGATACATAAGCTCTCACTGATTTCGGCAGCCAATCAGAAATCAGTGTTTTAATGACGTCACATGTGTTTGAAATTGTTTTCATTGGATTCTACGTGTCTGATTACCCTTAAACCCATCATTTAACCATAATATTAGAGTAAAACTGAGTGAATATGAATTTTGGCGCACTTTGGAGCTATCCTGGCCCACTGTGCGTCGCCCCAATAGTTGCGAATTGGCTTGAAAACCACAAAAACGCGCCAAAAACATGCAAAAGGCTGAGAATCTAATCCAAAATACGGCCGATTCAATTTTATGGTCCCAAACATTCAAAACACATGTCATATTCGTCTTTCTCTCTAGAATTGTAAAGGGAAGTATACTGAAGAGATTAAAACATTAAAAGAGTGGGGTCCATGTGCTTGTTTTTTAACTATAGTCGCCCTAATATTTGCGAATTGGCTTGAAAACCACAAAAACGCGCCGAAAACATGCAAAAGGCTGAGAATCTAATCCAAAATACGGCCGATTCAATTTTATGGTTCCAAACATTAAAAACCCATGTCATAACCGTCTTTCTCTCTAGAATTGTAGAGGAAAGTATACTGAAGATATTAAACATTAAAAGAGGGGGGGGGGGGGGGGGGGGGGGGGGGGTCCATTTGCTTGTTTTTGAACTATCGTCGCGCAACGTAACATATTTCTCAGTTGATCGGTAGAGGGTGGACGTGTCGACTATACTACCAAATTCTGTTTCATTTCTGATTGGAAATGAAATGTATTATCAAGGGTGCTCACAACGTACAGGCAGATTTTAGCCCGGTTACTGCCCCTTATGATATAACCCCCCACCCCCTGCCGGATCCGCCATTGTAAAGCACTGATTAGTATGCAGCGATCCGTGTGGATTGTGTTTTCGGCTTGTTTTTAAAGAAAAATTAAACTGCTAGTCGTATCCTATGAAAACATGCCTATTATTATTGTTGACATGTTCGTTTCTATGACGGAATATGAATTTAACAGGTGTTGGAGTCAGTTGCCTTGAATGCCATTAGTATAGTCTCGAGGTATCGTTAAGAATCCATAAGCCCTGGGATATAGATCATACAAAAGAAACAATACCTATTCACCTTCCCAATACATTTGCTGATTACAGCGATGCCATTACTCCGTGAATCTTTTTATCTGATCAGTCAGTGGCCTATAATAAAAGATCATGTCACAGCAGTGATGCAGCGGCATGTATAGATAGACGGGAAGGAGGAGGGTTGGAAGGGGGGTAAACTCATCCTACAGGGTATTTCAAGGTAGAGGGGAAGGAGGAGTGCTGGTTGGAAAGGGGTAACCTCATATCCTAACTAAGGGGGGTTTCTAGGTAGACGGGAAAGAGGAGGGCTCGTTGGATGGGGACAACCTCACCCTACGGGGGGTTTCTACTAGGTAGACGAGTAGGAGGAGGGTTGGTTGGAAGGGGTAAACCTATCCTATGGCATAGGCGGATCCAGGGGGCCGAAGCGGCCCCCCCCCCCCATTGGCGGAGCAAAGAGAGAGAGAGAGAGAGAAAAAAAAAAGAAAAGAAAAAAAAAGAAAAAAGAGAGAGAGAAAAAAAATAAAAAAAATAAATACATATCACGTAACTTTAACTCATGAAACTCTTGATTACCAGGCCCGTAACTGGGGGTGGGGGGGGGGGGGGGGGGGGGGGGAGGGGATGTTCGCTTGAACAAACAAAAACAGGTCAGGCTATGGCAAAATTCCCGCTTGCGCTTCACGCTCGCATGCTTTTATTTTAAGAGTTATAAGAAAGAATTACAAAGAAGTATAATTCATTTATGGGGATTTTTCCGCTCGCGCTTCGCGCTTGCATTTATTAGGGGGAGGTTAATTAGGTTATCATCAGTTTTAGGAGTTCAAGAATAAATGAGAGGCAAACTCTCAATTAATCATAGGAATAATGCCTGCAGAAATAGGTAACAATATCCCCTCGGGTATGCAGTATTCAGTTTTCTGAGAGTAGGGCCTCCAAAAAAGGGTTTTCCCACTAAAGAAAGCACTCAAATTTCGAATCGCGAGCAACATTCACCGATTCACATTAATTTTCATTACACAATGCTATTGTTATTTGAACATATCACTGTGCCCACATAATTTGCCATTAGGCAACCTAACTATTGTATTGCATTGGTTGCCTGGCTGGCAACCAAGGGAAAAAAAGTGAAATGAGAGCCTTGTGAATCTTTACTAAAGCTTTAGACAGGCTTTACAATCAATGGTAATTGTTACCATGTTAACATGACGAATGTAAATCTAGTCAATTTTGTAAACCAAAACCAGCGACAGCTAGCTGCTGCGCTCCAGGCCGGCCAGCTCGGCAGGCTCGGTGTTGCATCTGCGCCTGATCTGCGCTGTGCACCCTTTGCTGTGCACTGCGAGCAATGATCAGCTGACGCGCACAGCTGATCAATCAGCTGTGCGCGTGACGTTTTAACCTGCGCGGTAGGGATGCGCAGAAACATAACTGTGGAACGTCCTTAAGTGATGAATGAAGGCTGATGTAGTTTCCTTTTTTATCGGAATGAACCTATTTTAACATGTACATTACTGTAATCACCATGCAGAAAAATAATCATTCCATAGCAAATTCATTTTTTTTTACTACAAGTGTACTTTGATATTGATCGTGTAATCCCCAGCAATTTTGAAAAGAATGTGATAATTTTAATACATGTATACATGCACAAATAAGAAAATACTGAAGCCCCCTCTTATGAAATGAATATGGGGGTAGGTGAAAAATGAAGCAACCAAGAGGGTGTGTTCAAGAGAGATGGAAAGGGTTGGAAAGAGAGACAGAGATAGATACAGGAAAAAAGAGATGAAAAATCAATTCGGGCGAGATTATTTGATGAAAATTCGAGGGTGTCCGAGAGAGAGATAGAGAGAGAGAGAGAGGGGGGGGGCAGAGAATGGGAAAGGATGGAGCAGTGGAGTTTGTGGAGGAGATAATTGCAATGTATACGTGTTTTGTGTTGATTAAATTTATCAGATTTTCAAAGTGCATTATCTTTTGAAGATCAAGGTCGTACATCTACAAGCCATATACCTTTATGGATATTGATTAAAAAATTCTTTGGTATAGGCAGTGGCGTAGACAGGTTCCTACACCTGGGGGGGGGGATAATTTGCCGTTCACGAGAAATCGAGGATCAATTTCGTATACAGATAACACACATGCACACGCACACAGGGCTGTACGCAGAAATTTTTCCTGGGGGGCAAGATGCGTAAAAATTTTCGAAGAAACTCGAAAGTGAGGGAGCGAAGCGACCAAGCTTGTCACGGGGGCGCTTTTGCATTTTTGAAAATGAAATTGAAGGATTTGGTGAACACTTTTACTGAATTTTGTGAAAATTTTCAGTAAAAAATGTAAGTTTTCAAACTGTCCCCCCTCCCCGCTGCCATGCACCCATGCACCCCTAATGATCGATATAGTTATGATAGTAATCATCATTTCAGTCACATTAACGATGATGATGATGATAACTATCATTATTATCATAAGCATAATAATGATAATGCATTAATAATTATTATTATTATTATAATTATTATTATTGTTGTTGTTATAATAATTGTTATTCTTCTTATTATTGCTGTTCCTATCATTTCTAAACATGTTAATTCAGTTTAATTGTAAGCAAACATCCTTCCCTAAAACCTGGGGGGATGATTGTACTTGTCATCCCCCCACCTTGTGAGGTGGGGGGGGGGATGCATACCCCTCATCCCCCCCCCCGCTTCCTACGCCCCTGGGTATAGGTCTTCCCACGCATTCACCCAAATGTTATCATCGCACGTGATTAGCCACCCCCCCCCCCCCGCCATGATCAGTGATTGTAAAGAAAAGATATATATTTGGCATTTCCATGGAAGTCTGTCAATACGTAAAAATTCGACAGATTGGAACCTAATTATAATGAAACTGAAGTACTTGCATACCATAAATGCGTTAATATCAAAATTTATTTTTTTACCCGATACTTCGTCATTTGAAGGTAGTTTTCTCACGAATATTCGCGTAAAAGATTAGTCTTATGTCAATGACCACAATTGCTAAAAATCAAATTTTTACCACACGATTTACCCGACCTTTCGTAAATCAGGGGGCTGTTTTCACGAAAGGTCGGGTTACGCGATTACACGGCCCGACGCGATCACCCGATGGTTCGAAGTAAGCCCCATTTTCCTTATCAAAAAATATGTTAACCTGAGATAAGTGCCCATTTTGCCTCCAATAAGTGCCCCTTTTCAGCTCAGGTAGGCTAAGTGCCATTAACAAAAAAATGATAGAGGCTTACTGTCTTGAGTTCTGATGAGTACCCCTTTTACTTCCTAGTAATCGTCATTTATCTTTTTGATGAATGTCTCTTTCCGAATCTGATGAATGCCCCTATTACGCCTGATTAGTAAACATAGAAACAATATGGCAAAGATTTTCCTAAAAAGCGTACTGAATATAGGCGGATATACGAACGCCAGAAAGGGTATATTTCTTTCTTGCGTTCACCCTCTGTAAGTGCCCCTTTTTGCTGGTGCCTCCTCCCACTTTGAAAAACCTCGCACGTGTGTCATTTTACGTAGCTGAAAAGCGTCAGGTTTGCAAAACGTAGATTATTCTTGAAATACATTAATTCTCACTGTAAAACCTCGCAGCAAAACTATCATCGCTCTGAAAATAGGATTCATTAATGAAACAATGATCATAAAGTTGGGACCGAGTAGAAAGGAAGATTTTCATATCAATTTTCCAGCTGCAGATTCACACTTGAAACTGTGTTTAACTGAAAGAAAAAAAATCAATCTGACTTATTGTGAGTGCACATTTAAAGATAGAGCACAAACTGTATTTCAATTGCATGCCAAATGTCATTCTTGTAAAACAACCTAAAATATTCCACGTGGATGTTGTGGACATAGTAGTTAATACTGTAATTACAGGTAAATTAATCATGTTAAGCAGCATAATTTAGGGAGTAAATTAATGACCAAGCCAGTTAGCTAGGCGGTACCCAGGGCAAGGGAAACAAGAAATTTCCCTTCGCAAAGAACCTCAATTACCCCACACTGTACGGCTGCTCGGAGATCTCTCGAACGAGGTCCCATTGACGCGATGAAAGGCTTGCTTCCTTTTCTTCTGTGTGATTTTCTTTTATTTTTTCTTTAATTTCATTATTGGGAATTAGATGAGTATTAAGTGTATGAACAGGATCAGGCAGCGAATCAATCTAAGCTTTCAGAAATTTAAAAGATAACAAGGATAATTGTTCTTTTTTTCATATATATCGAAAATGTTTCCATCAAAAGCCGTTTTTCATATTGAAAATATTCATTCAAAATCTGTTGTCCAGATCGATGATAATTAGAAGAAGACAGAACTGATGAAACTATAAAATCTTGTCACTTTGCGATTAGATGTTCAACAAGCGTGTCACTAATCGTCGTCTAAAATATCTGCACATACTTAATCTGTAAATTAATATCATACCAATCACTAATTATCACTGAACAGCTAAATCGGCAACGCCCACCGAAAGTACCAATAATAGTGTATTTAGGAAACCTCTTAATCTGCTGGAGAATAGAGTTTCAGCCGTGAAGATAGATTTTAGTAGCCTAGATATGTCTGTACAAGAATCATCTTGTAGACGGCGGTAATTACATGTTGTCTCTGTCCTAGTCAAATCTTTTCAACAGCCGAAATGCATAAAGTCCCACCTTCTTGTATTTCTGTTTGGGATGAGAGTTATGAAAATTAATCTACAACTCATGTGGGTTTATGTCGCTAGCTGCAAGGCAAGCGTTTATTAGCTGTCCGCGGGTCATGGACACGTAGTTATCGTAATGTGCTTCTGGAATGTTAGTTCTGTATTTCAAGCGAATCTTTATTGATATTTTTTTAATATATGCACAATTGATAAGGTCTGAAGCAACTGGGGGTATTTGGGTAGTCTGGGTCAAGAAATGGGGGGGGGGGGGGGCTTTCTAGTCCAGTATGAGGAGAAGGAGTGGAACAAATGAGTGAGCGAGTGTGTAAGGGAGGGAGTCGTATCGTTTACCTCATGCGTTCTTTCCGCTTTTCCCATGTTCCCCTGCTCTTCTTTGTCATTATATGCTTAGGGAATACATGCCCTCGTGCCATCCATTTTCGTTTTAAATGAGGGAGAGGGCGGAATCCCTAATACTTGTATATTGGATACAAGAATGGTTTCCGTACATCTCCAGGGGAAACACTTGTGACTGAAATTCAAACACAACGGTTCACACAAAAACATAAACAGAAAACAAGCATGACGATTCCACAGTTTAATAGCTAGAGAGCATTTATATGAATGAACACCATCATCAACTAAATCGAACTGGCTAACATCATGTCACATTGTAACAAGAGACAAGGCTTTAATTGTTTAAATATTTCCCAATGGTGGGTAATTTCTTAAGGCCCACGGCCGTTTATGTACTATAATCTTTTGAAATGTCACCAAAAATATCGATGTTTCGTATGAAAACGTTCATTCATACATAAGACATGAAGGGTATTGGAGGCATTACCAAGAAAATGATACGCGGAGTGTTCAACATGCCCATCGGAGTATCCCTCGTGTTTCTATGTGAGGGGTGAATGTTCGCTCCCCTTACGCCCCCTGGGGAAGCCAAGACAGAATTGATTAACAATGACTGAAAGCCAGATTTTTAAAAAGAAGAGATCTCAAAATGTGGCATAGTTTCGAACAAACTGCACGATTCTCTGGCAAAAATTTAGCCATTATATTTAGTCATGTTAAATTATAACCATGGTTAGCGAGGATTAAAGTCAGAGAACATGAGCATGATAAAAGGGTTCTCTCTGCAGAAGAATTTGAATGAACAGCAAAGTTGATACCTCCTTTGGACAGTGTTGGTGGTGTCGACGAACCTTTGTACAATTGTATGACAGTATTTTGAATAGTTATTGAGAACTAAATGCTGATTTACCTAAATTTAAAGTGATATAAATTTCAGAAGAAAATTTGCAACTTGGTTTGTTTTTTTATACGAACTCGGTGAAGTGAGATTTTCAGTATTAAAATCATACCATTGCAGTGTTATGATAGCCAGTTTGGGGGAATATTAAATCAGTGAATATGTGCATACATCATGCATGGTGTCATAATATGATGACACGTTTTTTTCTTACATCCCTTTACACAATGTTCAAGCTGAAGGTCAATGATACACCCCCTTTAAAAAAAAAACCCAATCATATCTATAAATCATTTGCTAATGAAGTTTTTCTTTTTTTCGGGGGGGGGGGGGGGCATCCACGGCTAATGTGCCGACAAAATTTAATCAGCGTATAGTAGGCCTCATAATTTTGCTTAAAGAAGCTTCACTGTACACGCCAACAATACAAATTCTCTTTTCAAATACACATTACAATCATTGGAGTAAATCGGGGGAGGGGGGATGGGGGATATATCCCCCAATTTTTCGAAGGGGGGGGGGGGTGGTGTGTACAAACATCCCCCCTCATTTTAAGGAAAAAAATGGTATTGGAATTAATCAGTTGGCGATTTTTAAAAATAAAAATGTCATAAATGACGGTCATATCGTGGAATTTTTATTTGAAATGCTCTTAAAATATTTTTCGCTCGCTCGCAAAATAATAACATTATATGTGTGTGTGTGGGTTTGCGCTGTGAATGAGGGTGTGTGGAGGTGCCGTGGTCGAGTGGTCTAAGGCGCTTGACTGGAGACGCATAGGTCGGGGGTTCGATCCTCGGCACGGCACTTATGCCCTTCAGCAAGGCATTTTATCTGCATTGCTCTTTTCTCGTACATCAAATAAATGAAAATGCTATAAGCATTATTGATACAAACGTGTGCACGTGTTATTTAAAAAAAAAAGTGGAGGTGCCGTGGTCGAGTGGTCTAAGGCGTTTAACTGGAGACGCGAAAATCGGGGGTTCGATCCCCGCGGTACGGCACTTATGCCCTTGAGCAAGGCATTTTATCTACATTGCTCTTTTATCGTGCATCAAATAAATGAAAATGCTATAGGCATTATTGATACCAACGTGTGCACTTGTTTAAAAAAAAAGTGTGTGTATACTTAAAGACATTGGTTAACATTGTTATGATTTAAAAAAAATCTTGTTTTGTTACTTGAAAATGGGATAAACATAAGGGTTATAGTGTAAAAATACCAGTCTGAAAGTTTCAAAGTATGATATCCATAGGAAGTATTTTGAAATATCAAAAATGTGAACCAATGTTTGAAAAATGTACGAGGGTCGGTTGCACAGAATAGACATAAGGAGTGCGCATGCGCGTGTGACTCACCTTACCGTACTGTGTGTACTGGCGAATCACGCGGCGGGAGGCACATAACGGCATTTTCAAATTCAAGCAAAGTGGTCCTCTTAGTGATTGTCTCGTGAGACGAAGGATAATAAAATCGCCGTTTGCGTCTAACTTACACTTTTTCATTCCAAATTATGGTTGGTTTCAGGGTTTTTGAGTACAAATACAGGTACTCATACACATGTTTCATCTTAGTTTGAGAATTTTTAAAATCAGCTACTCACAAAGTTAGCCAATGCCTTTAAGTGTGAGTTCACGGAAAAAAAAATCGGCAAAAAAGGTGATCATCCCCCCCAGTCCTCGAAACGGATTTACGCCGGTGATTACAATGCCCATTAAATCCGTTCAAAATCCATCATAATAGAGGGGCGTCCCCCCCCCCCTTCCCCAAGCCTGAATGGAAAGTACCTTTCTGAGCCAAGAATATCAGGGATAATGTTGGTTATTATGCCTACGGCAAAAAACATGATTGTGACTAATAAGGGTTTTTCGTCAACATTAAAGGGGTAGGTGAATCACTGTTTTGTTATTGTTGTTGTTGTTGTTGTTTAATTTAGATTTTCCTGCCGATTTCAAGGCCTATTCAAGCGTCAGTCGATATAAAAAGGGATTTTCCCCGATATTCTTGAAAGGAGGTCGGTGAGTTGTGTGTCAAGGCAATTAGCACTTACAGAGCTGTCACGTTTGCCGTTAGAATTAATTCCGCGAAAAAATGTGAATCATATATCACTAACCACCTCTCATAAATATCATAAATAGTACTGTCCAACATAGGTTCTAAAACATTTAGGAAATATTGCATAAGAATTTATTTCAAATACCTGTAGAAAATTAACTGTCCGGATAACCAACCTGTCCGGTCAGTCAGCGTGTGGGTATATTCCTTTTCTTGTATACCTGACCAGATTAGCTTGTTCTTTGGTCTTATGCGCCATCATGATGATACGATCTATTATTTAAATATGTGATTTAGGACGTCTGTTGTTTGATATAACTGTTTCGTGAATTATTAGTGAATTATCATTGAAATTCACACTGAATCAAGAGTAGATCTGAACATTCCGTAATTAGCCAAGATTACAAGAGCGAACTTCGTACCTATATCACTATACTATACTCTGTCCTGAAGAATGAGAACTTCAATATTCGTTCTTTCGACAACTGCTGATTTTGTAAGCTCCTGATTACGGTAATTATATACCGGTATACAAATTCATTGTAAAGATAAGTAAATGCTAGATATTGAAAAAAATAGAACAGAGATGTGGCAAGACTGTATATTTACAGACAAATGATAATTATAAAGAAAAGACTGAAAAAAAAGGTAGTAAGATAAAGCAGGGGAGAGAAAAGGTTTAGATAAAGAGAGTGTGTGTGTGTGTGAGAGAGAGAGAGAGAGAGAGATGGGGTGAGAAATAGAGACAAGGACAAAATGTGTTTAAGTCCATCCTAAATTTTGGAACGGCTCTGAATCAAAGAGCGACTCTCTCGATCGCCTACTCACCCTGTCATACAAACGAAGTCGATTCCAGACTCACAACGGACAAGACGATGGTTCAGACGGTTTTAGAGTCCGTTTTAGGGTAATATGTGACCGAGGTATGAAATATGATCTTCACCCTCTGTATAGGTGGTGATATGTGACATGATAATGATGGTAACTATGAAGGATACCCTCCGTCCCCCTATTAATAATAAAGGAAAAAGAAACCCTGGAGACAAGTCAATTTTATTAAGAAGAGCGAATAGAGAGGAACATTTTTTTAAAAAGTTGAATCAAAATCGGTTACAAAATGAAAAAGGAATGAAAGTTTGGAAAATCTCGATTTACTTTTTATGGCAATCCTCAAATTAGCAATATCGCTTCAAAATGGCAGGTTTTTGTGGACAACTCTCCATATGTTTTGTACACATGATTTCAGATTTTCTCCATTATCTCTCAAGGTGCAGCTTGTCTCTTTCTTAGCTCAAGATGTATCATGGGAAAATGTAGTTTATTTTGACACAACACACGTTCATTTCACACAGAGACAAGCTATTTCTTAGCTCAAGAATGTGTCATGGGAAAATGTATTTCATTTGACACAACATATGTTCAGTTCATAAAGAGACAAGCTGAATTTGAGGGATAATGGAGAAAATCTGAAATTCTGTGTACAAGACTTATGGAGAGTTGTCCACAAAAACCTGACATTTTGAAGCGATATTGCCAATTTGAAGATTGCCATGGAAAGTAAATCGATTTTTTTTTTCAAATTTCACAAATCTTTCATTTTGTACCGATTTTGATTTAACCTTAAAAAAAAATTGTTTCTTTCTCTTTTCATCAAAATTGACTTGTGTCCATGGTTTTCTTTTCCTTAAAAACATTTGACACGGCCCAATCTCCATGCCCTCTGTACATCGAATACTAGTGTGATATTATGATTCTAACTGTGAACTGCCCTCCTCTTTCCCCCTCCCCCTCTCCCCTCCCGATCACACATAGTTGATGTTAATAGAAACATTTGACGCGGTCCATCATCCATGATATAGCGTGATGTAACGAGCAAGGGATGATTCATTCAAACTCTCTATCATCGAGTTGCCTTGGCTCTTGGAGTTTAAACCGCCGTAATTATGTGTGGGGCGTAGCATATAATATTCCTTTATTGTCTGGGAGTGGACTTTGTTAAGCGAATGAAAAGGAAAATCTGTATAAGACAGCCGACATTACCGCCCCCACCCCCACCGGTAAAAAGCCACTCCCGACTTTCCTTCCCCCATTTGTCTGTCGGTCTCTCTCTCTCTCTCGCTCTGTAAGACCCCCCTCAATCTAACCCCCTCTGCCCGTACTGACTCCCCTCTGTTCCACTGTCTCTCATTCTTTCTTTCTTCTCGAATCTCCCTTCCTGTCTCTTTAACTATCTATCTCCATCAGTTTATCCCCTTCCTCTTAATCCTATGATAATAAAAAGATGAATATGATTCTTATACATGTTTAGGATAAGTACGTCTCAAGCATTAAAGCTTATATTGTCATACCTCTGTATGTTTCTCTATTATTCACAATAATTTTTGTAAATGTATGATTATCATAATTTTCGTTGTGTTTATTACTGTTTTTGCTCTGGTTCATGATCATACTATGTCATCTGTTGAACCATGCAGAAATAAATTAATAAATAAATAAAATAAATGAATAAGTAAGTAAATAAATGAATCAATAAATAAATAAATACCTACTATCATGATCTGGAAAACCCTTTCAAAGAGTATTTTTCATAATATCAACTAGTAATAAGAAAAAAAGATTAGTGTTATTATGTCCATTCATGCTCCATAAACTTATACTGCAAATTATACGAACATGGCTATCCCAATCCCCCATATAAGGGCTCAGGGGCGTCAAACCGTTTTGTTTTTGTTTGTTTTTTGTTTGATTTTTTTTTTTTTTTTTTTTTTTTTGGGGGGGGGGGGACACACACACATATCCGCAAACACGCACAAAGGTCCTCAACTAGATTTTTTTGGGGGGCATACCCTATTGTGTCCCCACCCTTTTTTTTGGGGGGGGGGGCATATCCCCTTGTCTCCTTCTTATTGACGCTCATGGACTCAATTTGAAATTAACCGTGTAGCAATAAAACATTCATGACGGAACGTATAAACCTTACAAATATGATGACACTATCTTAATACAATAATGAAAGTGACCCCTAATAAAATTTAAGTGAGGTCGAATCCCGTCATGCAATGGACAGCGCAACTGATGGCGACTGTGTTCATACGGTCTATAGGCGTCTCCATATTATGAGGTGAAAATACAAGCGATCGCATCTTCGTCAGAATAGCTGTGACATATCATTGAGTAACACATCACGCTCATTTAGCGTAACACGGCAGCTACTGTGCACTGCTAATAGGATCTTGTCAAACCCTACCCCGCCCACTTGTTGTGTTGCTGTTGTACATTTGTGTGATGTAATTAACGGGCTCGATCATCCCATGGACTTAATGGAGTCGGCGAGCTCGTTTGTGATGCGATGAAACAACTTGATGAAGACGTTCATAATACAAACGAGTGGTGACATAGTCATAGACTACAACGCCCTGCGTGACTCAGAGACAAACGCTCGACCATCATCCAATTAAAAAGTTCACTTAAATGCAAATTAGAATACAAAAATGATAGTTTTACCGACATGTTGTTTATAAATAGCACATTGTGGTTCAGATGCGACGACATAATTAGCAGTAACAATGGCTGACAAAACAAAGAGGGCATAGCGCCAGGTATGATGATACTAAATGCACCTGGTCAATCCAGCTGGAGATTTCGGGAAAAAAAAATGAATAGGTGAAAGGAAACATTACAGGTTTTTAGGAATCAAGGTGAATTTGTTACAATAATAGTTTTATATAGTACAGCAGACTAGCACTGATGAAAAGGGTGTATGAAAATAATTTGTTTAATTCTAATATTGGATTCCCAAGGGGGCGGGGAGGACGCTGCGCCCCGAGTTCTCCCACCCTACTACCCTAGCATTGTAGGCTTTTCTGAAGGTACTCCATATTTGAAATTATGTTCATCTGGGTTGATCCACATGTATTAGTAGTTTCCATTTCTTTAATACGGTTCATCTTTAACCAGTGGCGTAAAGTGGGTCCAGCCATTAAGGTGACGTAGATGTTATGAGGGGAGGGGCACCAGAATTACAAGGACGATGATGATACATGATAACAAAGCTGAGGTGGCATGATCATCTTTCTTCCCCCCCCCATCTCTCTCTCTTTCTCTCTCTCTCTAATTACATTTCATAGATTTTATTTTATGTTTATTTTTTAAAGTAACCATTGTACAATTAACGGAGCAAAAATAAATCCAGTAAACCAAATTCCAGAAACGTCTTCCGTCTTCCGAAAACAAAAGCAGGAGAAAACCACCTTAAAGTAAAATGAGAATGAAGAAAGAGACCATCTTTCCATGATTTCTTCCCAATCTCCTTTGTCTTTATTTCTCTCTTTTCCCCCTTTTGCCATTTGATTGATGTGGGGCCACGCACTCCAAAACCTAAATCCTGAACAGTTTTCTTGAAACTTTCCAAAAATATATTTTCTGTCATCCTAAAAGGAATCAGTTCAAGTATTTCAAGACTGCGCAGTAATGTAAAGAAACAAATTTGGGGGTAGTGCCCTAGCTATTTAAACGTCGGTTCATCGACAAATAAATGTAAATTTTCTTTCCAATTGAAGTTACAAGCGACATTTGCAAATAGAGATAGAAAAAGCCAGAGACCAAGGAGAAAGAGACTGAAACGCAAATTACAAACAGAAAGACAAGGCATATGAAGAAAAACACACAAAAACCCGAACTCAAACCATATAAAATGTTTCAACGTAACTCCATTGCTAAGGGGAGGGGGGGGGGGGGTCATTTGTGATTTTGAAAACATGCGAGAAAAAAGTTATAGCAACCGTTCACCAGTGATAAACAGAAAAAGAGGACCCCCTCTCCCGAAATCGGTTGTTGTTGGAGTGATATTACACTCTTAAAAAGGTTTACCCAAAACTGGGTAAAAACGGAACATGCATGTTTGTTGGGTAAAATGATACCAAATATTGTGTAAATTTTACCCATAAAACATGCATTTTACCTAATATAGGACAAAATTTTACCCAACGAACATACATGTTTCCTTTTTACCCAATATTGGGTAATTCTTTACTCAACTTTTTTATAGCATGTATAGTGTAAGAACTTTGTTTGCACATGTGTTTGGCCTAAACGGCTAAAGAGAAAAGATGAAAGTTCAATAAACATGCAAATTAAAATTCAGAAAGAAAATTATTTCATCTCCCCAACCTCTCTCTCCCTCGTGTACTTTTTTTATATCTTTTCTCTCCTTCTTCTTTCTCGTGTACTCCTTTTCACTTTCTCTTCCTTCCTCTCTCTTTCATTTTTCCTTGTTCTTTGCCCTTCCTAAATCTTTTCTTCATAGGTACATGCATCTTTATAATTTCTGATACATCTCTATCCTTTTCTAAGACACTTCTTTTATTTTTCATACATGTATATGCGTGGTTATAATTTCTGTTCCGTATCAGCAACGTATGCTGATATATTCCTTTACTCATACCTCTGCCACTCACTCTATAAGTTCTTTATCACGTAGAAGTCTCTCTCCCTCTCTCTCTCTCTTTGAGTCTCTTTTAACATCACGCCTCCTTCTATGCGTTCTCTCTCCCATTTTCTTCCCCTGTAACTGCTTCTACACCCTCTCTTGATATTACTCCTGCACTTTAAAACAATTTCATAAGTTATAAAACTCCATGAACAACCCAACTACATATTCTAAAAAAAAATGAGTGGTTGGTTGGTTTTTACAAAGATATTTATTTTCAACATCAAATGGGAAGCACAATCGATTTATTTCAAAAGTAATCTGATAAATATAATTACAATTTATACATTTATGTCGTTTTCTTTACAATTTTCCGTCTATGTTCTAAGTGTAAAGTACATCATACATTGCTCTAGGCATTTTCTCAATACTTTTATGGTGATCTTTTGCTAGATCAAGGTGTTCAACAAAAACGATTCGAGTTATGTGATCTTAAAAATTATATTTTTCGTATTACAAATAGTGTATCTTTACTGGTTTGTGAGAGTAATTTCAGCGAAAAGTTTGAAGATTATTTTGAAAATGTAAGTATGATTTTTCATATCTAATAAAATAAATCTTTCAGTTATCTTAATGAAGAGAATATTTACCGACAGCGGACTGCTTACAATAAATTCTGTAATCCAAAGAACAAATCCCGAAAATGTTATGAAGACTAACCCTGGGCTTAGAGCCTGAATAGTATAATTTCGATTTTTATTTAATGATTTTGTCCCGTGATTGTGTGATTTTTGTCACGTTCCATGACACAACATCCATATCTTAAACGATTAAGTATACGACTCTTATCATTAATCACAGGGCTGACTGGTAACAGCAGGAACAGCACATTACAAAAAACCATGGACAGATGTAGATGGAAGGCCTTGATCGCCAATGTCTGGAACAGACAAGGCACCTAGCAAGCAAGTAAGCAATCATTTATCTTCTGAATGGTTCTCATTCCTATCAAAAATCGTTCTTTTAAAAGAGAGACTGTGTTAACCGAAAATTATATCCCACAATTCAACATAATCATGATAATCGAGCAGTCATGGCAATAAAACACCTACAATTTTGCACGTCTCCAGTAAAAGATGTAAATGGGAAAGAAGATACAGTTTTATGTTAATACAGCTATTTCTTATATTTTTCATAAATACACTTTACTTCAGGCCATTAGACCAATATGAATTTCACATCTATCACAAGTATTTGTTAATTTTGCTATATTACTTTTGCTCAGCTGGAGGGTCCTTGCAGGAATGGGATAACATGCAGAACTATTCTCGGCAATATCTACAAAAGTGTTACCATGGCAACAATCACTGTACTTTTCTTTTCGCAAATTTTAAAACCTAGATGATAAATCATTCTCTAACTTTTTTATTACTTGTTCAACATCGTCCTTTGAGAAACTTTTGTAATACTTAATACAATGTTCATACTATCTATTATGTCTTTAATTTTTTGTTTTGCCTCTTTCTGAAAAACTTACTCTTTATTAGAATGATAAATTTTATAGTCAGGTAATGCAATAACAGAGAATAATCCTCTTATCAGTTTTAGTAGGTAACATAGTATGACACTTAAAATTCACGTGAAAGAATATCATAATCTTTGAACAAAAGGCATGTCTTATTCATACCTGGCACAGACGATATGATATTTGGATGTGAATCAGAAAATAACCTCATGCCAAAAAATTATGAGACATTCCAGGCACATGAACAGGTATGTCTTTGAAACAAAAGGTTGAAAACCTGATGAATATCTGTCGCTTCACCGTAGAGTGGTGTGCCCCAGACAGTTGTCAGTCTGAAAATTACACTTCCGAGATTTTCCCACTCCTGCCGGAACCTATCCTACCGGGGTGGCTGGCTTAGGGTAGGGCAGCTGACCCCTAGCAGTCAGCGAGACGCTGGCACACGAAAGAAACGCTAGCAGAACAAATCTAATGGTGAAAGAAACTCGAGCTGAAGAAATCTAATGAAGACGACCCTTCGAAGGGCCGGCAGTTGTTCTTCCGGAATCTCTGGATTGTGAAGGGTTAAGTTTTATCATTGATTGTATAGCAGTCAGGCCGAGTTGTACATCAGTGGAATTAGAACTTGTTTATGACGGACAGACGCTGTCCAATCAAAGTATAATTGCCTGTCTGCGAGTGATTATAAATCGTACCAGCCGATTAGTTTCACTTTAAAAAGACAAAGCTGGATAAAAGTATCTTAATTTTGCTTTAGTACATTGGTCATTGCATGTCTCAGTGTCGTGTTAATCCGTTCTTTGTCCTCTGTTCTTATCGTGGTCACTGTCCCGTTCATCGAGATCGATATCGACGGGAGAAGGAGACGATTTGGAGATCGACATGCTTGTTTCTTCCTCGTTGTCCGAATCAACGTAATGAACACTCATCTTATCGTGATCATCCCCGCCATCAGTCGCGTTTCCATCACCTCCTCCTGCCATCTGCCGGGTGTCGATCGGCGACATCAGCTCTGACGAGTCGTCTTCCGTGTAGAGTTCTTGTTCTTCGTGATCATAGAGCGAAGACTCCGTGGTCATGTAGCCCTTATCATCTTTGACAAGTGGAGTTGTTGTAGTCGCGCGGACATCGTTTTTGAGCTCATCGATGTCGCGCTTGAGCTTCGCCCTCCTATTCTGGAACCACGTGATGACCTGGGCGTTGGTCAGTCCGAGTGTCGAAGCGAGCTCATCGCGATCGGCAGGGGTTAGGTATTTTTGGTAGAGAAATCGACGTTCGAGTTCGAAGATCTGGTGGTTGGAGAAGGCGGTGCGGGATTTCCTCTTCTTACGCGGCTGCTGGCGGTTCAGAAGTGACAGGGCTTCCCGCTTGTTAGTCGTTGTGGCTGCTGGAAATGAAAAACAAAACAAATGGAAATGGAACATCGGAATGGATTTTTAGCAAAATAACGATTTTACACAGTCTTGATATGGCGTAAATAAACCGTAAATCTCATAAATTATACATACACTGCTCAGATGAAATGTCTTTGTCATTATCATTCACACATGCAGTCTTCACATGCAATGTTCATTAAAATGCTAAGTTCTCATAATTATTTTCATTTAAAACTATAGATGGCCAAGGAAATAGAAAAAACAATTTCGAAGCTTTTTCCCCACCTAAGAAATTGTTATTAGAAATCCTGATTTTCTTTACATGGCGACCGCCAATTAAAAACATTATTTTGGCCTCTAGTAATCCCATGAAGAAAAATCTTTAATCTCATTCAACCATTTCAAAAGAACAGTACTTTACAATATACATGCCGACTTCCGCTTACTCTGAAGACAAATGTTTAAAAAACAAATAAATTTCATCTAAAAGGGACAAAAAATAGAAAAAATATACTATATAATGTTATGAAAACTTGATGAACAGTGCTAATATCTTACACCCCTTACGCGGCGGGTAAGTGTAATATAATCCATGATTAACATGAATATATATTTTTTTTTCATCAAAAGCTTTCGTCTATTGTTATCGTTGAACACAAAAAAATTCATACAGAAAAAGAATGGAAGGCTCATGAAATGTAAAATGCTAATTAATCTGAGTATCACGAAGTTCTAATTTAACTTCAGATTTTGCATAATATGGTTCACATATAATTACCTGGCTGCAAAATTGATTTGCATAGCTTAAAGCTTAATATTAATAACAAAAGAAATGTAATGTTTCATCCTGTCCGCGGATAGGCTTGTAGTCCTTGTACTAAATTTTAGTTCTTCGAGTCAGCGTTAGGGGATTAGCTCACCATTTCGCAAGTTGATTTTTGTTATATATATATATATATATATATATATATATATATATTTTTTTTTTTTTTTTTTTAAAATAAATATTGAAGTTTTCAGGTTTCTGGTCACTTGTAATTCCATTTCCCGCATTGGATGCATGGCTGAAAGCATGAACATTGCTTACTCAGACTCACGCTTTTTTTCTCTCTCTCTCTCTTTCTGCCCGGGACAAGACAATCCTATAATTGTTTCAAATTATCTCGTTTGTTCGACATCTCCCCATGGACAAACCCAACTTAGCGCCTTTCTTCTACTATTTACACTCCGAATATTAGGACAATTTCCTGCGTAGCTCTATTAATTACACGGGGTGCTGGAACGAATCTCTCAGCAGAGAGCTTGGGGGTCGTTCGGAGGCCGATCGCGGCGGGCAACTCCGCTCCCCTGTAAATGTTTTTTTGAGCACATTACAGATTTTGAAGAAAATGAAACAGATCTCGCAAACTATAATTTTTATGTTTTTTTTTTCAAATGGCATTAGGGAGAGATATAGTGAAAGAAGACTTGTACAATCAATGTTCCCCCTTGGTCTGGATATGAGGAGATAATTTTTAAAATAAGATTTCACTAATCAAAGAAATTTGTCCTTTGTGATATAGTTTCTGTTTTTGAACAGCTGAAATTAACGATTAAGTGGGAAGTATCAATTAAAACAAAACACTAAAACACTCTCCTTTCAATACGTACAACAAAATTATATTTACATCAGTCTTTTAATATAAACTATCAGATTTGAAAACTACTTCTATACCTCTCTGATTACTTGTTAGACATGTTAGAGGTCTAACAATAATAATAAACGATAATAACTTCAACAGGTGCGTATATTTGTCTTAAGAAGTATAATTTTTTTTAAATATTTTCCATTTTGAATTAGCATGATCTAAACCTTATTCTGAGGAGAATAGTTAGTAGTCCATGGTCTGGGTTACATAATCTTCGTTTTATTGGACGTATTTTTATTTTTCATTTGGCGGAAGATGATTTCCGGTAGGAGAAACTTTGAAAGTTTCATCAATTGATGTACTCTCAAAAAAAATATTGGGTAAAAATGTGCATGGAAGGCAATTATGTGTCCAACCAACTTTGGGCATTTCTTTAGGCATTTCTTGATGTAAATTTTGCCTATTCTAAAGTAATTACTGCTTATTTTTACCCTAACTGGACAGTGTGCCTCCCCGCATTGGGTAAAAATATTGCCCAAAGTTGGTTGGACATATAATTACCCTCGTGCTGGTCAAAATTTTACCCAATATTTTTTACAGTGCAGCTGATCCAATCTAGTGTACATAAGTAATACTTCATACTTAAATGAATATAAAATGTGAAAGGGAAGCAATTCCCTCATTCATTCAAACATAATTCATAAATATAAATTTTGAACGAAATGTTTAACTCTGGCAGCTTTAAAAACGTGCAATTATATCAATTTTCAAAGGCCTACGTATTTCTGAAAGTAAACTTTTAATTTCATTTATTTTTCAATATACATGTAAGTTATAAGTTATAATGCCATTACAAATATCATTATCCTTTTCCTTCCAAATGCAGAAAACTAACCCACAACAGTTTGAAATGGTGCTTCTTGTGTTGTATGTGAATGGCTATACACACTTTACACAATATTAATATTGTTCGCGCGTAGTGGCGCATACATGTAGCCTATGTGTTTATTGTATTTTTTAGAAAAAAAAACCCTTGAAATGTGGTGAATATTTATATCATATTCCAGTCGACAGAATATGTAATTTCTCATAAAATTACATTAATTTCTAGTTGTTTAAAGACATTTTTATCTAATTTAACCTATGATAATTTTACACTGTCCTAACATGGTTTAATTGAAGAATTACTTGATTATGTCAATTATGGTATCAGGTTTGCCGTGTTATTTTGTTGCTATATTTGATTTTTCGAGATAAACATGATATATGTTACAACGTCGGTTGGTCATGAAATATTCGTCCTAAATACTTGCAATGATATAATAGTAAGCTATGGTCTTCCTTTACTTAATTTATTGATTTAAAAATCTGCGAAAAGTTTGAGAAAATTGTCTTACCTTCAGCAGCTCGTAGTATACTCGTATCGGGACCCGTGAACGTCTTGTTAGCAAGTTCTTCGAGAGCACTGAGTGGTGAGTCTCCTCCGTTCTCCCTGGTTGGTTTGACTGTTTTCACTTCCTCTGTCGATCTCTGATGCCCCAGCCTCGGTCGAGGCACCGACGGCGGGCCCGACCAAGACTCCCTCCGTCTAAAATGAGTCGGGGAAGAACTCTCGGAGTTGTTATCATTGGTACTGATCTGTGAGCCCAAGATGTCTTTGATGTAGAACGACGTGTAGGGTCGGGTCGTCTGGCTGCGGGGCTGCCGGAGAGGGGCGGTCGACAACCGCTGAAGCGGGGTGTAGAGATCGTTCATGGTTGAGGTCATCTCGAATAAGCCGCACTTCTTTTAGTTTCGATGTGAAAGTATGTAGACGATGAAATGATCTCGGAGCAAGTTTGTTGACTTGTCTGTATCCAAAGAGAAGTCTGACTTTTCTAGTAGTGTTTCTGCCAGTTTGGTTCGCCGAGGTAGTCCATCGAGGGAAGTGGTTGCTGTATCAATAAGTAACTGACAAGACGCTAACAACTGAGGCAGTCACGCAGAAATTGAAATATGGTTATCATATGGTTAAGATTTCCCGAATCAAATATGTATGGAAGTGTGGAAAATAGTTGGGCCAGTCATGAGACAGGCATCTAACGAGATAATCAGAAGGTTTAGCCCCCCGAGGTTCTCACCGCGTGCCACTACTTGTCTACTTACCTGTCACCACTGTCGTTTGTCATGCTAATTGGCCAATCGCCTTCCCCATTGGTCCAAAATCCAATTAAGCACCACTTTTTCCTGGTCGTTCTAGCCAATCAGCTACGCGCTATTCCAGGACGCGTCGATTACCCGTCCTAGGCGGGGCCAGTCGTCCAGACTCGGAGGTGAACAACACCTCGAGATAAATACACACATAGGTTCACACCCTGCGGCAGCCTGGTGTCCTAATGACACATTGAATTTCAGGCGCTGCGTTCCGAGATTTTTCACGAACCAACACAAATCGTCACCCCGCCAACAAAACCCCAAGTCATAATCAATTCGTAATTTAGCGGATGCTCATAAAAAATCTCTATATGAAAAGATTTTGCGTGACGTATGATATCGCTCAAACTCGGTCGGCCTGTCTGATGCTAGTCCCGCAGGTACAATGGACAGTTTGTTTGATTGAGAAGGGGGGGGGGGGGGGGCGTGGATGGGCGGCTCAGTATGAGGCCGGCCAGTGAGACAGGTGAGTTAAGGTGAGAGCCCATGGGTCTAGCCTTGGGCTTGACAACTTGGATTTAATTGTCGGGATCGAGTTACACGTGACACTCTACAGTATCCGTTAATGTGATATAATTAATTTGTTTTGCGCGGCCTTGTGACTTGAAATTAGCTGGGGTTACTGATAGGCCCACGGCAGACTGATAGCACGACTAGTAGAACTAGAGAACCTGCTTATACTAGCTGATTATAAAGCAGGAATAATTTACTTAACTTTGACAAGCGAATTAAAGACCTTAAAAATTACGATGGAAAAAACAACATATTATCCTAAAGGTTTATCATACGAGCAATTTGACAGACAAGTGAGATGATATCTAGGCCTACACCAAAACGTAATGTATTACTATACTGATTACGTATTGCAACGCCTTATTACTCTTTCTGAGCGACTCTGTGCCTCGTCTAGTACGTTCTTTAATTTTAAAGAAACCACTACACTGGCCATGTCACAATGGCAACGCAGCTATTTTACCACAGAAACTATTCACTTTAGTGGAAAAACAGCAAACAAGGTGAGTCATCAACGATGATTATGTTGACCAAAATATTTAAAAAAAGACAAAGAAATATTTTGGGCAGGTTACTAAAGGAAACCAAAACTTTATGGAGAAAGTCCATTCCTTCACAAAGTTCCTTAAACATGTTAAAAGGATCCGAATAGCAACAGGTAAGATTGATATAGGACTTACCTAACATATCTCTTCAAAAGACATGATCTACTGGTCAAGAAGGTGTTTTTTTCTCCATAATAAATTGATGGATTTTGTTCCAGTACACAAAATGAGGTTTATAGTAGAGAAAACTGTAATAATAACAATTAGATCATTTAATTTTGATGCGCAGTCACTATATAAATATACTCTACTGCGCTGTAATGTAACAGAGTTCCCAACAATGCTAATGCTTGTTAAACATGTTAAACATAATCATAACTAACCAAAAAAGTTTTAACTAGATGCACAACATTATTACTGAAAATGCATACTATACAAGTAAGAGGGCTTGTAGAAGTGTAAAGCGTTATATATGTTGCATACCATCAGTTTTATTAGATATAATTGTTATGCAGAATATATAATGGAGAACTTTTTCCTGTCATAATTCTTTTCTCACATATTCCTCTGAGGCTTTTTAAGAATAGGCCTACAGATGTTGGACATGGGTTTATATATTTCGTTTTTGTGGGGACGAATGTATTCTATAAAGGGGGTAGGACTGTAGGCGGAGAACGTTCAGAAAAAGATAGCCGACAATGAAAATTCAGAGCTCAGATCATCCTCATTTTTTTGTGACTTAATTGGGGAGTCAGCCCCCTCTCAATCGTAAGGCATAGGGCTACGCCATCGCTTTAAGTTGAACTCCGTCGCGGTGGCGTGTGATAACTGCGACATTCGAAGCTAATGTATTGATTGGCAGATGAATGATGGCGGGTTTTTTGTTTTGTTTTGTTTTTTGTTTGTTTTGTTTGGCAGTGTTTATTTTTTAATTTTTCTATTTTTTATTTATTTATTTATCTATTTATTTATTTATTTTTTTATTTTTATTTATTTATTTATTTATTTATTTATTTATTTATTTATTTTTTTTTTTTGGGGGGGGGGGGGTCCCCTCCCTACCTACCTGCAGACACGGGGCTACGCCGTGGCTATAGGTTTCAACCCGACGCGATAACTGCGACATTCAAGGCTACAGTATACTGATAGGCAGGTGATAAATGGACGCGTCTCGGGTCGTTTGCACCGGGAGATTGTCGGCACTAATTAATAGGGCACGCCGTGTAACGGACCGACGCGCTTGTCGAGATTGAGTGGCAGTTACCTACCAACAAACCCGGAGAGTGATGGATCATGATAAACTTCCTTCTTTCAGTAATCCCAATTATTACCTGCATTCATACTATATCAGTATCATTACAACCAATAGAGAAAATTCTATTCGCTGAAAGCCAGAAGGACGTTAACCTACTAACATAGAGTAAAGGCCTTCTAGCATGTCTGGCTTTCAACGATAGTCCCTGCATGACTTGTGAACAATTGGCAATACCTCATATCTACATAATCAATAAGAAAATCTGTTTATGTGCAAGTGAATGAAATTCGTCCTTTTTAGGCGGTTAGACCCCCCCCCCCCCATTTTATTTGTACTCATGATACTGGTCAAATGCAAATACAAGAAGCAAGGCTCTATGAAGCAAGAAGTGCAGGCTAGATTACGATCATCGTTAGTGATCTGCATTATTATGACTATACCTTAGCTTTACCTAAAATATAAACAATATGAAATCAGCCCGTCCTGTATCACGCAAGATAGGCTGTTTCATGACTATATTTATATTCTCTTGGAATGTGTGTCGACCGCTGTTTATAATTACTTTTTGCACTTGCATTTTCAGTAATTTGTGGAATTTTAGACTCGCCCCGTTTCTTGCTAATAGTTTTGCCAAGGAGTTTTAAACACAAACCCCTTGCTTTTACCCTTCGTGCCATCTTGTCTGATATATTCAGAACAAGGAGTTTCAAACACTCCTTCAGTTTACTTTATTCACTGTTTTCAATCAATCATCTTTTTTTTTTCTCAATAATCATCATCATTAACATAAAATCATCAATACAGTGCATAACAAAATTAACCGAAATAAATGACAGCAGTAATAACAATGTCTTTCACTGATACAATCAATATTGAATATTTAATCATAGAATGCACATATTTGCCCCCCCCCCCCCAAAAAAAAAAAAAACCCACACACAATAAAAGTGAGAAAACATTTGGACATGTTAAAAAGCA
This sequence comes from Echinometra lucunter, assembly GCA_029962745.1. Lineage (NCBI taxonomy): Eukaryota > Metazoa > Echinodermata > Echinoidea > Camarodonta > Echinometridae > Echinometra > Echinometra lucunter. The sequence continues at coordinate 18,486,646 of CM057159.1, forward strand.
AAGCTTGTAAAACACATGCCCAATAACTTGAATGTAGTCTTTTTTTAATCGGTCATGAGATAATAATAAATCGATGATATAATATATAATAAATCAATTCATAGTATATCGCATCAAATACAAAATTATATTTTTAAAAAAATATATGAGAAGATGGGAAGGTGCTATGATTCACAACTACACTCCTTGTTCAAAACCAGGGGCGTCAATTCGTGATATATACATATATTTTTGTGGGGTCACTCTAAAAAAGTCCCTAGCTTGAACTTTTTGAGGGACACACCAAAACGTTGCTGACAAGAAAAAAATAAAATGAAAAAATAAAGGTCCTCATCTAAACCACTGTGTCCCCCATCCTTAACAGTTTTCGGGGCGTGTCCCCCTGTGTCCCTTTGATTGACGCCCATGTCCAGAAATAATCTGATGATATCTTGGATTGTGATCATGCGAATGATGCAGGGGCATCTTTGAGTGAGGCGTCAGCCCCTCATTTATTTGTTTTCTTTACCCCCCCCCCCCCTCCCCCGCGTCGGACTTGATGTTCGCTGATGTTTTCTGAACCCACGTCGCTAACTTGAATATCAGAATATCACTCTTTTATGGTGGAAATACTCCACAAAACTTGTGAGTAAACTTACTTACTCTAATCCCTGACGCCTTTAGACGAGTTTAGATGAGGTAGGATAGTTTATAACAACCGATGGCTCGCGGTAAATTGGACCAATTGATCATTGTTAGCGAACCAGTGTTGTACGACAAAGGAGCCTGATGAGATAGATGAATGAAGGTCAAAAAGCGGAGCGAGTACAGAACAGATATTCAGATAGATGCAAGATGATTTACACCACCTAATTAATATGGTGTCCATAAAGTTCTACACTTATTAATCTGAAGGTTTATCACGTTGGGATCCATCGAGGGAAACTTCATCAGAATAAATACTTTGTGAGGCTAGAAAGGGTACAGCATGTAGGCAGCAGTGTTGCTGGAGTGGGCATTTGGGGGGTGGGGGCACCGGTCTTCTTGTGTAGATGTTGCGCAGGAAGGTGCTTCCATTATGATTTCACCCTTTTACCCTTCTCTCGGCCCCTGCTTTTTCTATCTTTCTTTCTCTCTTAGATTTTTTGTTTTTCGCTCTGTGTGTGTGAGGGGGGGGGGGGGGGGGGGGCTCCTTGGCTTGAAAGTAATCACAACTACAAAGCCCTCTTGCTTATGAATAATGTTAACAAATAGAGCATTTATTATGCTCCGTCAATCTAGCGAACTATTCTGCGGAACAGAGAGATATAACATGTATAATGAGAAAGATTTGAGAAAGAGAGTAGGGAGGTAGGGAGGGAGATGGAGAGAGAGAGAGAGAGAGAGAGAGAGAGAGAGAGAGAGAGAGAGAGAGAGAGAGAGAGAGGGGAGTTGCTTCATACACAATAAAATCTTATCATCGAGTGAGATGATATCACAATGTTTCATTTAGCATGAAATAACATCCGGGGAAAATGAAAGCATCGATGAGAGTAATAAGATCTGTTTTCGCAAGAGTGTGTTTGTGATTTGTTATTTATGAGGATTCCAACCGACGTAAACAACAAATCAAAATACCTTGAGTGCCAATTTCATGCTGTTCCTGCTGTCATGTTCGTTATTCGTTCGATTGCTCTGGAGAATAATTCATGTGCGAAAATGAACATATCCATGTAATTTTGTGGAATGCCTGTTAATGGGTGAACTAGAATAGTGTTCACGATTGCATAATGATATAATTTTTCAGTAAATTTACTGATAGCGACTGCGAAGTCATGAGGAGTATGTCGGCTTGACAGATATCCGCCCCATCCTTCATCGTTCGACAGAATAACCCCGTTTTATTCGGCGTATCAACTGAAATATGTCGGAAATTACTTCCGAGGTCGCAACCCCAAGAAACCAAGTTCTAAATGGTAATTGAAGTGGTCGTCTTAAGTAGGAATAAATCATGTTTATATGAGACAACTAAACGTGTTTGCCATTTATTTCATGGTCTGTACGCTCGACGGGCACCATTCGCAAGCATAAATCATCTCGCGCTAAAATGGCCCTATTCCAAATTTGACAATGTCGACCCGAGCTCATAACTCTCTCACTCTTCCCCTACTTTCGCCACCCCCCCCCCCCTCCCGCCCGTCCCGTCTCCGTCAACTTTATGAAAATGATTTCTTGGCTTTATGAAACGATATAATTTTCTTCCTGCCATTTTGACTTCCTCTGAGCATTGGTTCCCTAAGAAACCCCATTGATTTGCTAGTTGAGTGACAGGCCCAAACGACTGGCGAATCGGAAATAATCGCCATTCTTGTTTACTTACCGATGGAACATATTACCTCGCAGTATAACCTCGATTAGATCTGCAGTCTTTTCTCTCATTTCATTTTTAATACAAAATAGTTACGAATACACTGAATGACCATCAGAATTCATTATTTTCATGACATATTTGACCCTCCATTCATGTTTTCGTGGATTTTTTTTTTGAGCGGATGAATAATTGTTTTGAATTTCCTTCTGGAATGCAAGTAAAGTTATTTCAAGAAAATCCGTGATTATGACCAAGTTGAGAGTTCTTGTTGGCAAAATAAAAAGTTCTGGAATTCTTCTATATCTTTCCACCGCGTTGAAAATATAAGGGAAACTTGTGGGCAAATTCTGGTCCTCCCAAAAGATCAATTGCCAGCCAGGTCCATTTTTTAAAAATATGGGTCTGTCAGTTATATTTCATAGAATGGACGTGTTAGTAAATAAACATGCGAAGGGCTAATTATGGAAAATTAATAATAGAGTGGCTATGCATGAGTAAAATGTAGACATTGTACATGATGTTGATTGCTGTCAAGTGATACGGCGAAGGTCATTCCACCCGAACTGTCGGGGTGAGACATGACAGCTATAGCTGAATGGCTTGCAGCTGCTGGGCTTTGATTAATTCATTTTGGTAAAACCCCCGCCAGCATCATTAATCTTGGTGTTAACTTCATAAAGAGCTGAGAACAGCTAGGACGACCCTCCTTCCATCACTTTGTAACGACCTCTGATTGTTTGAGATGAGAGGCCCCTAGTTTTGAGATGGCTGGAAGATGAAGTATTGCCGTCTTGAAGTCAATTAGTCGGCCATAGATTACACGAATGATAATTCCATTATACATGTCATCTGCATTGATAGAGTACACTATATCTTAAGGTCAACCATCATTCGAAGATAGCTCTCCATTCCCGTCTCCATTAATGTAGTAATGTCATGTGACTGCAGATACATGCAATAAAATGAACTAAATTGAGTTCAAACCGACTGAAGGAATTTTGACAATATAATCAAGGTTTGTCATATAAAACAAAGGTATATACCTAACAATGATTTGCCGAATGACCTCCCAAAAAAGGTATCAGTCATGTTGATGTAGAAGCTTATTCAGCACATGGAACAGGGGATTGGGCTCTGAGTACCCCCCCCCCCCCTCCCGCATATGAAAATTCCATTATTCGGGCATCGTCAACCGACACTCCTCAGTAGCTACGCCACTGGGTACCCACTACTCAATTTTCCTTAGAGCAACTATATTACACTCTTAATTCAAATAGTATTCATCCTGTTACAGAAACAGTTTTCCATTCCCAAGAGCTAACTTTGAGAAACCACTGAAAACAACACCAATCTGAGATCAAGCCTGGCATCTCTCTCATCGGCTTTTCATAATACGGTCTGGCCGCACGGCCGGGCGCGCTAAACCCTCGAGTTTCGTTCGTTTCATCACAAGATGCTGGCGGATCCTCTGGGAACCCCGAACACATCGACCCCCATACCAGGGGGCGAGAGGGATGGTGATGGAGCTAATTTACTTGGAATAACTTCACTTTATCTCTCGCACCATCTGAACTATTGTAAAATGATGGCTCCATTGAAATAAAGAAACCGTCTCAATTTGGTGAGAAGGAAGCTAATTTTGATTGTAATTTAGATACTTAAATTGGCCAGGTGATGTTGTTTCAAGGTCATATGAATATGTCGAAAAACAAACATGCAACTTATTGATTTTATGAGATGCTATTCCTCTAGTACCTGTTCATTGTGTTTTGTATCATATGTACCTAGGTTCCTAGTATCAAGTATCCGAAATGAATGAAAATATTTCAAGTTCAAGTTCAGGCTTTATTTCCAACATAACACGGGACATAATTTTTTTTTTTACAAAAATAATTCTCTCTCCATAGCATGAGTGCATATAGAATGTTTTTATCTGCACATGAAACATTTTATATGCACTGATGCTCAGTGGAGAATATTTTGATTCATTTAGGATACTAAATACTAGGAACAAATTTGAAACAGGCAACCGTTGTCGACCTAATATTGTGTGCCTGTATTTGGAAAAAGTCCAGATGACATGCAGCCATAACAGTAAAACGGCGTCTGCCGTCTTCATTAAATACGATAATCATAAAAAAAACGTCCTTATACACTATCCCCCCCCCAAAAAAAGGATAATATTCTCCTCTTGTTTAAATCATTAGGATGGAAATATCATTTAATGAAATCATGACTTTTCAGCACTGAACTTTTTCCCAGACAGAAAAATTCTGTTGGCAGTCTTCAGCAAAAATAGATAACCACATAAATACATTTTAGGTTACTCTTTTGAATATCTCAATGTACTTCTTATATGTCTCAGAATAAAAGGATTAAAAAAAATAACAATGATAAGAAAGATGATGATGATGATAATAATAATAATAATGAAATAGTAATGATAATCATAATGATAATAATAATAATAATGATGATGATGATGATGATAATAATAATAATAATGAAATAGTAATGATAATCATAATGATAATAATAATAATAATGATGATGATGATGATGATAATAATAATAATAATAACAATAATAATAATGATAATAATGATAATGATAATTTACGAGAGTCTCGAGGCCTCCGCCATTATACAAGAGTGCTCTCAAGTTTCTGTATCGGACTGGTATCGCCAATTTGCCCCAACAAAACATTATAAGAAATGGGAGAGAATGGAGTCATGGGCCACTCTAGCTGGAGGAGTAACACAAATCTGATTAATCTAGGCTTCCCGGGGGAGGGGGGAGGGGTGGGGGTCAAGGGGGGAGGGGGACTCGGGTTTGGGGAACACCCAACGCAGATATAAGGCGGTGAAAGAGTATATATGTTAGTGGAGGGGTGTTTTCTTAATAAAAGATTGCCTCAGAACTTCATTGTGGTCATTTATTAATAGTTGGAAACTCATTTTGTTTTTGTTTATTTTGTTTATGGCTTCTTTTTTTTTTGGGGGGGGGGTGAAAATTTATGTATGTGAAACTTGTATAAAGGAAACTTATATTTCAAGGGAAATAAACTTACAAAGTTTGAAAAATGAAAAGCTGTAATAAGACTGTGGCAAATGATAATTATTAGTCGTATCATGAATCATGATATATGTTTCTGTTGTCAGAACATATTAAACTTTATAATAGGTAGATTTCCATTTTGTTGGTTGGTATATGTATACGTATATGTACGAAATGTATGATACGCTGCTGACATTCTATTCACCAAATGGAAATGTATGATTATTTTCCTTGAATTTTGTATTTACTCTAATACATGTTTTGAAAAATATGTTTCCAATTTATGTACAATATGTATGGAAAATGAAGTTTTGAGGAATAAAAATCATTGAATAAAAAAAAAAAAACAAAGGGAAGATAGTGGAAGTGATGAGCTATGTTTTCAGTCGACAAATTGAATCATTGCAGTAAATCCGGGGGAAGGGGTGGGATGGGAATGTAATATATTCCACCCACCCACTTTTTCTAAGAGAGGTGGGATGACGTGTGCAATATACACCCACTTTTCAAAGAAAAATAATACTTAAATCAACCGGTTGATGAGACTTTTGATAAAGCTATCATAAACGACGGTTATAGTAGTAAAATTTCTATATGAAATGCCATTTGAGTATGTGTGTGGGTGGGTGTGGGGTAGGTGAGAGTGTGTGTTTGTACTTTGTGTAAGTTCGCGCTAGAAATTTCGGGGAAAAAATCGATCGCCCCCCCCCCCCCCCATTCCTCGAAACAAATTTACTCCAGTGATTTGAATGATGGTGGCAGGGGTGTATACTCCATAAAGTCAGCTCGATTTAGCTCACATGAGATCAGTGTGGACAACGCCTGTTGTGTTCAATCGTCATACAGCTCAAAGCATGATTGAACATTAATGGTACCATGGAAAAATAGTCGAGAATTTAATACTATGACCTCCGTAACACATGTAGGGTATGTTTCAAACGCAACAGTCATGTCGCCCGTGTCAACTACCTCATAAAAAATCCAACATAATGTGTTTACATTATGTCAGAAGGTCGTTTTCTAATGACCGGCTATAACTCGAAGATTTTGTTTTATTCCACTAAATGTTCTAATAGATTCCCACGGTCAGTGTATAGATTTACAGCCATCGGATATCGGGTATTTCATTTCGTGAGTGTTTTCATTAAATGAATCGGAAGTTTTATTATCCTACTAAATTTCACATTAAATTTCCCCATTTGCAGCCTTTTTAAAGATGAATAAAAACAAAACATTAAAGTAAAATGTGTAATACTGCTTTCACATTAAGGTACGGTCGCTGCGACCGTACCCAGCGACCGATCGGACGTGCTTTCACACCTCCGTCAAAATTTGGTCAGGCCCAGAGCGATCGGTCGCTGTATAGCTGACCTAGCCGGAAGCGGAAGTAGAGATAGTGCGTAGGCATGTATGGGGGTCATTGCATTTCGATCGGTCGCTGAGTACGATGTGCTTTCACATCTAGCTTGCATCGGTCGCGATCGGTCGCTGAAGTACCTCAGCGACCGTACTCAGCGACCGATGAAATGCTTTCACATTATGATATCATCGGTCGCAGCGACCGGTCGCAGCAACCGTACCCTGGTGTGAAAGCAGTATAAGAATCGATGCTTGCTTGGTTGTACGTGAGCGGTAGGAAGCATGTCGCAGGAAAGTAAGCAGCCAAGGGATCGACGGCTTTAGATAATCTCCGAGGGACTTGGTAGTAAGGGTTACTGCCTTATCCCAAGGCATCCACTTTGTTTCGAACCCGGGTACCGCCAGTTACGACACAACTGCTCTACCACTGCGCCATAGCATCTCCTCAGTTAAAAGGTAAAACATAAAGATTCAGTTTGGAACTATTTTAAAGGAAAAGAAAACTCTGGGGACAAGTCAATTTTAATGAAAAGAGAGGATATGGAAAGCAAATTTAAAAAAATTAAATCAAAATCGGTTGCGAAATAAGAAAGTTATGAGAGTTTGAAAAGTCTTGATTAACTTTCTGTGGCGATCCTCATGATCCTCAAATCAATATCGCTTTAGAATGGCAGGTTTTTGAGGATAACTCTTCGTAATTATGTTTTGTACACTAAATTTCAGATTTTCTCCATTATCTCCGATGGCAAAGCTTGTCTGTTTGTGAACTGAACATATTTCTGTCAAATACATTTCCCCATGATATATCTTAAGCTCCCATTTTGAAACGTATTGCCAATTTGAGGATGGCCACAGAATAAATCGAGGCTTTTCAAACTTCCATAACTTTCTCATTTCTTAACCGATTTAGATTTATCTGTTTTAATTGTTTCTCTCTATTCTTCCTTTCCATTAAAATTGACTTGTCTCCATGGTTTTCTTTTCCGATGAGGTCCATATCTGAACTGTATCACTTAGCATATTTGTGAAAAATAATCAGATTTACATTTACGGTTTGAAAGAAACCATATACCCAGTAGTGATGGAGCAAATAATAAGATCTGTGTTTGCACGAGGATTCCAGTGAAAAATAGCCGTTTCCGACTACACACTGAGATGTACAGTGTATGTAAACGGAAGCATATTACGTAATCGTGATGATTGACGAATGTCTTTGGTTTCTTAATTCATCTGATTTGATTATTTTCACCATATACTTTCACAAAGAACGGAAGTACCATGCCCAAAGCTGTCGGGAACCACGTGAAACAGCCCAGAGCAGAAGATTAATTGGTGAATTCATCACTGCTGCACATTGGCTCATACACGGCCCAAGTCGTCAGTTCAGAGCCAGAAGGGCGTTAACTCATATCATTTTGTACAGGCTTAACGCCCTTCTGGCTCCAAACAGACGAAGTGCTAGAAATTTATTTATTTTTCCTTTTTTCTTGGGTATTTTACATTTCGGCGGATAACCCCCTTTTCTCTCTTTCTATTTCTTCTCCATCTATCTTTTCCTAACTCTGTATTTCCCGCTCTTTCTCTCCCCCCCCCCTCTCTCTCTCTCTCTCTCCGTCTCTCTCCCATCTGTTCTCTCTTGGATTTGAACATTCTGCGGTTAAAAAATTAGAAAATAGATTAAACAGATTAAACAAAAGAACAATAACATAACTCGCCAACATCTAATGTACATTTATATGAACTCCGATCACGTACACAAAAGTCTTTTTTTCCTATAAGAAAAAGTTTTGCGTCTCTGCGGATCTCTCCCTCACGTTCATGAAATAAATTTGGCATGGTGTGAAGCTGTGTATCATTTTGCGTTTTTTACGTTCGTACCTAACAAATTTTGATCGTTTTTTTTTCACAAAAATATATGTAATATTTTCCCCCATTATCCTCTTCTTTTAGAAAGTGCATAGGAAACACATTGATGTTTCATTTCTCCAAGGTTAAAGGAGAATGAAATTCTGGGGAAAATCAATTTTAATGTAAAGAGAGGATGGAGAGAAGCCTTAAAAAAACAGTTCCATCAAAATCGGTTACGAAATGAGAAAGTTATGAAAGTTTGAAATGTCTCAATTTACGACGCTCAAATTGGCAATGTTGCTTCAAAGTGGCAGGTTTAGAAGGACAACTCTCCATATGTTTGGTACACAAAATTTCATATTTTCCACATTTTCTCTCAACTCTCTGCTTGTCTCCTTTTTAGCTCAAGATATGTCATGGGAAAATGTATTGGACACAGAAATTATGTCGAGTTCACAAAGAGACAAGCAGCATCTTTAGAGATAATGGAGAAAATGTGCAATTTTGTGTACAAAACATATTGAGAGTTGTCCTCCTAAACCTGCCATTTTAAGTGAAGCAACATTGCAAATTTAGGATCGTCATGAAAACTAAATTGAGACTTTTCAAACCTTCATAACTTCCTCATTTCCTAACCGATTTTGATGGAACTTTAAAAAAAATGTTTCTCTCTATCCTCCCTTTCATTAAATGGATATTTCCCCTGTAGGGTTTCATTCTCCATAAGTCACCCCAATTCAAATCATTCTTAAAATGTCCAGTCCAGCGCATGCGCGTTTCAGTGTTCAATTTCCATATTGAAATCGGAAGTTGAGCTTGTCGTCCCGTGCAAAGACCCACCTGTGATAACAATACGCCACCAATCATCCTACTTAAAATAGGCCCAAGGGTCTCCGAAATGTGTCCAAAATCAGCGTTACCGTTTTAATGGTACATTCACTACAATACAAAAGCAAGCTTAAAGTTTTAGTTTTCTTTTTAAATCTTAATTGTAAGCCTACCTATTCTTAGTTTGGGGAAAACGAGGTTTGCTCAAGTTTTGTTGCAAGGAAACGCAAAGTATTACAGAAATATTGTCATTGGATAAAGATAGAACTACCAGTTTGATATTAACAACATTGCAGTATTATGTATAAAACACCATTACTACAATATTATCGTCATGACATTATTGCAAGAGCGCGTAGCAGCTAACAGGTAGTAGACGTTTCACAGTCATGAATGATGATGAATATAAATTGGATGGACGACGAATGCTACGCGCTCTTGCAATAATAAACACTTACATTAAATACCCATCGTGCGACTACTTGATATATCTGTATTACTTATCGTTTCATTTATTTTGATTAATTGTCCTTCAACATGTTCGACTTATTCTCGCCTCCCCTACTTGTTTTTTTTTTCTTGTTTTCTTTTTTGAATATTTATCCAGTGTTATGTATAAGTAAAATAGGCTGCTCTTATCTATTCATAAGGGAATTCATAAGTTACAATATTCCCTGATATTTCACCAAAAATGTGCTTATCTAATTTCATTAAAAAAAACACGCACTGCAATTTTATTTACATCTCTTTACGTTATATGGACTGTATATGTTTGTTACATTTGAAATAACTATTCATTAATCATTATTTTTCATGGCATATATGTAATGATTGTGGAATATGAGATAAAACTAAACTAAACTGAAACTGAATTTCTATCAACCTGATCAAACATCATTTACATACCAATGTATGATCTTAAGAGTACGCCATTTTTATACTGAATGATACTGCTTTTCAGTAATCAAAATAGACGATCTAACCTTTAAATCGCCGAGAAAGGAAGCAGCGACGGTGGGGGAACCATCGTAGCACGGAATAGAAGGTCAATGTCACAGCGAACTTTGACCTCTATCGACAGGGGTGGTAAGAACAACGAGTGACTGGAGTTAGACTTGCCAAGTTCACCATGTGTCATCGTGCTCTTTGGGACTTCAATAATTACTTAATCATGTGTAAATATTCACGCGATATGCTCATTCCCTTAGTCCAAAATGACAGAAATATAGATCTTGGTAAATGGAGGGGCTTTCCACACCGAGTTAAAGGCATCATTCTTGAAACGAATTTTTCTGCGGGAATAAAGGAGAGTCTTTAAAAAATCGGTTAATTTTATCAAGTTTGTTGTGAGCTGAATGTGAGCTGGCTTACCTCGAATAGAGAATAATGACGGGAGTAAAAAGCCATTAACATCGTTAATCACTTTCTGATATGAAAAATTTAATAAAAAATCCTTTTGTCTCAATGTCTTAATTGTGAAACTGAATTTGATCATAACACAAAACCTTTATAGCATAATTGTTATCAATGTATATCATTATTAATACGATAAAAACTATTCTCGAAAAACCTTCAATAGCCCTGTCTATCACCTTTAGAAATTTGCGGATTTACAATGTCTTATTACGTAATCCGAATTTGATTTGTATAGGGGCAGTACAATAGCCTTTAGAAATTGGACTTGAGAAGATCTTTCGAAAGTAGTTTTATCGCGTTTGATTTGGCTTCTTTTTTTCTTAAAATACTCGAAATCGAATCTTTTATCTGTGAAATGCAACCGGGCCGAATACTACATCATTCTTTTAAATTCGTGAAAACATTTTTTTGAAATGTCAGCACTCAGCACCTTGCCTTCGATTCTCATTAATGTTCCTTGTACTGAAAACAGATTATAAATCTAACTGTTGGGAAATGTTTAAGAGATATAAAGTAGATGCAAGGTTTGATATATGAAAGACTGTAATATAATTCATAAAACATGATATGTCGTCTGTCAAAAAACAGGGCAGAAGTGACATGGCCATAGATATAGTTTTGAAACAATGAACTAGTTGTATTCATTTTTATGCATAATCTATCATGCTGTACAATCCACTAGTCATCTACTAGACAGTGAAGAGAGTACAGACAAATATTATGTCGTTAATAATCGAAAACTATCGCTTCGTTAATCCTGTAAATTTTGCTTCTCTCAAAGAGTATAAGACGCATCTTAATCCTACATTGTTAAAACCGTTTTCAAAACATACATGTGACGTGGTTCATTTTGGCGTGCGGTCTTACGCCACACCCTCAACCGCATAATCATCTTGGAAGTATAACGGGCGTTAAACAGTTGGAATGCGTTTCAATGTTGCAACCTGCATGTATTTACCTTTATATCTCGGGTCTCCGAGTTAGCGTATTTCTTAGCCGAATACTCATCATGCCCATGAATATGAATAACGAATCAAGGATAAAAAAAAGCAAGCCAGGCAATTTTTAGCATGATTACGGTGACATCGGTTAGATATATACAATACTACTTCTACAGGAGGCACTAAGCTGCTTCAAACTATACGTTTGAAATTATTTGTCTTTTATACATGTAGGGCTTAATAGAATATCAATCAAATTTCCTTGTATACTGCTTACTGTACAATAAGTCATTATAGGATTTTTCTGGAGATAGAAAATGTCTTTTAGAGAAGGGGATTTGTCATCTCAAACACACTCTTCTTTCCTAATGTGGTTTGAACCACGAATTTTTTTTCACTCTCATGGGGGGTGTTGCATAAAGCTGTTCGTAAGTTACGCACGACTTTACGCACGACTAGTGATATGTTCTTGCGCTACATGTAAATGATTGAGAATCTGATCAGCACCCCAAAACATGTTCCAGTTGTGCGGAAGTCGTGCGTAACTTACGAACAGCTTAATGAAACACCCCTGGCTGTTTATGCGGTGTAAAAAGCCAGAGATGCCTTTTCAGAATGACCATGTAGACACAGTCCTAAAATCAGAACCTGGCTCAGAGAACTTAAATCGACAGTAGGGTCTGAAGAAAAAGATGATAGCCTGAAAGAATATACTAATGGACCACGCAGTGAAAGTATCGAAAACAATTGATGAAGAAGTTCAATATTCTTCTTCCTATTTAAAATTATTGCGCTTTTTGTTGTAAAACGCGGGGTGTTTGGGTCGATGTGGGGGACTGAACTAGAAATTGTATGATTAACCATGATAATGTTGTGTAAAATTGTTCCTAGTTTTAAATGAAAATGAATTTTACTGAACGTGTGGCAATCATTTTCCCAAATATTGTTAGTTTGAATTCCTTAATGCCGATTTAGTTCAGAGTGTTTCGTAAATAATAATATAAAGTAAATAAAATGGCTTTCAAGTTTTTGTATTTTCTGTTGATTTAGTGATGCATAATTTCCGCTAAGTCATGCTGCAAGAGCTGCCACAAATCCAGTATCGCCAGCTTGTTAAAAGTGCATTCGAAGTGCATCATTCATGTGAAATAAAAAGAAGAGATCAAACTCCGTTCGATGCAGAGTGAGTCAAAGCTTCTAAATACCCGTTTACAAAAGAAACAAAACAACCACAAGGTAGCTGTTCTAATTCGTCCCGTAACGGAGAATACACAGGGAGATTAACCAGAGAAAACAGCAGCTTTTGCAACTTTGGTGGCATCGTTATCCCCTTGTTCCATTTCACAGTCTGAGTCAAGTGTAGGTCTAAAAAATCCCCATGCTTTTTTTTCTAATCACTTTTATTTTTTCTTTGTAACTGCTTCATGTCAATGACACGGAAGAGGAGTGAGGAGAGAAGGACGCGAGGGATTAAAGTGGGCACGTCATACCAACAGGTGCCGTGTCTGCCCCCGTCAGCCATCAGGCGTTCTCGATGCGTTGGGCAGGACCTCTTTGTCGCATCCATTAAACGGATGATGCCTAACAACTTACCGAGGCAAATGTTCAACAGGGGCGCGTCATTTCAAAACAGAAAGAGAGAGATAGAGAAAAAGATCTGCAGAAACTAGATTCGATTACTGTATGTATCTTCCCACGCATTTTCTTGCAGAGGCTGTCATGATCACTTTACATCGCTTTGTTAGTGTACGCTTATAAAGATTAAAAACCTATACCACTGGAAAGTGTCAAAGAAAAGCTAAAATATATGTTTTTTAAATTTTCAATACTTTTTAAGCGTAAAAAAGCCTGAGAAAAATTTCGTCATCTTTTTCTATTTGATTAAATACGTTCTGCAGCGATGGATCTTAATATCTGAGATAACATTAATAATGTCATTTTATCAGGATGTCGGTCTATTGGAATGCCGCGCAGTAAATAACGGCTAACAGATTTGAATATTTTCATAAAAGATATTCGTGTGTAAGTAACATCATATTTGTAATGAATGGTTAAAGTCAAATGTTCGAAGAGATTACATTACGCAGATGGCAGATTCCAAAGATTTTTTAACGTCAACGAGCAATAGTTCAACATCTTCTGAAGAAAGCGCGGCGTGCGGCAGAGTCTGTGGTAGGGAGGCGTGTTAGATCTTGCAAGGAGACGGGATAAATCCTTCCTTTTCGAGAGTAGCCTTTAATCTCTAGGCTATACTTTCATTCACATTCGTGCAGATCCACGCAACCCCTGAACTTTAAGAAGCGATGACAAGATGCCCCTGTTTTGGGATCATTTCGTGGACGGCGGAGAGAGCTAGTCAGAAAGCAGTTGCCCCTGGATATGACGCAATTCAACCATCGACACCTTCTCATCCATTCATGATTCTGAGTAATGAATGCATAACCTTTCCTTGCTCTAGATATTGAGAAAACCACGACAAAAAAAAAATACAAAGTCATTACCTTGAGACTATAACCATGGTAACATCAGGATATCTTACGGTCAAACCATATCGAGGTCATTTTAGACCACTGCCTATATCGTCTGTTTCAACTTGGTGTTTTATCTGCCAATTATTTTACACGAAGAATAACGATTCAGGTGTGATATTCTCAACATGTATAGCCCTCATGATAGTTCAAATTAGATTATAGCATTTTTATCAAACTTTTGAATGAAATGAACCAAATTATCTGTTCCCCTTTATAGAATTTCAAAGAAATTCGACGGATAAAAATTAACAAGAAAAAGTGAAATCTTGAAAAAGGATTTATTACTTTTCAAAAATCTTTTTTGAGTGGGAAAGGAGAAACAGAGAGATAGAAAGATATGATAAACCCTGATAAAATAAGGTGAAAATTCTGATATAATATTGATACCAGTATACCCCATTCCTTTTGCCCCATCATACTCAAACGTATGTTGAGACCATAAACGATAACCCGTCCTATACGATAACCACACCACCTAAGCTTGTAGGAAAAGAAGTTCAGTGTACGTACGTGCACGCGATCGATCGAATCCATCGGCGATCGATCAAGGCGTTAATTTAGTTTAGGACTTTTAGGTATATCAACCCGCGCGGCTCGGCCCCAACTTCTTTTGCAATTTGGCGAAAGTTTTGTGAAAGTTTCTAGGTATTGTAATTGCTTTCAGCGCTATTTAAATCTGAGTGGCCTTTTCAGAAGTTTTTAACGCTTGTCATGAATCGGAAAAACAGAACTTTGAAGTAGCTTTGTTTTTGCTGATTATTCATCTTCATTTTCCTTAATGGTCCGTTAGCTTCATTTAAATGATCTTTTTTCCTACAAGCTTAGGTGGTGTGGTTATCGTATAAGAAGGGTTAGCGTTTAAGGTCTTAACAAACGTATACTAATTTATGAACAAGGAAATAGAGAAAACTGGCTTGATGAGCTTAATCCAAATGGATATCGATAATTAATGTTGGACTTGTCTTATTAAAGAATATCAAGAGGAACTCATGTTACGGATCAATCACTCAACGGGGTAACACTCTGTTACAAACCAACATGTCATGATTACATAACCAACACCTCCAAGTTCTTCCTGTTAATGACTCTTAATCTCATTACAATGTTACCCGATAGATAAGAATAAAAGCCAGGGCTTATGTTTAATCCATCATATTTAGCCTTTGGGTAATTTTATTTCGTCCATCAGGGGCAGGAAGGAGAATTGGACACAGGATAATTAGACATGTGGCATTCTAAGAGAACTTTGACTGATGTATGATGACAGCTAGCTTACACCTGACCTGTAAGTCATTAAGTATAGGCAGTCTTGGGCACTGCGTACTTTTTATTTGTATCTTAAGTATACAGGGCATCATCCTCCTGGAAATTTGAACCACTTATCCTAATAAGAATAATTATTTTCAGTTTGAGAAATATATTCAAAATCATTCAGTCTGCTCCAAACATTACAGATACGATCAATGGAGCTGGAAGGCAAATGGCCTTATCGGAATCGCCATATTCATTCGTCATAATTGTACAGAAGTCGAGTAGTTGTAGGAAGAGATGATCAGATACATTACGAGTGAAAAAAAAAAAACGAGCGAAGAATAATTGAAAGATTCCGATCAGGGACCGAATGCATCAACTAGGTCCAGGTTTGATGAGATGTGATAAGGGATAAAGGGATACTCTTATCGAAGGCGCAGGGGGGGGGGGGGGGGTGGTGAGGTATGGTTGGTTCATACCAAGGAGTTACTGTTTCAGACTAATCTAGAAAGTAAAGAATAAAAGAGTTCTCTGGCAGACCTACCATATGATCGTTTATATATATATATATGTATGTATATATGTATATATTTATATATACGAATTAATTCCTTTATTTATTCATTTATTTATTTATCTATTTATTTATTCATTCAGCCTGCACTTGAGAGGGGTTAAAAGCCCTTTTCTTGCACCACCAACTCAAATCAATGTACTGCAGAAGTGCCTTAAAGTGAGGATACATTGTACAAGGGAGAAGCATACGTGCATTGCGTGGAACTGTCACATCAGATCGCACAGACATCGAGAGAGGGAGAAGCAGCCCAATTACGCGTCATCCGATATCTGACAAGTTCTCTTAAGAAACTAACACGGTAACTGGAAAGCATGTTTGAATTTCTTTTTAACTGCTCTCTGAGTGGGAGAGCTAATGAAGACTACTATATCGATCAGTCACCCCTCGCCAAAAGTACAGAGACACCAATCGCTCAACCGACTCACATGTTGCTTGATAGCTTCTTGTTATCATTGTCTCGTCGTATGGAATTTTGGAGTTACTGATCTCGACTTATCATTGGAATTCACTCACACCATTGGTTAGATCTATCATATTTCATTACAAGAGAGACTTAGGGTCAGTCATCAAGGAATAAAGTTACCTGCTCCATTATCATCCATTTGGGTCACGGCACTGACGTCACTGATTTTAGCCCTGATCAGTGTATAGGCCATACCCCTTCACGAATGGAGAGACAAGCATGGAGGAGAACTTCGAATCTTACTTTCTCTATCCTTCTTATTCCTTTTGTTTTTGAAGAAGGACTCTTGGCTGATGACTATAAAGATATAGATTAACATATTCAATCAATTGTTCTCTTCTTTGACTGTATCTGCCTCTGTTAATTGTTTTAACTATTTTAATGTTCTAAAGGCCGATTGACTTATTAAATGTCATAAATATATGTTCTTTTAGTTTTATTATTTTCTATGTGTTTGTCGAGGTTTTGCCATAGGCTTTTGCCTTTCCCTCAGCAATGAGAAGCTTCTGATTCAGTCTTAAATTTGATGAGACAGTTCTTGCTGATATTCAGTTGATATTAATGTCTGATTTTTAGACGGCATGTGTTTATAAAGCCGTTAGTCACCACATTCATTGATCGAAGCCTCCCCAAATCTATGTTGGAGTCTTTCAGTTTTATCCAGACCCTATATCGTTCTTGTCTTTTACAGATTAGATTTTGGCAACATTCGTTAACAAACTGACATACAGCCAAAATTTTTCCCTACATGACCAAACATGAGCAATAAGATTGACATAGTTTAGTTTCAAGAATAACCACTGAGTAAATGAGAAAGGGCAAGCGCAGGGTAAGAAAATGCATCAAAAGGAACAATCATTTTTCAGAGTCGTAGTAAAAAAAGATGGATTCCGTAGTGACTCTGTTAAGATAATACATTGTTAAAGTTAACAGATATTAAATGAAATAGTAGAAACCCTACGATTTCTTTATCAGACCCACAGAACTTCATTGCAGTGTTATCGTCAGTGTTACCAATGGTAAATAACTCGGTTGCTGATTTATTCAAGACAAATAATATCTTTGAATCTTTTTTATATATGATTATAATGATTGCGAATGTGGAGTATCGTTATACTGGAAGAAGAAAGGTCACTCTCAAGACTGAATTATATCAAAAAAGATAATACTGGATAATGTCCAGACCGATCATTAGAATTTGCAGATATATATCTGGCGTATGTTTGGACCAACATTTTATTTCTGCCACAAACACATTTGCCATTATTTCCACAAGACATAGGCCATGATGATACATGCATTTTTTTTTCTATTTTCTACTTTCTACCGTTTCTCCATGAAGGTGAAAATTTGCTTCGGTTGAGTCGCGTTGCTACGA
The DNA here is from genome assembly GCA_029962745.1 of Echinometra lucunter. NCBI lineage: Eukaryota > Metazoa > Echinodermata > Echinoidea > Camarodonta > Echinometridae > Echinometra > Echinometra lucunter. Next base: position 18,504,624 of record CM057159.1, read on the forward strand.
GGTATCACATTGGGCCGTCTCACTGCGGTCTAATATCACTTGGCTAGACGTAACTCGTCCAGTGTTTGCGTGCTTACTTCCGTGGTGATTAACGTTCAATACGAAATAGACTTGAACTTTCTTTTGTTGATTTTCGATGATTTCGCATGGAAAGCGGATGTTTTCTTTTATCGTTATCACTGACATTCTAACAATAGACCATAAGCCTAAATCCTCTGAGGTCGCCAGACGTCAGTTATCATGGTTATATGCTTTGTTAAACAGTCATTGTTACAACCATTTTTGCAAAAGCACATTAACGTCATTTCTCCTTCAAACGTTATTGATGGGTGTCACTGTATAGGGGTTTCAGTCTCTTAAATGATGTCATCAATTTTCCTATTTCCATGACACAAGACATGTCAAAAACGTATAGAGCTGTCAGAAAACGCCCATCACATGTGGGATGATACTAAGCACTCCTGAAACAGGTCCACGTCTTTTGCAGTCAGATATTGACTTGCTCAAACTTTTGTTCTTTGTCTTAAGAAGAAATCAGTCTGTTTATCGTCTTTGTTCTGCGACAAGCTAAATCGATTTCGGATGAAGTAGACAAGCGAGTGGTCTTCTGTGTAAGCAGGTTGTCAGCACCTCTCCTGCACTGCATACGACCAGATTATTCAATTCTTCCAGTGATGGCTCTGTGTTACGGGAATTATTTCAAGATGTCCAGGATGTAACGTTGGATGTTCTGTTGAAAATATTGACTGAAATTAGGGAAGAGAGAGAGAGAGAGAGATTTATACAAATTGTTGGAAATCCTTATGTCTCCAGAGATTTTAGGGGGCGGCTGTGAAAAAGTTATAAAGTGATCTTCAAGAGCAAAACAAGATAAAAAGAAATTGTTCTATACGTCAACGTTTGAAAGTTTCCAATCAAGTAAAAATGTTTGCGTTTAATTTTAAAGTTGGAGAAGTCACAAAGCATAATTGGGAAGGGACTGACATTTCTCTTTATTCATCGCTTAAATATTATTTGATGAAGGCTCGAAATCAAATCAGTGGCTTTTTATATAATCCTGTACGATGTAACCCAATTATGACCCTTCAGGCTACATCAAAGTTGCCTTTCGGTCCGATTTCCAAACTTGAACTGAGCATTCTGCACTTTTCTTTGTGTGGCTTTCCTCTTACGACTCTCTCAAACACTGAATTCAAACAGGAATGCAGTGTTCCAGGAAGTGTTTGATGTTTGTTTCTGTTCAATGATTTTAATAGTTTAGATTACATACCCCAAGCTTCTTTTCGTATCTCCTTAAAGGCTTGTTCAGATATGACACCAAAACCCCCCGCGACAAACCCCCGCGACATTGTCATTGTCAAAAGTTGCGCAGACAAACTCATGACATCATATCATACCGCTATCTTTTGGCCTCTTGCCTCGGCCGTTTTTTTTTTTCTTTCTTACTTTCTTTCTTTTTTTTTTTTTTTTTTTTTTGCCGCCTCATATCCCATTGACTGCACACTAAAATGTCGCGGAGGTTTGTCGAGTCATATCTGAACAAGCCTGAATCCTTCCGACGGGCCGCTCGATATAATTGGCTTGAAGGCCTGTCGATTTTGGGTCTGAAGGCCGGTTTTATAGTTCAGAGGACCGGTCACATCGGAACTACCCAACCCAGTATCAGTCCGAGTTCTCGACTGTCACTGTACCATAATGTTTTTTAAATTTACAGGACTGGTCACACCGAACTACCAAACCCAATATCAGTCCGAGTCCTTCACTGACTGTCATTGTACCATCATGTGTTTTATATTTTACAAGACCGGTTACACCGGAACTACCAAGCCCAATATCAGTCCGAGTTCTCCACTGACTGTCACTGTACCATAATGTGTTTTATAATTTAGAGGACCGGTCACACCGGAACTACTCAATCCAATATCAGTCCGAGTTCTCCACTGACTGTCATTGTACCATCATGTGTTTTATATCTTATGAGGACCGGTCACATCGGAACTACTAAACCCAATATCAGCCTGAGTCCTCCACTGACCGTCACTACCATGTGTTTTAAAAGCAGTTAAGGCGTTAGAAGAAACTTCATGGACCAACTGCTTTCAGTGACTAGAGAAAGAATATTTTATGATACCTATCATCGCATCAAATAAAACATGTACATTGTAATCGAAATTTAGATGCCATTATAGCTTTGGAAGATTAATATAACAGCTCTATTTAGCACCTTGAATTAAGCCTGTCTCGCAAACAATGAACTCTGAAAGAATTGAAATGTTGAACTTTTTGAAAAATATACCGTGCAACATTGTTCGTAAACGTGTGCATCCGAATGTATCATAATCCATCTTTTCAATTCTCTTTAACTTCATAGATACTCTTTCAAAGAAGCAAAAGGGAAGTATAGAGCAGATAGGAAAAAAGAAATCAACATCTCCGGGGCAGAGGATAGGGGTCAAATCCCTTCCTGAAAGCCGTTGACGACAATTCCAGCACACGGGGTCCTCCGCAGAGATTACGGGGGAAGAGCCCGTCGCTCGACTACAAAGCATGGAGGTGATTCTAATGCGGAGCACATGAGCTCGGATTTGCAGGCAGGATTGGAGCGGTTCAAAGGGGGATGCCACTTATTCCTTTTCATCCCTATATCTTCAAGTGGGCATGATCGACAGGCAGAGCGCCTACAAGCGACATGTGAGAGAGAGATGTCTTGTCCAAACTGCGGCTTTGCACCACGATGACAGCCCACCAAAAAAGTACAAGTCGAAAGAATCCTTCACTGGCTTAGCTGGTGAAGAGTTAAGAGCACTTTCAGCTGATAGAGATGTATTTCAATACTTAAAGTGCAACAGAATTCCATTCCTGATTTAGCATGGTTCAAATCTCTGACGATAAAATATTATAGGGTTGAATGTGTAACTATATACATTTTATTTTGAGCATTATTTGAATACAAAACATTACCCGTTGTGAAAATACACATTTTAAAATCATGGTGCAAAGTTTGATAAATTATTTTCATTTTTTGAAGAAAAAACAAAAACAAAAACGAAAAACGTGTAAACCCAAATTTCCAAAAGCAAGCACGCTTATCTTCTTCACATTCACATACCTGTGAAGAAAATGAACTTTTACATTGTTGGAAAAGCAAGCCTGTCTTACCAGGGGAGGTACCAAGGTATATTGATAAGGGGGGCAAGATGACCCACAGGTGAGTTTATTTACGTTTTAAATGAAGGAAATAGGGGTATTATATAGTTGCATGACCCATCCCTCTCTTTCCCTGTACCCTTCTTTCTTCATCTTCCATTTTTCTTTTTTTTTTTCTTCTCCTCTTTCATTTATTTTTTATCACTTAAAATCATAGGGGTCGACCGCTCCCGCCCCTGTAGCGCCGCCCCTGCTTAGGTGTACAAAACGAGAAGCGATTCTCTTCACTTCGTATGCACTATGCAATGCTGGTTTACCCGAAAATGTTATATTTTGGACTTCTACAAAGGCATATCTGGGCATAAGGTATGCTCACAAAAAATATCAACCCCTTCCCCTTCATGAAGCAAAATAGAAAGCGATGTTGCTTTTTTGTTTAGGAGTCGATGAAATAGCTTAATATCTTCTTTTACTTGTCCCTTTGGCCTCAACCATACCGTCTCTCTTCTCTTTTGCCACACCTTTCTACGTACGAAGCTACCCCACTGATAGATTGCACGAGGCGACAATATTGTTGTGTTACTCTCTTTAAAAAAAGAGAGAGAACGCATTTACTCTGTTAGGGGTGAATTTAAGAGGATAGTGCATTTAGAGTGAATTAAGAGTGAATTAAAAGTAAAAAATTGTTATATTCATTCTTTTAGGGGTGACCTCAGTGATCACTCAATGATTTTGAGTGATCACTAAGGTCACCCCTTAAATAGTAAATAGAAAGTGAATATCACAATTTTTACTTTTCATTCACTCTTGATTCACTCTAAATTCACTCTTTTCTTGAAATTCACCCATTATACTATAGCTTGGATTAAAGGGATCCGGTATGTGGATGCTTGATTTAATAAATTTTTGAATTTTGATATCTGTGTTGTACTAATATGTTCAGAAGGATAAATAAACAGCCAGGAATATAAAGGTTATGAAATATAATGATGCTATTATCAAGATTTCTATGAATACGCCATTTTCAAAACCGCCCTGGCGTACACTTTTGCCTAAAACTGCCAGCAATCTATATGATTAAAAGGTCTGGCACTTCTGGACACTTGTATATTTTCAGTTCTTTGAAGTGCATTTTTCAGGGTTAAATTTGCACATTAAATTTATTCATATTCTAATAGCATATAAAACCATGCAGCTCAGATTTTTATGAGTTACTCGACGGCTTTAAATTCGACGACAACCAACTGACTTGCAGACAGCGCTGCTGTAACGAAGCCTGTAAACGGTGGAACAATAAAAATTGGAGGAGGGGAAAAGATGGAAAGCTTGTTATATTCCCTTTATCCTTTCGACTGGCTTCAATTCATTCCATCATCATCAAGAACATGATAAATGTTTGATAGAACGAAGAGTTGGTCTATTTCGAAATACAAGCCTTCATTCATATCCAAAGTCAAAGGGTCCCGAATTGGCCTGAAAGATTTACAAGCATCTCTTAATCTTCGTTCATCTTCTCAAAATTTACAGTCATTAATAAATCTTTGAATTTGCCGAGGATTGTGCCGTTACACGAAGAGTGGATTTGTGACGGTAATACTCCACTGATCACCTCGACAAACCCCATCTTTGCTCCCCGGAGCACAGGGCCCAGCGAAGTGGTGACAGCCCGCTCAGTGTGCTCAGCTGTAAGCCATTGGGCGGCCAAGCTGTTATACCGCCCCCTAGGGACGACAGAGCGGAAAAGGGGGCCGACATGAATCTGGAAGAGAGAGGAGTTTGCTCAAAGACGTGATGAGTGAGAGAGGTTGAATAAGGTGGTGACATGTGACCCGGCGACCTGGGGTCAGGGTTGATGGGGAAATCAGGGACTTGATGGGGGAGATTGATGAATGTATTTGGGGACGACTTACGACGGCGTGACTATTAGAGATGGATTTGACTTTTTAGGGTGAGGCTTTAATTATATGGAGGGGGAGATGCTCTTATCAAACATCACTGCAAAGTCGCGAAACAAAATCTGGAGCTGCCAAACCGAGTTGGTAGTCATCCTGTGAAAAGGAGGTCTTTATTCAAATGGACGTGTGGGCCTTGTGGAGAGGAGGCGGAGGCCAGAAGATGGAAATAAGGCCATTCTGAGGATTCGAAGACCAGAAATAGCAGTCTCAACTCATACAACTCACTGTGTCATCATTACCTCTTTGTTGTTGATGTTGTTGTTTTGTTTCTTTAATATTCGTTCGTCTCGCACTCTGTCTTGTTTTCTTGCACGGTCTCTATATTTTGTCTCCCTTTACTGTTCCCAAGCTTATAATAAAGAGCAATAATGTGCAAATCATAACAATTTGCAAATGATAATATGCAAATAAATGTCAACATTATATTTCATAAAGAGAGAATAGGAATAGATGTTGTCTTATATAGGACCGGGTCTTAGGACATGTCTTGGCTCTCTTTTTTCTTGTAGAAGGGATGCTTATGTCTTTACATTTTTTTTTCTTCGGAAGAGAGTTTCTTTTTTCATCCCGTTGCCCCAGTGGACTGTTGATTCTGTACTAATAAGCTTTCTTTCCAAACTTTAAAAGCTGTAAATATGGAACAGATGAGGGAGAGATTTAGCAGAGCTTTGGTAGATATAGACAAACCCTCTGGGTACCAGTTGGAATACAGGGATGACTCTCCGAATTACCGGCTACATAGGAAGTACAAAACCTATACGCAAGATTGTCCCTCCCCCACCTGATCCTATACATTCCTTACTCCCATGGTTGAGTAATTTTCATGCGAGTTCGATTATATTTTGGCGTAGGCCTTGGGCAAAAACAAAAGTTAAACATATACATAGTAACAATCATGACATGCAGGTTTTTCAAAGATTTGAAAGCTTCTTTTCAAATTCTAGTTGTGGTGATGGTGGTGGTGGTGGTGGTGGTGATGACTACGATGATAAGAGGGAGGAGGAGGAAAAAGAAGAAGAAGGAGGAGAAGAAGAAGAAGAAGAAGAAGAAGAAAAAGAAGAAGAAGAAGAAGAAGAAGAAGAAGAAGAGGGGGAAGTAGCAGTAGTAGTAGTAGGAGGAGGAGGAGGAGGAGGAGGAGGAGGAGGAGGAGGGGTTGTCTTTTGCTTTTATTAATTACACTGAGAGCACCTTGATGTAAAATCTACAACTGAAAATGTTATTATTATACTTACAAAAAAAGGATCCTGCAACCGATTTGGTATCGAAAGGACAAAATAAAGATGGAATGATAGTATCTTTGATACGAAAATACATATCTACAATGCCCCCCCCTTACCATTCTAGGATCCCGATCTTGTTAGCATCCACTAATCACTGAGCCACGGCGCCTCCGTCAAAGCGCCACAAAACATGAAAAAGCGCATGGCATTGCTCTCTCTCCAATGTAAGTCACGTGACTTACAGATACGAATGTAGATTCTTGAGTTACATTGATTATTGCAGTTCTGTTTACTTCTCTTCTTGTCTTCTGTCTTAGCTATGAGCTAATATTTAGAATGTAAATATAGTAGATATGAATCCATAATTATAGTAATGTTTGAAGTAATGCTACCGAAACTGAATATTAAGGATGTTTTACTTTTCTTCACATCATTTCAAGCTATACGTATTTTTTCTTCTTATAAATGAAAAGCAAACTTCCTTTTTGCCTTGGAACAATGCCAGATTTGAAACTAAGCCGGATGGGCAGGTATAAAACTCGTCCACTCCAAATCCTCTTCTCTTCCCCCGAAGTAGACCGAAATGGTAAGACTTTGGTAGATTCTGTTTTCTCGCATTCTCTCATCCCCTGCATTACGTCCCTGGTGGAAGTCGTCTGTCATCGTGCTCGATCGGCTGGTTATCGGCTCTTCCTCGCGATCCATCGGATTGAACTCGGCAAATCCCGGTTGGCCTATATTTCTTGGCCTCTGTTTCAGTTCTTTCTTCAGCAGTGTGGTTTTTTTTTTTTTTTTTTTTTTTTTTGGTTAATATATATATATCGATTTGCAAATCTACACGTGTATCTCTATGTATCCATCATGTCCATCAACCGATCTCGATGTAGATAGTAAATCTGATATCTTTTTGGTGCATATATAGCTAGTCTTCCTGCTCCCTTAAACTCTCTGTTACACGAATGTAAGATAAACTTCAGCAGTTAATTTGATTAAAAATCTACTGTGTATTTGACATTTTATTTCAAAAATCTATTCTAGATCTTAGTATGAATTCCTCTGTCATTAATAAAGAATCATTGTGAAGCAAAAGTACCCTACTCTATATATACTTCAAATATTTCTGTCTTTCTCTCCTACATCCTGCATTTTTCGTTTTGTTCAATCAACCAAATTTTTTTGTTGTTGTTGTTGCTTTCTTTCTACTATCACCATCACTGGTGCACTGGTGGAGGACTTGGGGCTGCAGCCCTCTCCCAATGTTGCACGCCAAAGGAAAAAAATATTATGCCACTGATTTCGATTATGACGTTTATAGGTTCCGTCAATGGGACTTATGGCCTCTAAAACATTATATTAAAAGATTTATAAAAAAGAACCCCAATAAGTATAAATTGAGGATCTATGAAGACATCAATTGGGCGCTACTGATTATCAGTAATTATGGTGAACCCTCGCTGTGCTTACTTATAACTTATTTTCTTGTTTCTTTTACTTGTGAGCCCACTTAACCTATGACCATCGGTAGGCGGACTCCCGAAGATTATGTTTGCAATAGGTAACCTAGGGTGTCAACCGCCCCCATCACCAGCAAGAAAAGTGGAAAAAGATGAAAAATAAAAGTACATGCCTGGGTACAACCACAAAAGGAACAGAGGTGTTGGGGGCAGGGCATCGGTCTGTATGTGCACATGAAAATGAAAAATAACAATACCATCGAGATCTTCTGTTCACGTTGCCTTCTTCCGTATGCATCTTTCACTGGCGTACTGATAAAATTCAAATGTGGTTTATTTATAATTCGATACGAGTAATTTACAAATCTTGCTGAAATAACATGATTTCTGGGTTCTTCCTCACTATTTTTTCTTAAACTTATACTTCTCTGCCCCCAAAAGTGTTTGCTCATTACGCCACTGGCATCTTTTTCACCCCCTCTCTCTTTCTCTATCCTGTCTATATTTTTTACGACAATTAGGGGTGTCCAGTGCACCCTGTTAGCTATATGCATTCTCATTCATAGAAGCTTAAGCATATACAACGGATTTTTTTTTTCATTTTAAAAATCAGTTTTCATTTGGAATCTCTTAATTTCAGATATTCATTATTCAAACTCGAATGAAAATTATATGCATTATGTCACAGATAATAGTATGTTTTTGCAGTATAGCACATTCTTCTTCTGCTCAGATTTACAGACCAAAAGAGCTTGAAGAAGGGGACACTTGGATTTTTCTTTTTCCTCAAATTTGTCTTGCATACGAAAGGTAATATTGAAGTTAAATTATTCTACATCAAGTGTAAACAATCTCAAATATTATAAACAATTAACAAACTTTAGTCCTTTTTTAGTTTAACTTATGACTGACATGTATATCCTGGTAAATAAAAGCAATGATTTTATTCAATCTTTATACAAAGATACAAATCATTTTAACAAGGACTTTAATGCTCGTTGTATATCTTTTTCTCCATCTTTTAACCTTTGTACAGATCTCAGCGTTATGACCTTGATCACATCTTAGGTCACCTTTGGAGGTCAACTCTTGACCTTTATTGCGCGGGTTGAAATAAGCAGCTCAATTGATCGTCGATGAGTGACAACGTTGTCAATTTGCGTGCTGGTCAAGAAGGTCGGAAATCTTTTCCAAGTTGGCTTGTGTACGTACACATGGCATGTATCACACCAGCCCACTCCATCTTGGTGATTGATCGGGCATGAGATTGTGCCTGCCACAAGTTGGTCAAAAGCGTCAATTTGATAAATGCATTTCTCCAACTGATGTGATATGTGGCTTGATGTTTTCACCAAGTATCTGCTGGTTACTGGTATATATCGACAATCGACCTCTTTTTAAGAGCGGAGTAAAAAAAAAAGCCAGTACACTGCCTTATTGAATATTCAGTCCTGAATGGATTGACCAATAACATGACTAATGAATTAATATTGGAATTCTGTGGCTGAATCAATGATGTAATTCAACTCGACATTACACATCGGGTAATGAACAAAATGGACTTGTTTCACAAATGAAAGCCGACACTTTACCATCATTCGTCATATATCGTCTTAACAAAATTAAAACAAACAAACAAATGCGGAATCGGACAACAACAACAACAACAACAACACCACCAAGCAACACTGACCAGTAGCGCAGAAACCGTGAGAAAGACAGGGGGGTGGGGCGCAGAGCAACAACAACAATAACAACACCAATGTAGACTTCTTTAGGCTTATATTTTGATTCTGCAGTCATGTGCACTATGAAAAATGTCATCAATGATTCAAAACTCGAAGGTAAAATTGATGCAAGTCCAGTTTGTATTTGCAATGATGACATTCTGGGGTGAGTGCGAAAACAAAACAACACTATAAAACGAAAGACAAAAACAAACAAAAAATTGTAGAAAGCGGGTAACTCACTCCGCAACTTCATTGCCTGGGACAAATCAATCCTCATATCTCGTACGAAGCAAGAAAAGAAATCATAAATCACAATCGTCCTTAAACTAATTCACAGCCATACATCAAAATAGTTATAACTCAGCATTATTGCTCGTTTGATTTACAAAGCATGCCATATCAAAAGAGATGACATTCTGTGGTCTGATGACTTTTAGCACTCCCTTGTTCTCCGTTCGTTGCCATGGGAATAGAAACAAGATATCTCTGTTCTAGATCAATTCATAACATATCGTCACCATGTGTATAATCATATGCTTAAAGAATTATCATTATGATGTTGTATTTTGCAAGCGTTTTAGGGCTATTCATGGGACAGAAGTCCGATCCGAGTATAAATTATAATTATTTAGTTTCGGTCATATTGATAATATCTCATTGTTTGCATGATTTTCTATCATTCTTGGTTTTGAGGACTTTTTTGCTGTACAAAAATACCAGATCTATTCATTTTGATTCTTTCTTCTTCATATTTCCAGGGATGTTTTATCATTTATTCAAGGACAAAATGAATCATTCAGTTACTTCATCGATCATGTCTAAGTTCTGAAGAGTAACCTTTTTAAAGGTAGTATGCATGGTATGCAATTACTGAAAACATAAATTTGTTTTAGTTATGCTGGCGTGTATAACCTTGTGATCATCATCGATGTTCGAAGCCACTGAGGCAACAAACCTAGGGGGTGTTTCACGAAACCGTCATAAGTATAACTTCTTGGACAGCCCATTGAAACGTGTGTTGTAGAATTAACACATGTTTCAATGGGATGTCCATGAACTTAGACTTATGACGGTCTCGTGAAACGCACCCCTAGCTTCCACTATCCTGACCAGTCCTGTTGCCAACTTTTTTTTTTTTCGAACGACTTGGCTTCCTCCTAAAATAGCGACCTCAAGTGATACCATCATCAATAGTCTGGCAGACTGAGAGAGAAACTCCATCCATCATACTCTGACATCATATTAGTGCTAGAAGGTATCAACGGCAATTCTCTTCGTGGTTCAGCTCATCCTCGGCCAAATTCTTCTCTATACCACCCCTTGGAGAGTTCTTTATCTCATTTCCTCTATGATGACCATGGGAGTTAGTCGTTTATTTATTTATTTATTTATTCATTTATTCATTCATTTATTTATTCATTTATTTATTTATTTATTTATTTATTTACTCATTTATTTATTAATCCATTCATTTATTCATTTATTTATTTATTTATCTATTTATTTATTTATTCATTCATTCATTTATTCATTTCTATCTATTATTTATTCATTTATTTATCTATTTATTTCCATATGTTTATGCAATTAAAAAGCCAACTTATATATGTTATGTTTTGGACACATTTAGCAACGATATTTTAGGTGTTTTTGAAGGTGTGTACGTCGTTATAAAGTTTCAGGGTTTGATTAATGCCATTCCAATAATTTGGTCATGTATAGGTAATGTTTTTGTGCGCTAATGCTGTTCTGATCAAGGCCCAAGATGATATTGATTTTGGAGGGCTTATCTTGTGGGATAAGAGTGTATTTTAATATTTTTCGTATAAAGAGTGAGGTGATGGCAGCTGGAAGTTCGCTTTTGGATAGTTAGAACATAAAAGTTCTGAGGTTTAGGAAGTATAGAGGTCATGTATTTTCAGTATTTTATTTTTAAGAAATAGAGGATTTGTATGAGAGCGGAAGTGAACCTTTTTCTGAAACCATTCCTTCTGTCTCTCTTTCTCTCTAGCTCATCTATCTATTTATCTATCTATATATCTATCTATCTTTATCCCATTTTCTGTTTCTTCTTTTTTTCTTCCTCATTGAATTGTTGTTATTATCAATTTTCTCACATTACTTTCTCATTTACCATGTTATATAAGGTTTCTTCATCGATCTTCTCTTTGTGTGTATGCGTGCGTGTGTGTGTGTGAGGAGGTGGATATGTGGAGGTGTTCAATATATTACTGGATAAAAAGAAGATTTTGCAATATTTTGAAGGATCTTTTTTAAAAAGTGATTTCATTCCCTTTTCTCTCTCATTGATTTGTGAATTGATATGTAGGCCTATCTTGTCAAATCATGTTATGAAAACGACATGAAGATTTGTATTTGCATTCGTTTGTATGCCTTTATTTATTTGAATGAAATCTCTATTTAAAAGAAAAATATGGATCAAAAAGTATGTATATTTGGAGAGATAAAAAAAAAAGAAGAATGCGATATTTTGAAGGATCATTCATATTGAATATCATTCTTTTGGGGCGGGGGGGGGGGGCATTAGGGTTTGGGAATGTGTCTTTTGTTTTCATTCCATTTTTCTTCTTCTTTGCTCCTTGATTTGTGAATATATATTTAACTTATAAAAATATGTTATGAAAACGAAATGAAGATTCGTATATAATCTATGCAATGATTTAATTTGAATGGAATCTCTATGATACAAAACTGTACCATGTGTTGTGCGTGTGTGCCGTGTCTGTCAATCTCTGCCTTTGTCCAGTGTTCCCTCAGCCTCTCTCTCTCTTTCTCTCTCTCTGTCTCTGTCTCTCTCTGTCTCTCTGTCTCTGTCTCTGTCTCTCTCTCTCTCTCTCTCTCTCTCTCTCTCTCTCTCTCTCTCTCTCTCTCTCTCTCTCTCTCTCTCTCTCTCTCTCTCTCTCTCTCTCTCTCTCTCTCTCTATCTCCAGCTCCATTCCTGCAATTCAAAATTTTTCTATTTTCTTATTATTTGCTCTGGTTTGAGGATGCAGTGAGGATGCAAATTGTGAACCTGCACACAGGAGGCAGGCGGCGTATAAGCAAAATGTGTTTAGAGGGGGTAAAATATTAGAAGCCAACCTTCATTACCTGTAAAAAAAATAATAACAATGATCAAAAATATATATACATGCATTTGATGTACATGCAGTAGGCCTATTATGGCGATGCCTATCCTCATAATTATTGCCTAGCACTGCATACAGGCCTTACACGGCGTGGGGAGTCGTCGTGGTTGTGATACACCGATTTACGCGTGGACTCGGGAAGATTTCTTCAGGCATTTGAAATATCACGTTAACTGTGAATCTTATTGATTGTCATAATCTTGACTTATATCTCAAGTATATAATATAGAGTTATATAGATTAGTTGATCTACATGCAGCGCCTTTCTGTTATAGGCCTATATATTCAAACAAATTTCAATGAAAATTAGGATTGTAAGTGCAGTCAGAAAGTGAATGTTTAACCTAATCACCTGTATGCCATCCTTTTAAGCATACTTCGAATGGCTGGAGAAGAAAATTGGCTAACATGTGCCTAATTCTTAATTTCATGAGCAGAATATTATGATGGGGCGTACACTAAAAATAGGCCTTATTTATGTAGTGCGAGCATGCAGCGTCCATCAGATTATCCACACACAGAAAAGACCCGGAAGTTATGGTTTGACATAACAATCATCATTTGACAAACCTCCGTCGATTGGATAAGCGATTCAATCAGAAAAATTGTAGCCTCGCGAAAACGACCAATAGCAGAACTTGTATGACATTGCATGCAACGTTCGCGATTGCATTTTTTCACAGCGTCCGTTGCCAGTGTATACAATTTCGTTGAAAGGGTTTCTTATCAGCTGGCGTTTGAGGATTTACGAATAATTTAACCCATCATTGATGTCCTGAACAGTCAGGTAAAATAATTTCAGTGACTGTGTCATCATACTGATTGTGCAAAGATAGTTATTTATGAGTTATCATGTAAACAACGTAAACAACTGAGCCTTGTGCCAGTGTGGGATGGCGATGCTAACCCTGCTAATGCCGATGCACCGAGCAGCTAGCAGCTCAGGCGCCGCGCCAGCATGCCAGTTGCCCAGGCCATGCGATCGCGATCTGAGCTGAGCTGCGAGTGCGAGGCCGTGCGTGGCACAGCACTGAGCACAGCTAGCTTAACTTTAAAGAAGCTATTCGTGTTTTTATTAAGAAGCTATTCGTGTTTTTATTCTCATATTTCACGAATAGCTTAAGAACTCTGCCATTGCCCCTGTCATTCCTGTGGAGGCCCATGTGTCAACAAAGAAATATGCCTCCAAATCACACTTTCTCATGCCCAGTTAGCCCTGCAAACTACCTTCGAAGTTCGCAAGTGGACCAGTATTCTACTACTAGTAGGGTGTCCGCAGCAGATTTCAGTTTCTGTACCAAAGCATGCTGAGCTGTGACCAAAAAGTGGACTGTTTTTTGTCCTTTACTCAGTGCAATTCCTCATGTTGATCGCCTTATTTTGATATCAAATGTTTGGTATCATTTGATAGAGGAAGTTCTTATCTACTTTTTTGATAATGTTGCATGAAATGTTACTGAGAGGGAAATGAAATAGAAAGTAAATAGCTACTAATGTTAGGCTGCTAGCCTAGACTAACAAGTTAGGGTCTAGAATCTAGTCTACAACTAGGAGCAGTAGGCCTAGGCATTGTAGATCTAACTGAGATATTAGAACCTAAAATTTGTTTTTCAAACTAAAAATATTGACTATTGATTGATACGAGACCCAACCTTCCTGGCGATTTCACCGCATGATTAGATCTAATTTCCATTTCTAATTTCCATAAATCAAAGTGTTAAAATAAAAATGATACGCTCAATAGATATGAATAATGCAACAGTGTTATTGATATCATCAATATCATGGCGATAACGGGTGCTAAGCGGCCCCTTCAAATGATCTGAAAGAGGTGGGGCCTAATGCCCCATGTAATGATGTAATGATATCCGCACATGCTGCTTTTCGTTTAGTAAATATATTATATGTCTGTGTATTCAACTTATGGAGGAAAAAAAATCCTTCACAAATCGGCTGTATCAGGGTTTAGCCTAAAACTTTAGGTAAACACTCATTCGTTTGCACTCTCGTACACTACAGTGAATGGAGGGGGAATGAGGTAACCATTGCATGTGAGTGACTGAATGGTGGTTAACTTTTTCATGATAATGCGCATAAATCTAAGTTTTGCATTTACCTGGCCTTGCTGTGGAGCAGCTAAGTTAAAAGCAAAGCTACCTTTATGTTTAATTTAAGCATCGAACTTAAATAACTCACCTGAAAAATGGCTTCTTGACTCTAGTCTCAAATTCCACGAAAATTTGCACAGTTGTAAATGACTATAAATGTGGATCTAACTGTTAATTATGGTCCTTGGACAATTGGGAAAATAACGCTCCCCTGTATATACATTTATCAACTTTAAAGTCAACTGGACTGAATTTGTTTAAGCTTGTGAGGTTTCACATCCCCTTTGGGATGCTTCATCCGACCGGTCTGTGTTAACATGTGGTTATTGATTCATGATGGAGTGGAGGGACTTTCCAAACTGCTTTGTGCTTGTGTTCATTTTTTCTCTTGTCTTCGTCCGCACAGACGGTGTCATCACAGTGAAGATGGGTTCTGACAGCTCAGAGCTTATGGACCAATGGATGATGCAAATCAGATGAAAGATATTGATCCATATTATGTATTCTTCTTAAATCACTTTCATATGCATGACTGTGAAGTACACAGGACAAGCTCCTTCTAAAGCTACCTCACTTTAAACAAAAGTAGGTCTAACTCTTTGGGATTGTGCATTCAGTTGTGCTGCTCCAAAACTTTGGAATATAAACTGCCACTGGAAACAAGAAAAGGTCCATCTGTTACTGTCTTCACAGTATTATTGAAGACTCGCCACTTTTCAGAAGTTTTTGATTACAGGGAGTTTTTATTGTATGATTAAGCAGTAGCATTGTTGGGAGCCCTGTTACATCACACTGCAGAAGAGTATATTGATATAGTAGCTGCACTGTGACTATATAAATTTATCTAATTATTATTATTATGATTTTTGTGGCAGATTACTGAGGCAGCATGTCGGTGAAGAGAAACCCCTCCTTCCAAGAAGAACTTACTTCCAAGCTGAAAGAGCGGAAGAGACGAGGTCTGAGTACAGGCTTTACATCTGAATCAGATGACAGTGACGACGATGATGATGCCTTGGGAGGACTCAGCGATGATGGTGAGAAATAAAGAAAGCAGCTAGTTTTATGCATGTGATTTCACTTGCATGGTATCTTGTCTTCATGGGCTTTATTGATTCACAAAAATTTCAACACTGGTAGGTTCCTGAGAGCAGTGTCCAATGTTGAAGCAAATTTCAGCAGAAAATTGGATGTACATGTATTCTGTGATCATGAAATGTAGGAGACTTGATTTCCCTTGCTTATGAAAAAGAAGTATGTATTTGTTCCCTTGTAAGATTTATCGTCACCCAGTTTGTGAAGTTTCAAATTTTATATTTTTTCTTTGACAAGTGCCTGTACTTTACATTATTGATGATAAATGGTTAAATGATGAATTACTTTATTTTTGTATTTTAGACAGTCACTTCTTTTTTTTTCTTTTTTGCCCTCCAGATATCCTGTCTCATTTCACATCCAAAACTTCAAAGAAGCCCCAGCCAACTCAGTCGAAACCATGGGAGCCACCCACAGCCAAACAGAGGTCATCTCCTTCACCGTCTCCTCGCTCTTTCACCAAACCTTCAGGTGATGCCTTCCCAACTGCTCCTCCTAGGAGCAGAGGTCAGACGGGAAGGGAGAGCCCTAAATCCAGGAAATCTGCCAGTTCACCAGATCCTATCAAGGCCCTCCTTGGAGACAGAGATGATATGGAGAAGAAATCTCCACCCAAGCCAAGTCCAAGGCTGCGTTCAGGGACCACAGACTCATCGCCACGATCAGAGGATGATTCCCCAAGACCTCAGCCAAGGCCAAGAAACAAAGGGCCATCAGAAATAGACAAGTTGCTGGGGATTGCCTCATCTCCGGAGCCAGAGAAGAGAAAGAAATCTCTGTTTGATGAGTATGATGACAAAAAGGGAGGTAAGGGTGGTAAGAATCCACCTCAACCCAAACAAAGATCCAAATCTCCTCTTATGGACATGGCAGGGACAAGGGGAAAGTCAAGGGGTAGAAATGAATCACCTGAAAGAAAATCTCCAGATCTTGACAACTTGTTGGGCATGAAGAACAAGAAGTCAGGCAGGGCTTCCCCAGAGCCCAGGCCGAAACCCAAGAGTAGGAGTGGCTCTCCAGAGAGAAGAGGTAGCAAAGCACAAGTTGATCCACGAAAGAGAGATAAATCTCCAGATCTGGATGACTTGTTGGGTCTGAATGACAAGAAGAAATCAGGCAGGTCATCCCCTGGCCCCAAACTCAAGAGTAGGAATGGCTCTCCAGATAGAAAGACTGGTGGTGCATTGGATGATCAACGGAGGAGAGACAAGTCTCCCGATCTGGATGATCTCCTGGGAATTAGGAGCAAGAAGAATCGTAGTCCGTCTCCAGACAGGAATGGCAGGAAGGAACCTAGGTCTGAAATTGATGATCTTCTTGGAGGTCCACCTCCAAAATCAAAGTCCAGAAAACAGAAAGGATTATTAGACTCCTCATCTGATGAAGATGACGAAGTGTCCCAAATGAATAACAGATTGGGATCCATGAAACTGAAGCAGAAAGGAGAGTCCCCAGTTTCAGGGGGCAGAAAACAAAGATCACCTTCTCCTAAAGCCAAAGGTCTTCTGGATGCTCTTGCAGGTTCAGATGAAGAAGACATTAGTTCCAAACAAGGGAAAAGGTCACCTTCTCCAAAAGGTTTCCCACCAAAGCCAAAACCTAGAGACCGAACAGGTAGGAAAGATGCATATGACGATAATGAGACACCTCAAAAGGCAGATGAAGTAAAAGCTAAATCTAGAAAGAACAGGATACCTGGACTTAACTCTGATTCCAGTTCTGATGAGGATGATAGGCTCGAGAGATCTGCAAAGAAAGGCAAACAGAAACAGTCTCTGCTGGATGTTCTGGATGATAAACCTGTCAGTAAAAAGGGGAAGAAGGCAAAGGGGTTGTTCAATGACAGCGAAGATGACAGCGACACAGAAGATAAACCTCCCAAGATGACAAATAGGAGACCAAAGGTATATCTACCTTATTTATTATTCATTGGTAAATAGCTTAATGTATCATTATTTTAATAAGATATGCCATTTTCAAGTTGAAATTTTATTATCTTTGTCTTTTCCAAAGCATAAACTAAAAGAAGTTATGTTATGGAAATTCTCTTTCTCTCTCTCTCTCTCTCTCTCCCTCTCGCTCTTTTGTCATTATTTACTCGTTTAATGTATTGACTCTTAGACTATTACCTGTACACTATAAGCAAAAGCCTTGTTTGGCCTGATGTACACCAGTATAAGCATTACTACATTTCCTTTCCCTTATTTTGTCAAATTTGCAGGAGGGTTATCACAGTGATGGAGAATCAGATGAAGGAAAGAAGAAAAAGTAAGTCTCTTATGCTATTCCATTATAGTTTTTTTTTGGGGGGGGGGGGAGTTATATACAAATGTTAAGATCCTAGGCCTCTGACTGGTCAAATCTGCTGGCAGGCTGCTTATTCTTGAGGTCACAATTTGAAGTCCAGTTGAAAGTACCTTGGGTGACCTCAAGACTGTACTTAGCCCCTCGACTTCGTCTCAGGTTGCAGTATAGTTTCAAGAATCAAGATCACCTTGGATCACCTAGTTTCAACCATGCCCCTCAATGGCAGTTGATATCAGTGACTTAATGAGCAGAAACTTTTTTTTTTTTGGGGGGGGGGGCAGAAAACTTAAGTTACAAAAAAGTGAGGAAAAAACCCCAGAAAATCATGTCATTTCAGCAACAATTGTAAATCACTGGTATTGAATTAGAAATAAACCGTTTTTTAATTCCCCCCTCCCCAATAAAATTCAAACATGGTTTATTTCTAATAAATGTTCTGTTATGTGTATAATACTGGATCTTCCCCATGTCAGAGATGTAATACATTTCTCAAGTCTCCATTCTTAAGCCCTACACAGGGTAAATTGTGATATTAGCAGTGCTTGAGTTTACATTTATATGTTTACACCAACAATGTAAGGGCACAAGACACCCATAATTCTGCCATCATACTTTCAGGCCCAAGGTTCACAAACCAACTCCCACCAGACCCAAATCAGCCATGGTTGGTTCCCACAACTCAAGCCTCAACTCCTCAGACCTTATGGCTAGCCTCACCAGCTCACCAGGAGGACTGCAAGATTCCTCCACCATCAGACAGGCCATCTATGAACAATGGCGGGCAGAAAAGACGGAGAGACTGAAAAAACAGAGGAGAGAAGCCAAGAAGAAAGAGGAAGAAGAGCAGAAGAAGAAATTAAAGGTATCAGAAATTGGCTTATTGCATTCTTTTTCTACATGATAATATGATTACTCAACAAGGGTCAGGCAGAGCTGCCAAGTAGTAGGATTTTATCCTATTTAGTAGGATTTTTTGGAGGGAATATGACAATAGGATTTTTCCTATGAAAATTTTTTTTAAAAAGTTCTGACATTGATTCTTTATTCCCATTTTATGTTATTTTCATGTTATATTATCAACATTTAAGTTTACCCCAATGCTCGGTGTACTCTACCTGTGTATTTTGTACTGTAGATCATTTTCAATAAAAGAAGTACAATGTACAAGAGTTAGGATCAAAATAATTAAGTAAGTCATACATATTATTAATATTTCATTTTCTTTAGGATATCATAGAGAGTGAAAGAGGAATCACACTGTTGTATTTTTTAAATTTTCTTGCAAAAATAGGATTTTTTGGCATGAAAATGGGATAAAAAGAAGTACAGAATAGGATTTTTTTCCAGTTCGGGTTGGCAGCTCTGGTCAGGCAAGCTCAAGAATATTCGCAGGGGGGTTCAAAATCTAAGATTGAAAATTACCGGAGAAGATAAAGAGATAGGTTCCAATTTTTACAGAATATCATGTACTCATACCCATGCATCTACCATATTTTTTTTTTTCGCACCAACAACCTCAATGATGTAGGGTGAATTGATCTCATTTTTATTTTCATCCATGCCAATTATTTTTACAATGCTAAACTTTGTCTTTTACTTCTTTGCGTTATTCTTAGGATGAGGAAGAGAAGAAGTTAGAAAACATGGCCTCCTTCAAGGCATGGGAAGAATCCAAGAAATCTACGCTGTCCAACCAACGCAAGAAAGCACTGAAGAAACAAGAGGAAGAACGACAGAAGAAGGAGGAAGAAGAGGCGAAGAAATATGACGGGAAAAAGGTTATCTATGGAAAAGAAAAAACTACTATATTCCATTTACTTTAGCCGAATCCTTGTGGTTAGTTACTTATGATATGATGGTCCTGTGCTTCTTTCCACTATTGCTTTCCCTGGGTCGTTTGAATTCCAGTCTTGTGTCCTCTCTTGATACACCTGTCCAGTTTGAGTGAGACAAGTGAGACAAACTGACAAATGAATTTCAGTTGTTGGCCTCATTAACGTGATATCTCAAGAACCACTTGAGGTATGAACGTCACCATAGGAAGACGATCTGATGATTTTGGGGTGCATAAGTCAAAGGTCGTAGAGGTCGGTATCTGAACTTTCAGGTTTCTTGCCTCATAGAGGTGCCTGTGTAGCCAGGGGGTGATGGGGGCTGTCACACACCCCCCCCCCCCCTCCCCTCCCCCCCCAAAAAAAAAAAAAGAGAAAAAGGTGAGAGAACATAGAAAGAGAAGGAGCAGATGAGAAATGATGACAGAGAAAGGTCAAAGCTCCCACTCTGCACCCTCCCCCCTAGGGAGTGTGCTGTGCACGCTTGGTATGGAATTTTCATGCTTCCCGTGCTCATTACCGCCCCCATAGAATGAAATCTTGGCTACGCCGGTGCATAGAGGTCAATATCTGAAATTTCAAGTTTCTGTCCATGTTAACATAATGTTAACATAATATCTCAAGAACCATCTGAGGTATATGTATGAACTTCAATCTTGTAAAGTGCAACAATATGACTAGGTTTTTTTTAGTAGGTCAAAGGTCACAGTTAACAATATACATGAGGTTGGTGCTGTTTTAGTTTTGTCATCACCAAATGATCCAAATCTGATTAGGTATTTTAGCTTTCAACTTCAAACTTGGTACTAGTATGCATCACCATAGTGAGACAAAGTGATTATATTCTAGGTGTAATATGTCAGAAGTCAAAGGTCATAGAGGTCAATATGTGTGAAATTAAAGATTTGTGAGACTAGTTACCATATCGCACTGTTTTGTACATGTGACTATGAGAAGACAAAGTTAGCAGATAATTGGGGTTAAGTTAACGTCAAGGAGGTCAATTTGCATGCGAGAGCACATTTCTATTCTGGCTATTTTCAAGAACAGTTTGAACTATAAACCTAACTGAGTTTAGAGGGATGCAGTCACATTAATTTTCTTATTGAATTGATTATAAATGTGCACTCACATGCAAATTTCTATTCTGGCTATTTTCAAGAACAGTTTGAACTATAAACCTAACTGAGTTTAGAGGGATGCAGTCACATTAGTTTTCTTATTGAAATGATTATAAGCCTAATGCGTCACTGTATCTTATTTGTTTTCACTCTGTTTTTAAAATTCTTTCTTGTTAATACCAATTCTGAAGATTCCTTATTTATCCTGTTCTGCCCTCTTTCCACTGCAGGCATATGAGATGTGGAAAGCTAACAAAGACGAAAAACTCGTGGAGCAACATCGAAAAGAGAAGAAAAAGCAGAAATCTCTGGAAGAAACCAAAATTTATGAAAAGGAGAACAAAGAGAAGGATGCCAACAGTGCATACAAGAAATGGTAAGAATTATATTTATTTTTCATAATAGGTACTTGGCTTATTCGTTTAAAAATATGTACATTGTAGCAGTATGGTACGGTGACAGACTGACCGTACACTTCTTCCTATATACCCCATTCAGACTTTGTCGGGGGTATGAATATCTATAAAAAAAGCATGCTAAGGTGTCATAAAGGAAGAACTGTGATATGCTGGTGAAGGCTCTAGACTCTCATACAAGACTTATAACTGATGCCTACATCTTTGGACAGTGTGTCTTACCCACATTTGCCCATCTCAACCAAGGTGTAAGTGGGAACCTGATGATTGCTTGAGTAAAGATAACTGCTAGGCCCTTTGGAATTACAGCGTTGATATTTATTAGGATTTCGTAGCTACCTAGATTGTTGTTCTAACTTTCCTACGGTAAAGGGAGTTAATTACTCACAAAGTAATTGAAATGTATGATGTGGAAAAGGAAATTCTGTTCATATACATGTACTTTTAAACAATTAAACTCTCATACATATGGAAATTTGCAAAAAGCCATCCTAAGAGAGAGTATTTTGATTATCTGTGTGCAGTGTGCAAGTGAACATTGTAACCTCATGTACAGGTTTAGCGAGTTTGCCATGTTGAAATTAGTAAGGAATTACGTACTATTGGACATTCAGGAAAATTAAATATGATTTTAAGGACCCTGCTGAATATTTTGTAATGCTCGTCCATTATCTTCAGGAAATCTGTCAAGGATGATAAGATCAAGGATGCTGAGAAGCAAAAGAGAAGGGACGAGCAGTTGAGGAAGGAGATGGAGGAACGAGAGAGAAGGGAGAAGGAGAAAGAGAGCCTGGTTGCTTACGATGAGTGGGAGGAGAATCTTCAAAGGAGGAAAGAAAGAGAGAGAAGAAGATTGCAGCACTCGCAACCTATCTCAGCAACTCCATTCCGGCCAAGTGGAAAGACAATACCCTTTGGGAGGTGATGGGTCCATTCTTGCAGAACTCTAAACCCAAGTACCCTTTGGGAGGTGATGAGCTCTCAACCTATCTCAGCAACTCCATTCAGGCCTAGTGGAAAGACAATACCCTTTGGGAGGTGATGGGTCCATCTCAGCAACTCCATTCAGGCCAAGTGGAAAGACAATACCCTCTGGGAGGTGATGGGTCCATTCTTGCAGAACTCTCAACCATCTCAGCAACTCCATTCTGGCCAAGTGGAAAGACAATACCCTTTGGGAGTTGGTAGGTCCATTCTTGCAGAACTCTAAACCCAGTACCCTTTGGGAGGTGATGAGCTCTCAACCTATCTCAGCAACTCCATTCAGGCCTAGTGGAAAGACAATACCCTTTGGGAGGTGATGGGTCCATCTCAGCAACTCCATTCAGGCCAAGTGGAAAGACAATACCCTCTGGGAGGTGATGGGTCCATTCTTGCAGAACTCTCAACCATCTCAGCAACTCCATTCTGGCCAAGTGGAAAGACAATACCCTTTGGGAGTTGATAGGTCCATTCTTGCAGAACTCTCGGCCCATCTCAGCAACTCCATTCAGGCCTAGTGGAAGACAATACCCTCTGGGAGGTGATGGGTCAATTCTTGATGAATAGTATTGTACTGTGGTTATTTTAGTTCTAGTATAAAAAGAGAAATACTTGATAAATTTACTATTGTATGTGTGAGATGTAAATAGTTATTTGAAAATGGAGTCTCAGAGAATTCTAGTGGCACTTGACAGTCTCTTTTTGGTATTCAAACCTATTATGTGTATTCATAGATTAATAGTGATAACTGCAGTTCATGTGGATATAATGAGTACTTCCATAAATGATAGAGAGATAGATAGATTATATAGATAGATAGATAGATAGATAGATAGATAGATAGATAGATCGATAGATCGATCGATAGATAGATAGATAGATAGATAGATAGATAGATAGATTGATAGATAGATAGATAAATAGATACATGTATATAGATAGATTGATAGATAGATAGATAGATAGATGTAGATATATAGATAGATAGATAGATAGATAGATACATGTAGATAAGAGAGACATAATCTGTGACTGTCCCTGAGCAATAAGTGCTAATTCAGGATATTTTGTTGTGTGAAATACATCTTTAGTAACCTGTGCTCTAATCAATAGTGCAATATAAGTAATACTGATTGAACATATCCAAATTTAGAGCTTCATTATCCAGCTTTCCTGTTGCATTCCTCAGTGTTTAGATTTTATCCTGTGTACATTTTATGCTTCATTCAGGCATACATGTATCTTGTTAAGTGTAAAAGATACAACGAAATAGAAGAACGCTATGTACTATTCTTTATGAAATGATTGTTTTACAATACACTTAACAGAAATTGGTTTTAACTTTATCAGTATGATATGAATTATCTTTTTTATTCTGTGTGCTTTAGTAGAGCTGGAGTTGTCTGTTTGAATGAAACCTAGCAATGATCACCTTGAAATTTCCCATAAGTTTAATTCTAGATCGAATTATATTGGCATTAGAGGTATACTTTCAATACCACGTCTCCTCAGTGTAACTATCACAAGTATTGTCAATTGAATTTTCTTCGTTGGTGCTTACTAACCACAATAATGATCACTTTGTGATTAATACATTTTATATGATAAAGATCTACTTTCAGCAAAAAGAAAAAAGAAAGCAACTTTTACATTGGCATGTGTTATTGTCATCTGAAATGTCATCAGTAAGCATGCATTGTACTAATATACTCCTTTCTAGTTATTTTTTAGGTAATATTAAAAGCCACTTCACATATGAAGCGGCAACCCCCCCACAGGTTCTCTGCGCATAAATGAATGGGAAGGGGGGGGGGGAACCAACCCCGAGGCAAAAAGCATCTTTTTTGCCTCTGGGCAGCAAGAAGGTGTGGTCCAAGTGTGAAGTTAGCACAAAATATGACATCATGAATTTGTGTAACTTTTGGCTTTTTATTCGAGTGTCAACTATTATTGATGCATTCATGTGTATTTCATCATAAATCACGCGGTTAAAAAAAAAGGGGGTTTCTGCTGGATATCTGAATGAGCCTTATGGCTGTGATATTTGTCATTTTCATCCACTTGTAATTGCAAAGTGAGAGTTGTTGGTAGAGTTTCATTAATAGAGTGGCTGCCTAAAGCATTTTCTTTGCTATTATGATAATTATCAAATGATTAAAACATATATCATAAAATATTCATAACACCATAATTGTATAGTGCATACTATTGTCTCTATACGCTTATATCTTTTAAGAGCCAGTAGGCATGCATACGTGAAGGGAAGATTATAAACAATTATAAACAAAGAAATAGGCTTCAACTGTATTCTATGATTGCATCCATATGAAAATTATATTTATTTACATACTATAAAATTTTTATGTACAAGGTACAATTACATTGATGGAAATATAAATGTATTGGAGTAACGTATGAGATCTCCTTAACATGTTACTTTCAGTATTGCAAACTTTTGCAGTACTTACAGCATACATAGATAAATGACATTTAATACATGATAATAATATGCCATTTAAGATAGATAAATAATAAGATAAATTCTAAGACTATGAAAGTCAACTAGCATACATGTACTATTCTGTTCTTCCTTGAAATACTGTATCAACAATTGACTGTAGATAGTTAGATACCATTATTTAATACATATACAGTGGAAATTAATGTTATAACAAGATTCCTGATATAACAGGGTTATGTTGGTAGTCCCAGGTATATATGATTTTTTGTTCTGTTTTTACCTTGATATAAAGAGATTCCTGATGTAACAAGGTAAGTTTCATGGTCCAAAGGTACTTTTCAAAGTGAGTTTCCACTGTACGGGCAAACCTTGTTATAACAAACTCCTTCGGACCAAGGAAATTACCTCTTTATATCAAAACCTTGTTATATCAAGGCTAAAAAAGCAGTTAAATACAAAGAAGTGGGAACAGCAAAATAAACTTGTTATAATGAGAGTTTGTTATAACAGTGTTCTTTATAATGAGGTTCCACTTTATATGTAATGTTTAATAAATAAGGAGGTGTAAGTATAAGTAGGGATTAGAAAACTATTATGACCATCAGAATTTTTTAATAAGAATCATAATATACCAGTATTAACTAGTTGACTTCCCTACTTGTACTTGTAAATATATCTCTTAGACCAACCCCCCCCCCCCAAAAAAAAAAGCACCATCAGAGTGAAACAATTGTAGCCATAGTGATATTCATACAATGGACAAGCACAGCATATTCACCTTGAACATGTTGCAATTTACTCTGAGAAATAGACATTTGAAAAGGCAATTGGGAGTTGAATAAAGCTGAATTTTGTACTATCAACCAGGATTACACATTGGATTTTTTATTCTTTGGATTTTGTGTTCATTAGAAGTCTTTAAATATTGCTGGTGAATGAATGGCAAGAGGCAATGTTGCCAAAGTAAAAGTGCAAACCAATGCCCCATATATGTTATCCCTGACCACAGCATCACATTGATATACATGTACAGCTTTTGTGATTTAATGATCTTGTACAGCAAAGATATAAATAAGACAGATTTGGTAAGATCTGTATGGCAAATGGGCACTCCGAAAATGCTAAATAAAGATCACATGCAGTAGTAATTCCATAAGAAACGTCTCTATAGACCAAACAAATGAATATTCCTGTACACATAATCATAACTTGTCTTCATGTTCACTTCTTCCACGTTTCGACATGCATAATTTTATATCTCAGAGACTCAGACACCATGTAACCACCTACAGAAACCAAGTTCTGCAAAACTCTGCTCATACAAAAATAGCACTAGGGAATGTTTTAAAGGGGGTGTGTGTGTGGGGGGGGGGGGGCTGGTCTGGATGCAGGTATAATTGGTAATGAACCACAATGCATGTTCTACATAAGTTGAAAACATTTCTTTTTGAAAGAACTGTTAAGAATTCCAAATTTGCTTTTATCTCCTACACCTAAACATTACTCTCATGGACTACTTCAGTCTTGGGTATATTCTACAATAAATGTAATAACAGAACATTCCTTTGAGAGTATAAAAATGGAATGCTTAATGTGCTACTAAATACAGTAACTGATTGTAGCTTAGGGAAAATGCATCATTATTAATTAATGAAAACTTAACCAAAATAGTAGCACCAATAAATATTATTTGAGAAATGTCAAAGACCTCCTGGTTATGGTTATTTAGTCAGTCCTTTTCTTTTCCCAACATCCATGTGACTCTCCTTAAATTCCACTATTGCTTTGTACTCTATTTTCATGGTTGTCGCTGCCGAATAAAATAATGATAAATGTTAAGACTTTAAGAGACTCGGGTAAGTTGTATATTTCAATAAGTAACTTTCTTAAAACAAACAATAATAGGTTGATGTAGCTTCAATAAATTCTTGCTTTTCCAGAAGCTAGTTCTTTTCAAAGAGATATCTGATCACATCTGCACAAGTCCCTCGGCAGCAGCAATACCAAAAAGGAAACCCTCTGTGGCTGGTGGTAGCTTTCTGTCTTTGAGTTTCTCCAGATTGATCTTGGGATCATCCTCATTCTCTGAAAGAGACTTCAAGTTGTTTAGCAGTTCGCTCGTCTTCTTGGAGATTTCCTGAAAAGTGAAAAGAGATGGGATGATCTATCAAAAATGATGGAAGATTCTCAAAATACATTGAAAAATATACTGATCACCTAATTTCATTCAATTTCTTCTCTGCTTCCTGCAACAGAAAGTATTGATTTGATTTTTAAATTGAAATTATTTGTAAACTAGATGAGAACTAAAAAAGAAGAGATGAAAAGACAAAATTTAAAATCAAATAACAGGTAGCGTAGCAAAAACGAGGAGTGCGAAAAGACTCATCTGGAATGCAAATAATACAGACAGATCTGCCGCCCAATGACAAAAGGAAGCAACTCTGTAGACTGAGTTTCTCAGTAAATGAATATGTTGCTGGTTTATGAGGAAATCTATGGAGTTGCTTCCTACTGATATGTCTATATTTTGGAAATTGGGGGTCACGTGACCTTAATTTCTTCATCATCATGATGAAATTTTTCCCCCCCAAAAAATCAAGAGTTGCTTCCTTTTGTTGTTGGATGGCAGATATGCATTTTGCAATCCAGAAGTGTCCTTCTGCACCGCTCATGTTTCGCTAAGTCACCTTAGGACAGTAATATGATTTATGCCACATGCTAAAGAAAGAAATGTCAAATATCATATTATATTATTCAATTCACTCTCTTTCACATCATTTCATGCTAAATATAAATTGCTTGTCACTTGCAAGTGTGAATAATCTAGTGATTAATGAACACAGGCATCTTGCTTGAAAATTTGTGATTACATGCAGTTCCAAAATGAAACACAGAATTCTCTTTTTCTGTAACATTTAGTAACAACTTTCATGCAATATACCTTAGATGACTGAAATGTACTTACTTTGATGACCTGTATGTCTGACATGGCATCATCACTAGCACACTTTACCATCAGTTGAGCAATGTCCTTGTGTATTCTGCTCATGGTGAATGTATCTACAGAGGGTATTCAAACATATTCATACAGCTGATGAGTAAATGTCATGGTAGCTTGGTTTGTCACTGGATTTTCTTGTTCAATAAAAAGGTTGGGGATTAACCCATTCATGACAGGAATTATTTAAAGCCTAATTTGATCAGCTTTTATTTTTCAAATTGGCAACACCAACATTTTTCTTTCATTGCTACATTTTTCTTATAAAACATCATGTATCTGAAATAAATATAAATTGACAGAATGTATGATGAGAAGTCATAAAGTTGCCAATTTGCAGGGAAAAACAGTAATTTTAACATTTTCATCGCATTGCCAATTTAAGGATTTTAATGCTTATTTTCCTTTTAAAAAATTTCAGCATCAAACAACAAATAATGATGCAACAAAAATGGGCACAGTAAGTGTAGAATTTTTTGCTCTTTCTGCTCATGTAATTGGTATGATTTTTAAGGCTCTGTATCAAAAGTTATTAGACCAAACCACATAATGTGGACCCTCTGTCACAAATGGGTTAAAATCCCTGTCCAGGACTAATGTCCTTCTGGAAGGCATAAGTCTACATTCATCACTCCTGGCTAAAGTGTAAATGGATATCTTATCATGTAACTTAAATTACTTAACCATGCTTAAATGCAATTGCTCTGCTATTACTGGAGTACATGTACATAGTAATGCACTGTAGAGTGCACTGATAAGTTGCTATACAGCTATACAACAGCAAAGTAGCAATTACAGTAATTTTCACTAAGGCCGATAACATAGGGGATAATTGTCAATGTCAGTGAATATCTATGAAAAACACAAAGTGTTTGAAAGCATAATACTGTATGAATCAAATCAAATTTGTTTTTACATCTTATATAAACATTCAAAAACATTTCTCTAACAACATTTAACATCTAGAAATAAAGTAACTTTTTATTATGTAATATAAATTTTCAGGGCAATTGGTTTGGATAAAAACTGGTGTATGAATAAGGTTAAAAGGAATTTAAATAAAAATCAATTTATATAGTTCCTGTATTCACTAGCAGTAGAGTACCTTTGGCATGAGTGGCTACTGTTATCTCGTCGGTTGACAGATTCACAAACACGTCATATAAGTCAGTGTTGTTCTCCACAGCCGCATCTACGAACCCAGCAACATATGCAGGGCCTGACCTGAGATCTTCTAGCTCATCCTCTTCCCTGTGTACAAACGGGTGAAGGATGGACCAGTTCTGCCGATGCCATACCAGGCAAGGTAATGCTCTGGGAAAGAAAAATGATATTCACCACTTGAATACTAAAAATAAGAGAATAAGTATACATGTACATTCAAATGCATGGTTTAAGCAAATAGAATATCTTCCCTTGGGAGAAGAGTGATCAAAAGGTTAAAGGGGAACGCAAGTCGCAATTCATGTAGGTTTGAGGGATTCGCTTTCTTCTGATTGCACGTCGAACGGGACGGCGATCTTGGACCAGTGAAAAGAAAATCAATGAGGGTGGGGTACCTCGCTATTCAGTTCGGCTTTTCTTCGCTGCGCAGCCGAATGCAATACACTGGCGCCGGCCGTGCATGTATTTTGCACGCAATCGCGGATTCGCAGTGCGTGTGCTACATTGGATTCTTTTCGACGAGTATGATTAATTCAGCAAATTTGGCTCAAAATGTAGTGGCCATATCCACTCTTTGGATATACAGTGCAAGGTCGCGAATGCCTTACTGAAAATTTTGAAATGTCAAAATAATATTCCCCCCCTCCCCACGAAAAAAAAGGGTTTTAACATTTCTTAAAGCTTACCTTGTGAATTTAATGACTTCTTCTATTCTTGAGTGGTATACTACTATCTTTTTCTTCAAGATTAGAGCTGTGTAGATGAGAATGGTTTCTAGACCAAATGAGTTGATTACATCTGGAAGACAATGCAAAGCAGGGTTACATTAGCAAATCAAGTTATAATCTGTTCATGAAAATCTTAGTCTTTCATTTCAGACAACATATAATTCAAAATTCAACAACTGAAAGTTGATTTATGAAAACTGTTCCGAGGTTTGGCAGCACAGGCATAAAGCTTCCCTTTCAATATCTTGATTTTAAATCAATTTCAACTATGTGTCAACACAATATTCAAATTGGATATCAAAGAATTACCTTATGCATGAAATAAGGTTTCAAAAAATGTAATGGAAACATGGGTATCAGTATCACTATGAATGCCAAATAGATAAAAGATTTTCTGTTGATCTTTTAGTTTCCGATTTCCTTTGACATATAAACAAAGATGAAAATGGTTATAATTTGATTACAAATAAAATATTCACATAAACATTGCATTACGCATATTTTTTTTTTCTTTTGCTCAGCTGCTTAGTAACGGCACACTGAAACATCTGATGTCTAGCACAAAGAGACTATTAGAAGGCCTGTAGACCCTATAAGACACAAAGGATACATCAAAACAAACCAAATACCTTTTAGACAACCAGCTGCATAAGCTTTCTTTGCATCATAGTCTTGGGCTACAAAGGTTCCATTGTTTTCACTGGGACAAGAGCCTTTAGTGATGACGGAAAGGTAGCCCTTGAGGATGGTGGCAGCATTCCCTGTTTTCAGGTAAACTCTGCACAGGATCTCACTCAAGGTCTGGTATTTCTCAGGATTGAAGTCTTTGGCAAGTAAAATGAAGGAGAAGTACTTTACCTGTAATAATGACAACAGAAACCAGTAAAATTAAGCTGCTGACTACTGAATTCTCAAACTACCATAGACTTAATACAGGTTAAGGTCAAGTAAATTTGACTCTCAGGTTTCCCTCAAGGTTTTTCATTAATGAGGTTGTTCCTTGCTAAGTGATATTTTCAACATATACATTTGCTGTGGGCTGATGTCATTGTAAAATTTTTAATCAAATTTTCTCATCACTGCAGATGGCAGAGGATTAAAACAAGGCAAAATTATACATGCTTGCTACCTCATTATTCCAGTTTCTTAATATTTAATGTTAAAAAATAAAAATTGAATAATATAAAACAGAAGGTGGGCAGAAAAAAAAAAATAACTATGTACATGGACTCTACAAAATTTGTTTATGTCTTCCTAACTTTCATCACATCTTTAATTACCTTCTTCAGGGCTGATCCATTTTCTACAGGCACAGTCATGATGTAGAACCACTGCCTGTGAAACTGTCCGTAAACGTAAGGTACAATGATAGCGCCATCTTGGGACAAGCAGCATTTCCTCATCAGCATCTTCCTCATATCACTGGATACTGATGGATAGGACCATGTCCACAATACATCCCCATTTGTGTCTTTTTCTAAGACAGAAAACAGGAAAAAAAATGAGAAAGCATTCATTTTGCTGAGTATTTATAATCTGAATACAAAAAAAAAAAAAAAAAAGATTCAAAGCAAAGGACACAGTTATTTCTGTAATCTAAAATCAAACCAGATAAGACCCTTTATCTTATTGAATTGAATTGATCAGGTTTATTAGAAATCAACAAAACAAAGCAGCCATAAGGCTTATACTGTTTGCTGTACAGAGTAACATAAAATCAACATTAAAAAATGAAACATGATAAAAAACATGGAGCGTCATATAAATTCAGACATACGGTAGTTATACATGTGATAATTTACAAAATTGTAAAATTCACAATTATAATTGTAGACGATAATTTGTATTAAAAAGTGCATGAGAGGAAAAATATGAGGAATAATTTCATTACTGAAATACGTTTTAAATAATGTATTTTTGATGATACTTCATGAAGTTGAGTAGATCTGAAAGAAAACTACATTAAACCTTAAATTCGGATTAGCAATAAAATGAAATACCTGGTACTAAATAAGAAAGATCAAACCAATGGCCGTGGGAAATAAAAATAGAGGGAGAGAGTAAAAGAGGCAGAGAGTTGTAGTAGAGAATAGTAGATAAAGCAATTTCAGGAATACAATGTATTGGGAGACCATGTTTTCTAATCAAGTAACAATGAAATAAAAATATTTGGCTGAATTATTAGGCCAAAATATGAAATGGATATAAAATACAATGAAATGTCAAAATTATCATTTTATGAATAGGATAATTTTAATATTTTTATAGTATGAAAATATTTTATTTTAATTTACAAACTTAATTAAATATTAATATTATAATTTTAATTTCATAATTTACAAAGTTCATTATACAAGACAGCCTCATATAGACACATGAAGAAACAAAAACTATTTTTAAAAAAATAAACAAGACACAACGCACAACACTAGTCACTACCTGACTACCACGCAAAAATAAGTATCTGGGACTGTGAAGCAATAACCCTTGGATTTTTCCATCCACTTTAGTCGTAAATAAACATCTATATTCTCTCTCATATTAACCACATGGCATTTATACAAAGACAGTTATTAAAGTGAATCATATTTACCTATCAATGCTGCAGCAGAAAGAGAAATAAGGGCTGCCATTCTGACTACGCCTCCTATGTCCTGACTTCTATGTCCTATGCTGAGAAATTTTCACAGTCCTTATATATATTATGTGTTGAAGAGTTTTCATTCTTCATCACTTCCTAAGTCTAGTCGTAGTGCCATGCAGTATGGGGCGGGTAGAACTAGACTAGTACCTAGGCCCAAGAGGCCATAGCCCCCGCCATAGCCATGGGCGGCGATCCGGGGGGGGGGGGGACATGTCCCCCTCAATTTTTTTTTTTCTGGGGGATCGTTCCCCCCCCCCCCCTTGATTTTTAAAGTTTGAAATTTCTATTTTGAGTCAGGTGACCAAATATAGGCCAACCACTTAAA
The DNA here is from genome assembly GCA_029962745.1 of Echinometra lucunter. NCBI lineage: Eukaryota > Metazoa > Echinodermata > Echinoidea > Camarodonta > Echinometridae > Echinometra > Echinometra lucunter. The sequence goes on from CM057159.1 coordinate 18,537,462, forward strand.
TATTTTACAGCTTAGAATGCATTTTGGTGGCAAAATCAGGCTTCTTTCATTATTTTTTGTGGATATTTTTAGCTCGCTTAATTGCTTCGCTCAAATTAATCTTCAAGTTAAGAAATTGGAAAGTAGGATTAATGAATTATTTTAAAGTTAAATTCTAGCTGAATATATAAGAATTATAAAATCAAGTTCTAATTTCATTTTTTATAAACGTATTCCATCTGACTTAGCGTGAAGCAAGAATAGATTTTTAAGATCTTTTAATTTTTTTTTCAAAATTAATATTAAAGAAATGCCACCATAAATGGTTGGAACTAGCTATGTACAGTTTTCATTATTATTTTTTAAAAATTCATTTTAAAGAACTAACTCGTTTTTTGAAAAACTATAGAAGCCATCATTCATCAGTGGCTACTATACTCTACATGTATACGCGTGTATTACATGTTGATCGCAGTGGTAGGTGAATAAGCAGTCTCTGGAAATATAAGCTCTCTGGTAAAAACTAGTTCTATATGTTTTGGCCCTATTATGGGAATTCATCTTGTGGATACAGTTTATTGGCCTGAGTGTTTATTGGTGCTTATTCCTAAAGCTTACGTTTAAAAGTGCACATTTGCTTGATTGTCAAAAGAACATTTTTCTCTCTATTACAAAAATCGTACTACTTATTGTTATTGTTTTCTCCTCAAAATTAATTGAGCATGCAAATAGTTAAACAGCTAGAGGTACATTATAATAAAGGGACACAATTCTTATTTAAAAGGGTCCTTATCTAGAATTTGAGCACTTGATAGCATTGACATTAGTATGATTATCATATTTGGGATGAGGAAACAGTTTGTGCTTGTGGAAATCATTATGGGTACACGTGCCAATCATAGGCGTCAATCGGGGGGGGGGGGGGGGGGGGGGTGGTGGAGACATCACCCAAACCGGTACGTCGGGCACAGTAGGGTATGTTCCCCAAAATTAAACTGAGAATTCTTTTTTTTTTCTTTTTGGTTATCAGCAACTTTCGGCACATGCCCCCCCCCCACCTAAAAAAAAAATAATAACAAAAATAAGCTGAGGAAACTTATTTTTTAGTATACCCCCAAAATAAAAAAAATGGAATGACGCCCCTGCATATGGTGCCAATTCTGTTCTGATGGGGCTTCTGATCCGGCTCCAGTTAGAGAAGAAATCAGCCTTTAAAAGCTTGTTTAATTTTAAGACTCTTTGGATACATAAGAGAGGTATGTTTTGATAGGAAAGGGGAATTAGATAAAATTTGCGCTTTCCAGCAAAAAAAAAAAAAGCGGCACTGTGAGGTCACTAATGAGAAAGAAAATGAGAAACTTATATCATTATCGGTATCACAGAGAAAAAAACCTTAAGAGAATTGAAAAGGAACACTTTCAAAGATTAAGGGGTTAATTTCACAGTTATTATTTTAGGGGATTGAAAAACCGTTACTTTAACCCTATTCTCATCAGAGTAAAGTTACAGAATCAATGAGCAGCATCGCCCTAACTAAAGATTTTTCGACAGAACGATTTATTTTTTAAAACACATCTTTTTTTATGTTTTTTGCGTTTTCGAAGACACCATCTACTTATAACCGAATTCGAAGCGGATGATTTTGAATTCGTTTGGGAAATAGATTTCCATCATTTATTTTACTGATATGTAATTTAGATGGCTGCCACAAAATTGAAAGAGGAAAGGTAACTGTACAGTCGTCAAAATCTACAATGTGTGCTGCTGTTTCATCAAGTCATTGCGGAGTGGATGTCTGCGTTGATGAAGATGTGTTGAGAAACGCACCACATTGTCCCCACGGTAAGCTTGAACTCACAAATCCCGACCCCGCTGGGGCGGGGGCCGGCGCCGGGGCGCACCAATAGTCGGTACCGGCCATCGTCGCTAGCCTAGGCCCTTCTCCATCCTGCTCCATCCTGCTCCACAGACCACACTCATGCTCAACTATGTATACTTCTCTGTGTTAAGACAGTGATGCCAGAAAGAGTTATAATGGGCGCTAATGCACTTTTGTATCTTTGCACATAGAGGTCTATTCCAATTTTAAAGTTGCTATTCATAGGTCTTGAATATGCTCGAATTTCATATCAAAATAAAGTTTATGGTGCACAAATCACTATGAAACCGATTGAAACTTTTGAAAAGTAAGTGGGAAAAAAATATTGCCTTCACAGATCGATAAAACAGACCCCCAATTTTGCCTGTGCATACGTTGCCCAACTCGATGCGAGAGCCGTGACGTCATCGTATGTACAATAGCCTGTGATGTGGTGTGTTGTGAATGTGGTGAATGTGATGTGTCGTGTCTGAGGGAGTGATTAAAACGATGTTTCTGCATTGTTTGTATGAATTCATCATTCTGTGAATGTTTACAAAGTATGTTTCAACCATTCTATTTAACATTCATATCATAATGTCGGAGAAATTTCTACAATTTAATGATTACTTTTTGCACTTAGTACGGGGAAAAATCCCATAATATAATAGAACAGTCTCCCTTGCACATGCTATGTAACGGTTGTGGGGCATACCATTTTAATTTCAGGGGTGTTACAATTCACGAAAGACGGAGGGATAGACGGAATACTTGTTTTCTTGAATTTAAAATTGTTTTCTTGGTGAATAGTTTGAACTTGTGTAAAGAAAATATAGAAACGGTAATCACCTTACTGCTAATTTGTTTTTCTTTTATATTAAGTAGCTAATTTATATTTACATGTGCTTATAAGCTCAAGTTAACTTTTCCATACTCGGCATTTCAGTAGTCAATTGTCTTTATGTAGTAGGTAGGTGAGGTGAAGTACATGTATGTGAGGCGAAGGTGAGAGTAATTTGGCTTGTAATTCAATTAGGCCTTTGGTGATAGTCTTAGCTCAGTTATAATTTCGTATCTGGGTTATTTTCACTGTTTATTTGCTTGAAAATCATCATAACCTGCACTAAAAAAATAAATTCCTTGAAAAATATTTTTCGAATGAAAGTCCTTATCGAAATCACGTTTAATCAGAGTATTACAGGCAAAAAAAACCCTTTGATAAAGACTTGAAGCTGTTACATGTATGATGTTCACTTCTACACCCCGGCTCTACACTATCTGAAATCAGTGGTGACGTTCAGTCTCTGTATGCTAGCTAGCCATTCCTATCATAATAAATACAAGATTTTAGTAAAGAGGAATGTTGTAGATCAAGATAGTTTCTACAAGAAGCATCAATATTCCTTAGAAAACAATATTATCTAGGTAACTTCTACATACAAACATGATTTGTCGAGTGCGTCTCTTAATCAGTTCTGTATCTGAGTCTGAGAATTTGATGCAACGTCGTTTTTGGACGTAGTTTGACGTTTGCATCACGGGGACATGGTTTTCTTTGTCATTTTCATGTCAATTTCCTACTTTAAATTCTGCTTTGACCAAAAAAGAAAAGAAAATCGACTCGTCAGTGAGGTAATGTAAATATTAAGCCACTGCAGTTTTGCCTCCTCTCTTAATAACAGCATCTAAAATCTATCAAAATTGCATGCTATCATCTCAATGCACAATGTTTTATAACGTGCAAGCGGCTAGCTGACCGCAGATGGTCCATACGCATACGTCATCATTGGGGACCCGTTTCGCTCGCAGCCACTTCCGGGTTCTGAGAATCAGAGAGGCGTTTTTGGAAAACATGTTTTTAGATAATTTCTTGGAATTTACAGGAGCAATAATGAACACCACTGTCTTCTACATACTTCCCCGCTTCCATCCATATATAATAACCCTATTCCGTGATTTTCTTTGAATCTCACCTTTAATGAACAAATCTGCTTCAATTAACTTAAATTTCAGAAAATAGTCTAACAGTTCTTAGATCTAAATCTAACTTCTAAGTAACGTTAGATCTAGCAGTTAGACTCTAACGTTAACTGTTGTTAGTGTGACTCTTTGCGATATGTTACTTGTACCTTATACAATCTGTCACCTGAATTTTAATAAAATCGGAAAGGGAACCTTGATTTCTTCTTCAGTGTCCAATGCCATCGCTTTCTTGATCTCTGCTAGCACTGTGTGCTTTGCATTCGACAGGCATGAACTGCAGTATTCTGTACGTAAAACATGTAAACTAAAGTGAAGATAGAAACCAGAATTTTTTTGCGAACTTTGCCTTGGTATCCTCCATACACGTAAAGTTCACATACATTTTGGTTGCTAGCTTCAGTTTACATATACGACAAATTGCTCACATATGTTGAACGCAATTAATGGACAGCCCGGCCGAAGATCGAGAGAGCGACGGCGTTGGACATTGAGGTTCCCTTTGTCCACCCATAGGTCAAAATAGTGTTTTGAATAGCGAAACTAATTGCCTACGCGAACGCGAAATACATTGACTTAGATCTTCTATAAAAGAGAAGAAAAGTTTTGATTTTACTTACCAGCAATGTTCCTGAGGCTTTCAATTTTCCCCTTCCTGCTTCATATCTGGTGAATGAACCGAAATTGGTGAATTTTAAGAAGAAAACTGATGCTTATCAGACTCGTAGGTCGACAGCATGCCGTCAAGTAACCAATAGAAAAGCATGCTATGTAGTTTAGGTACAGACTTGTCACATTTGCGGGACGACGTCAATTCATTGACCGAGTACGCAGGATGAGTGCCTTTGTCCAATTTCATTCAAAGACTATTGTTATACAGTTAACTTTAACGTTAGGAAAATTAAAATCGTAAGTTAAGTTACTTTGTAGTCACAGTCATGACAGTCTGTAACTCTAACAGTTCTAACTAGATTAAACAATGTGGAAAGATGAACAGATTGTTCATTTCATTTTTGTATTTTGAAGTTAGATAGGAATTGGCTTTGGGAGAAAGAAAGACTTCCTTTTGCGACAGCCTATGTGTTCGACAAGCTGTTCATCAAACCAAGGTGGACCAGGAGCCAACAATTTTTTTAAAAGTGGCTCCTGGTCCTCCAGATCTTGGGATAACCAGGTGCCACATTGTTGGAACCAGAAGTCATTTCCTCATTCAAAAATTCAAAGTTTGACTCGTTATCTTGAATTTCGAATTTTCCTCGGCAGGGCCAACCCTTCTGTTTGAGCGCTTTATTCCCAGCAAAGACACGACCCAACGCTACTATGCCTGCTCTGCCTGTCGAGATAGGAAGGACTGTGGGTTCTTTCAGCTCCACACTAATGCTGAGATCATCTCAGACTTCAAGCATCAGATGAGAGAGGAGTACAACCGCTCAAGACAGCCCTGGAAACAACAGGAGGACTTTTACCAAAGGTTCACAAATAATTATTTTGTATCAAATTGCTCTGACATTGTACAATATGTAAAAGTATGGCATAGGTCTAGGTTGAGTGCCACAAAATGTATTATTTTAAGGTTTGAACAAAATATTGCATTGTCTTGTGAATATGAAACCTTAAGAATGGTATGAGAAAGTTTCTTGCTCAAAGCTGAATTGAAGGATAAAGGAGGTCGCTCAAAATAAAGAATTATACAGAAAAGTGGAATATATTCTGTATATGTTTTTCTGAAAGGCAGAAGTTCTTGAAATGTAGAATTTAGAAATCTTTCTTCTAGTTATGCTGTATCTTGAAATTTGGAATTGACTTAGGAAAAACAAAAACAACAAACAATGATATTTCTGAACTGATATGATTTCATACATGTGTTTATGTTTGTATTGATTAACTTTGTGGGGATGTCCCTCTTTGTTTTGTTTGTTTGTTTGTTTGTTTTTTACTTGATAGCAGAATCAAAGGTTTTAGATTCCCTAAAGTCAAAGATTCCCTCGACTTCTATCTGTAGATTCATCAAAACAGAGGCCCTTGCCGAGAATGAGAGGATGTTCTGCTTTGACTGTCAGCTGCTTGTCCTCCCTGATGAACAGCCGAAGCACAGAAAACATCGGACCAAGAAAGGAATATCTAGCACACAGTTAGAGAGACCCAGTTATCTCATGGAAGCTATTGAGAATAACAAAACCAATGCAGTAAGTGTCATTTTGATCTTAAGATGTACTGATATATGCATTAGGTTTTTTTCTTTTTGTTTTTCTTTTAAGTGTCCAATTATAATATCATGCTCCAATGATAAAGCACTTTCCCTTTTTTTACAAGTCATAGAACAAAGTGCTTTTCACAGTTTGTAATAACACCATCATTGGATTTGTTTACTGTATGTTTCCAAACAAACTTCTTAGTTATAACAGATCTTGCCCATCTTTAGTTGTCTATAAATGAAATATTCTACTGATTTTCTGATATTGTCTAGTAAAATAGACAATATTTTGCTGAAGTGATTGCTCCCATTGATATATTGTATATCCCTTATGATTATCCCTATGTTGTCATCCATCAGTAAGTTTGCCTAAATTGCTGATGCATGTTCATCTGAGTTGTTTTTCATTAATTTTTGATTTATTGTAACATTTTAAAAGGAAAACGATAGAACATTTAAAGCGTACTGTTAATTTTTGTTTCTATATCATTTGACAGCAATACCTCTTTTCATCAAAAGCAGTCAAATTCTTTATCCAGACGGTGAAATCCCTTGGCTTCAAGAGAGTACTATGTCTAGGAGTTCCTCGGTAAGCTTATTTTGAAATACCACATTTTGTTATCATTGCCTATATACAACAAAAGGTGATGGGATATTGAATAATGTTGGCATTTAAGTGAACAATTTTAAAACGTACTACGATGAATACTCCTATTGCCCCCCAAGTGATAATCTTATAAATGTAAGCTTGCTAGTATCATCATCATGCAAGGGTTGTAGTATTCCATTTTGCATATTTTGCTGGAACTTCCTCACTTTCAAAATTTTTCCCCAATTCTTTACCACCGTCATAACAGTATTTCATCAAAAGGTATTAAAGTTTTTTTGGTGCACTATGGTAAATATTGGATGCTATCCTATTCCTATTCACATTATTATACGGCACCCTCGGCACCCTCCTGCTGCCGAGATGGTCACCGCAGCAATCACTGAGTTGAAGGACCGAAACGGCTCTTCGCTTCAGGCAATCATCTTTCACTCCTTCCAATGCAGTATTTATTTAATTTCTGCATGATTAATTTATTCATTTATTTTCTAATTCTTTTTTTTTTTTTACTTGTTCTCTTTGTGTGTAGGTTACATGAATACATCACTTCCAATACTTCGTCAGGCCTGGAGAGTCTGCTACTCGATATAGATCACAGATTTGTAAGTATTCAGGGCCAGAGGCCATGTTTATTTTCTGTACTATACCTAATAGGTAGGTGATTCGCCACCTGTCAAAGGAAAAAAGAATATGTCTGTTGACTTGCAATACATGTTCTTGTATTGGAAGGTCATGATGGTAATCTGTGTGTTATTCTCCTAGTGCATGAAATGAAAAAAAAAAAAAAAATCCTTTTATAGTTTACCTCTCGTGTGGTCAGGGCCATTGAACTTTCTTGAATTTATTTGAAAGATAAGTTTCGAGTGTTTTAGAAACAAACAAAAGTAGTGAAAATAGTCATCGGTTATTCCATGAAGTATGAGGCTTAACATATTACCCATGTTAGGACTGATCTACCTGTTTTGAAAATTGTATTGATAAATGGCCATGTATGTCTACATTGCTTGCAAAAGGCATGTTGATAAGAAAATGTACCAAATTCCTTGCTTAAGAATGAATTGAATCATACAGATTTTTATTTATTTTTTTTTTCTTTTTCATAAAGTTCCCAAAAGCTTTCTAGCTTTCCCAAGAATTTTTGTTCTCATACTCACTGGGGTGTTTAATAAGTTCACTTTTCTCATCAACAGTAAAGATTTTTATGCCTCCGCCCACCGTAGGTGGTTGCCGGAGGCATTATGTTTTCGGGTCGTCCGTCCGTCCGTCCGTCCGTCCGTCCGTCCGTACGTCCGTCCGTCCGTCTGTCCGTCCGTCCGTCCGTCCGTCCTGTTTTCGTTCTCGCGATAACTTAAGAACCGTTTGACAGATCAACTTCAAACTTGGCACAGGTATGCATATGGGAGGGACAATGATCTGATTAGATTTTGGAGTCTCAGGGTCAAAGGTCAAGGTCATAGAGGTAATAAAACACATAAAAATGGCTCGTTCTCGCGATAACTTAAGAACCATTTGACAGATCGAACTCAAACTTGGCACAGGTATGCATATGGGAGGGACAATGATCTGATTAGATTTTGGGGTCTCAAGGTCAAAGGTCAAGGTCATAGAGGTAATAAAACACATAAAAATGGCTCGTTCTCGCGATAACTTAAGAACCATTTGACAGATCAACCTCAAACTTGGCACAGGTATGCATATGGGAGGGACAATGATCTGATTAGATTTTGGGGTCACAAGGTCAAAGGTCAAGGTCATAGAGGTAATAAAACACATAAAAATGGCTCGTTCTCGTGATAACTTAAGAACCATTTGACCTATCAAACTCAAACTTGGCACAGGTATGCATATGGGAGGGACAATGATCTGATTAGATTTTGGGGTCTCAAGGTCAAAGGTCAAGGTCATAGAGGTAATAAAACACATAAAAATGGCTCGTTCTCGCGATAACTTAAGAACCATTTGACAGATCAACCTCAAACTTGGCACAGGTATGCATATGGGAGGGACAATGATCTGATTAGATTTTGGGGTCTCAAGGTCAAAGGTCAAGGTCATAGAGGTAATAAAACACATAAAAATGGCTCGTTCTCGTGATAACTTAAGAACCATTTGACCTATCAAACTCAAACTTGGCACAGGTATGCATATGGGAGGGCCAATGATCTGATTAGTTTTGGGGGTCTCAAGGTCAAAGGTCACAGAGGTCATTATGTACGTAGAAATGGTTCGTTCTTGTGATGACTTAGTAACCATTTGACGGTTTCAACAAACTTGGCTCATGTATGCATATGGAAAGGGCAATGCTCTCATTAGATTTGGGGGTCACAAGGTCAAAGTTCAAGGTCAAAGATGTCATTGTATAAATAAAAATAAATCAACATGAAGTGCCATTTATTTCTGATTTGGTAATGGCGGAGGCATAAAGTTCGACCACGCGTGGTCGAAGATTCATCTAGTTTTATTTTGTTCTTAATCTTTGTTCTTAAACTTCATTCTGTCTTCAGGGTCAGTTCTACCCTCCATCCCAGTTCTGCCGATACAACATGTTCAACCACTTCTTCCTGGATGGTCCCAAGAGCCAGGAGAGATGCAAGGACTTCCTGACCAGAGACAATGGGGAAGGCATCATCATGCTGACTGACCCTCCCTTTGGAGGCATGGTGGATGCCCTGGCCTCTGGAGTCAAGTGGATAATGGAAATGTGGAGGTCAAATGTCACATGTATGTGTAAAGATATTGAATGAATATAGAAGAATTCCGCAAGGACTCTTATGGGTGCTTGTCAGCTTGTTGATTTGAAGATCATTTCTTGTTTCTAACTCCTTTGTTCCTGGAACCGGATGGTCCCTGTATTAAGCCTGTGGGAATCATAGAATTCAGTATGTAATAGGTTCATTATTATTTTCAGTTATTTATTCTTTTTACAGTACCAATATCTGATGTAAAGAGTGCTTTAGAATCAGTTTTCAACAGGCGCAATATGAGCATCTGAGCTTAGCTTTGTGAAAGCTTTATAAAGAACTGAAGGAAACATATTTTAATAAAATTGTTTCATGACCTGCTCAAGGAACCTGTCCTTATTGTAGAGTCTCGTTTATAAATGCATTTATATACCACAAAACTGAAAATAGTTGTGTTTTATTTAATAGTGCATGTAGTTCTCTGTGACACATAGCAGAGTTGCTTCCTCCTTAGATTCCTAGTTTTTCATTTATTTCCCATTCCATATGAATTTTATCACCCTTTGATACCATTCAATCTCCTTTCTGATTTTTATCTGATTTAAATCAATTTCTGTCCTCTTAGATGTTGGTTGAGCATTGCCTGTGATGTGGATATTTCCTTATTTCTTGGAGCATTTATTTCCCATTCCATATGAATTTTATCACCCTTTGATAGCATTCGATCTCCTTTCTGATTTTTATTTGATTTAAATCATTTTCTGTCCTCTTAGATGTTGGTCGAGCCTTGCCTGTGATGTGGATATTTCCCTATTTCTTGGAGCACAGAATTACAGAGAGTCTACATGGATTTAAAATGCTAGATTATAAGGTGAGCTATTTCTTACTTGGAGTGATATTAAACAGGGGGCTTAAGAGGATCATGTAACAGTCCTGAAGATGATTAGTGTTGGATCCTTTGTTGGAAGCTAATTGTTCAGAATTTCAATGGTGTTTTGTACTTGTACTAGTCCTTCAATCATCAAATTGCATGTGTATCCTAACTATAAGGTGGAACTGATCTTTTCCATGCACTTTGTAGTTAAAGTGTACTAATCACTTGAAATAATTTGTGTACAGCTAGCACATGTGAAATAACCCAAAAACAAAAAACAAAAAAGCTTTACCCGGTGTTCTGGGAGCTAATGGAATTTGAAGGAAATGAATGATAACATAAGACCACACAATTAGAGCATTTATGAAATGGAATGGATTTTTGATTCTGTTAATGCCCACATTCATACCATTTATAGAATTGATAGAGTTCATATTTTTAGTATCGTGACATTGAATACCTTACATACTGTACATAGCAAAATGGCCTTTGGTAAGGGGTTCACATTATAGAACTTGTTCTGGTTGTGGCATGATATACCTGCAATGTGGTGATTGACTGATTCTACACTGCATGTCTCTCAGTTTGAAATGAGTGTGCAGTATCCAAGATATCCAGAATGAAAAGTTTGAAATGCTGGAACATATGTCTCATAAAACATAACATTGTGTGTTCATGCTTGATATCATTTCTCTAGGTGGATTATGACAATCATCCTCTGTTCAAGGGAGGACCAGATGCCAAGAAGAAGGGATCACCAGTCAGGATCTTCACCAACCTTGATCCAGCAAAGATAGAACTACCGTCATCAGAAGGCTACAGGTGGGATTGAGCTGTATGATTTGATAGAGAAATATATAGAGAGAGTGTGGATTTTATTGATTCATCTTTATCATAAAAACATTCAACATTCAAATAAAGAAGATACATAGAAAACCCAGGACTGATGTTTACAAATAAAAGTATAAAATCCTCAGGCAGGGTAACATAAATTGTACAAAACAAAATATGAAGATTAAAGACAACATTAATACAAAATACTTAATATGGCGACAGCTTAACAAAACTGGCTGCTCGTCATATATTACATTGTTGCTGAGGATACTTGGTCTTAAGATCCAGATTAGGGTTGAAAAAAGTTTATGGTGTAACCATACACAGCGCAGGTTTCACTGCTGCACTTACAACAAGAAACTCTGTATGGGCTTAGTATGTTACCTCTTCTTCCATTTGGCAAAAGTTTATTCTTGTGTTAGTGTGTTCTTATTGTAAGCGGCCTATTACAGCGCTTGAGTGCTGTAATAGGCCACTTGGCTAAAGCCAGTGTAATAATAGATGATAATGCGATATGCGCTAAATAAGAATCGAATATTATCAATATAATTATTAGATTTATTTAGATTGGTAAAAAAAAAAAGTCATTTTGAATCTCTCAGCATGTGTTGCCGCTGTCAGGATTTTAGTGCTTATTTTCTTTGCGATAATTTTTTGTGTGTAAGGTTCCTTGTGGTGTTAAGGGAACAAAAGTGTGTGCAGACATTTCCCTCTCCTTTTTGTAATGCATCTTACTTTTTGGGCTTTGAATCGAAATGAGTTGAACAAAATTTCAGGAAGGTTGGCAATAGGTTCCATTAGCTATTGCTGTTGATTTGATAATTTGTAACATGAAAAAGCAGGGAAACTGAAATCTTGAAAATGAAACTTGAATCCCGGGATTTTTAATTTTTTTTTCTTCTTCTGCTTGTTTATGCTGTACTTTTAGAGCAAAAAATGATTGACGGTTGGCCTGATGATCATTGCTATGTTTACAATAGGCAGTATGAAGTAGAGAAAAACATTTGATCTTGCCATTATGGAACTGTAGCATCACTTAGTTGCTTGGGGTGGGGGGGGGGGGGGGGGGGAAGCATGTACAGTATGTTTCTTAAAAGAGTTCCTTGTAATAAGAAACTTTGCGAATGATGGAGCATAAGGACCCCTTGTGTTGACATGTATTCAGAGTGTAAGAATGAATAAGATGAATGAAGTAGTGAATTAGTCAGCACTTTTTAAAAATAGTATTTGCTTTTCAGACATTGAAGATGTTAGTTCTTTAGTAACAAATCATGCATGCAACATGAATGGCATAACATCTATCGCTGTGGAGGTAAAATAGAGTACAGAAGTGTGACATTATTCATTGTCAAGTTGCTGGTCCTAGAAATATTTTACATTAAAAAACTGTCAAAATTCTAGACCTCTGAAATAAAATCATAAGAAACACTTGTATTCAGTGCGTAACTGCGTAAGCATCAAATATGAATGGAAGTAGTGAATCACTCTGTTCCTTCCAAAATTGTCTCTGCAGTTCAAACATTGAAGATACGGTTGTTTTAGCAACAAATCATGCGTGCAAGATGGGAAACATTGAACAGATCATCCCCTTTGAGGATCAAATAGAGTACCGAAGTGTGACATTATTCATTGTCAAGGTTGCTAGTCCTAAAGCTGTGTGCACTTTGTAGTACTAATTTGTAAGAGTCATTAATCTAATAAAAGGGATAAAGGGAACATTATGAATGATTTCATTTTCGTAGAACCTGCTACTGAATTAGTAAGCAAACATTGTCTGCTCATCAGCTTTTATACCTATTTTGTCATATTGATTGAGTACGTGCACATTTAAGAAATACTGATGAAGTAGGAATTCATGCCCCCCCCCATGCAATTTCATTTCTGATGTTTGAACTATGCCATTTTGTTGAATATGTTGTTTTATGAAAAAAATTACATGAAATAGTTGCCTAATTGCCTGCAAATTTTCAGAGAGGGCTTTTTTAGTATCATTGGAAAAAATTACCCCAAATTGTTGTCTAGTTTTTACTGAACTGAAAATGGAAGGAAAAAAATTAAACAAGGGTACACTGTAGCTTAAGCAAATGGAGCAGTGTTAAAGATGCATGCGTAATGCAAACAATATAGCAACAATTTGGGGTGATTTTTCCAGTGATACTAAAAACAGCCCTCTGAAAATTTAGCCATTTGGCTAAGCGACCTAAAGTAACATAACTGTGTTAAGGGATCAGATCTCCCTTCACTACACCTTTTTTCAAGTACTTTCAATCATTCTTTCTGTTGTATATTTGATCTGATATTTAATATTCTACCAATTATATGTTTATTTTTTATACAAACAGATTATGTAAGGACTGTCATCGCTATGTAGCAGCTGAGAATGTCCATTGCTCTAAGTGTCAGGAATGCCCATCTAAAAATGGTACAACATACTCTCACTGCAATATGTGCAACAAATGTGTTAAACCATGTAAGTGCATCCAGTGTATCCTCTCTTAAATCAGTCTTTCTGTTTTGGTTTATCTGTTTTGATGTAACATATGTACATGATGAACAGACTATGTCAGTTTAAACACATGTTGTTTGATTTGGAGATCCACATGTAATGTTCAGTTTACATCATGATCTAGAGATAAATCAGGCATTATCAATACTTAGGATACTTATTGAGTTCCTGTAAATTTTTTATTATAAGAAATTTCAGATACTCTACAAGATTTTTGCATTTTTGCATTTCGACATTAAACAAAAGTACACAAATGACGTCTAAATTTTCATTGTATGATAAAAATAGTTGAAAAATAGTTGAGTAAAAGAAATGTTTGAGTACTGGTACTGAAAACCTGATAATAATTTGTACTGAAGAAAAATGAGAAAGCAATAGTTCTAGTGCCATGGAAGTGTTTATAGTGAGAATGGCAGGTAGGTACAGTAAACAGCTGTGGAGCTGCTTTATATCCATATTTTTTCTAGTAAAATATGTTATCACATATGTGTAAAGGTAGGAATGTCTTGCATCTGTTCATTATACAAATGATGCACAGGTGTAAGTGTGTTGGTAGGAATTGTGTGTAAAGGTAACTATGGAATTGTTTAACCCACGAGGCGAAGCCGAGTGGGTTTAGACTATTTTCCATAGTTACCGCATGCACACTATTCCTACCGACACACGAATAAACCTGTGCATCATCTGTTTTATAGAATGGTGGAAAAATTATGCCATCTATGGCCCAAAATCATTTTTTTACTGGATGCATGATTTTAAAAATGCTTTTGTAACACATTTTCTGTCATATTTTTACATTTTTATGTAATGCAACATTATAACCTACCTTTCCTAAGAAAGACTCTCAAATTGAATACCCCCTTACTCTCCTAGAATTTTCTTTTTTCATTTTTTATTCGTCAAGAGACCACTAACATTACTGTATCAGTGTATGCCTTTATGTGCTACATATTTTGATGCACTGCAAAACGCAGAATTATGTATGTGGGACCGAGGTGAACGTGTCGCAGTGCTTGGTGGTGCACGAGCCGATATGGGTTGTAAACTCTTTTAATTCGTCACATATTTTGTAAACGGAATTATTTGATATAAAAAACGTTTGGAAAAAATGATTCTCATTGATTTTTTTGTACTCACGGATCAGATTCATCAAGTAAAGCTATCTAAATCATCTTCAACAGTTCAAAATTGACCGGCTTTCTTCATACGTAAACGATACCGCGATAGCTTGTTTACAGTGATATCGTAACAATTTTTTTCTATCGGTCGTGTGTCCAGTAAAAATTTCTTCATAGCCGTCGACCAATCAGATTGCAGAGATTTCTCGAACTATTCTATAATACATGTTATCATATAGCTTAGATATGTTGTTCTTGCGTTTTTATACCATCCAGCCTTCGTCCACTGTACCAAGTGTAACATGTGTGAGCTACCTAGCCATGACTGTGACAGGCCCCAGTCTGGTTGTCATGTGTGTGGAGCACTGGACCACAAAAGGAAGGATTGCCCAAAGAGGTCATCAATGAAGAAAAGGTATCTAATGATCAGCAGAATACAAGAATCCCAAGTCTAATTTGTATGTAGATATGATGTTGGAAACTTGGTACAGGCCTTTTGTCACTTTATCACACTTCTTCACATTGCAAGCTGAGATTTTGAGAAACTTTCTTTGACAGCCAAGTTGCATTGAAAAAACTTGTGATGTAATAATAATAATAATAATGATATTGATAATTAGATAAATCTGTTAAGCACAGCTACTATATCAATATACTCTACTGTGCTGTGATGTAATAAATAGAGCTCCCAACAGTGATGGATTGTTCATGGAGACATCACCAGTAGTCACAGTCAAGATGTGTGATTTTGTTACTGAATTGCTGCAAGGAAATTATTGCCAAATAAAAAAGCTTTGCAACAAGTAGCAATCACTTTCCTGCTTACTTGGACAGGTTAGTCCTCTGGGGAATAACCTCCATTGCTTCATAGATTTATTTAATTAGAACTTTCACATTAATAAGTGAAGCAGAATTAATATACCTTTTGATGGTGGAAATTTCAAATTTACACAATTTGTTAATCCTGATTTTTATGGCAGGTCATATGAAGAGGCTGTGAGCAATGATTCTAGCAAGCTGTTAACATGGCCCAAACGAAAGAAGAAGAATCCTGCCCTGACTGCAGTTTTGCGTCAATTTAGACCGGTAGAAGAACAAGCCGTTGGTACTCCACAGGCTGCCATCCATCCAACCTCCAGCAAAACTCCAAGGGAGAACGGGGTCCAGTCTCCAGGATCATTGGGAAGCCCGTGCCTAAATGCCACTGGGTTGTCAACACCGCAGTCGATTTCCACCACAGACAACATCCATAGCCCTGGTGAGGGCTTGCAAAGGACAGTTCAACCCGATGAAACTTTGCTGGAATCACCATGCCAGGACACTACTAAAGTTGATGGTAATGACAACATACTCGAAGGAAGCATCAACACATCAGGTTTAAGTTCAGGAAGCAGTTTGGCTGCAAGCCCTCACAGCTTACGAAAAGGGATATCTCTGCCTAGTATAAGCAGCATTGGAAGACATGAAGGCGAGGAGGCAATGGTTAGTGGAAGGAAGAAGTCAAAGCTTAAGAATAAGAAGAAGAAGCTGATGGAGAGGATTGAGAAAATCAGAATGAAGAGAAAAATTAGATTAAAATTATGAAATCCAAATGCCATATATGTTAAAATTTAACAAATAATTTAAGCTGTTGAGCATGATCTGATTTGAGTTTTTTAACACACATTTTCCATAGATCCCTGCCTGAGTTATCTCGGGCATACTATTCAACAGGTTAACATGTATTGTCCCAGTAGTACATTTGCAATGAACCTCTCACTTCTTGAAATCATATTAGTGCTGTTGAAGTACGTGACATGTTAGACGAGCAGCCAGTGGATCTAAAGCTTTATATCCTGTTCAGTTACCCACATGTACTACTCTAGCATTACAGGGTATGATAATGATTATCACATCAGTGATATGTTTTAGTAATGAAATAACTTACTCTTAAACTACCACTACTAGCAAAATGCCGAAGATACTGTCTAGTTTGGTGTGCAGTATATGAATTAGGATGAAATGATAATGTTGACAAAGGCAAAAATCACATATAGAACTATTGAGTGCATGAAAGCCTTTTAATATGGAAAATGAGATCATATGAAGTATATTATATTTGCATATATTTGACAAAATTATTCATAGAGCTAAAGCTCAGTGTGAAGATGAGATATTTGTATATGTCGGATCAAATAATAAACAGAGAATAGTGCCATGTAACATTCAATTGAAGTAAAATTTTATTTGATGTCAATTACAAAACTTGCCTACTTAAATGCTTTCCCTCCATGAGAGGAAAGTGTTGATTTCCATAGAGGATGTTTGAAACTTATATTTTCATATGTGACATTGAATGAAACTTGTTCCATTATTGAATATTGTTGTTCAATCACCACATGTCTTCCTATAACTATTTAGAACATAAATTCTAAAAATTCATTATAAAAGAAGCAGTGTTCTGAAATTTTGCAATTTCTGTATATACTTGTACTGAGCAAATTCTAAATGCAATGTCCAAGTAACAGTGAAAGAGTGTACTTCTGAATGTATTTGTATCTCCTAGAAAATTATGTTTTTTATGAAAAATTTTTTAATGATCATGCGGACAGAAGATGAAAAGTTGGCAAATGCTCAGTGTTTGGTTTCTTTGCATCCTACTGCTAATCACTCTTGCAGAAATATCATTTAATATTTCAGATAGTTCCTTCTCATGTAGTGACAAAACACTATTTTCCTTTTATCTAGAAGGCTAAAAAATGCATTAATGCTTGTATCACATTTTTCATGTAACTATGAAAAAGGGAATTCCTTCCTTAACTTGTCTGTATTTTAAGCGGAAGGAAATTACTTATTTATTTATCTCAGTATATGAAATGCTAGCTGTTGCACAAAGATCGAGGGATCTAGGCAATTCTTGTACCAGATATTTAGCAATACTGTTGTGAAGGTGTATTTAGTTGGCTTTAACTGCGTATCATACTCTTACCTAATAATGTGCCATATAATACAAATTCTTAAGACAATCTTCTACATATCATAAGTTTAGATGGTTTTATGCATATAAAAGTTACCCTTTTCTCACTTTCTATTTTATACATCAAAGTCATGTTGTTACACATATTTGCAAAACTACAGAATGATTACAAGTCTACAGGCAAACAGTTGTCAGAATCTATGTTTACTTAGTAGCTGCAGCTGTTCTGTGGTTTCTTTATCATATATTACTCCTTATTTTCATATATAATATACTATTTTTCTTTTAAATAGAGAAATTATTACAACAACAAAGCTTTTAAAGCTCAATTGGCAATTAGACAGTATTGTGCCTTGTAGACAAGAGTATTCTTTAGTGCTGTGAAAAGAAGTCTTTGCCTTGAAAAAAAAAAAACGAAATCAAGGGTGCATTATTGTGTAGTGGAAGCTCTTTAGAGGTATTTATGCTCATTGGTATTTATTTTGCTCAAGCACCATAGATAATGGATATGATTTTAGAAAATATCATTAATAAGAAAATTACCAACACCTTTGGGTAGCATTTTTCATATGACAAATACTCAACAAATTATGTTGCAAGGATGATCACTTAATTTGATAAACACTGGAGTGCCGTTTTGTGGATGATTAGATATGTGTGTTGATTTTAGTTATACTGCCCTCATGATACCAAAGAAAAACATCTTTCTAATCTGGAGACTGTCTGGGAGCCCAGAACTTTTTTTTTTTGTAAGGAGACGTACTGAATTATTATGCAGAAAATTACCATTGAAGGCAAAAACTTTGATTTGATTGTTGTATACTGCTCTTTAAATTATTTTTATGCCCTCATTGTACATGTAACCAAAAGAAAGACATTTTTCTAATTTGGGGATAGTCTGGAAGCACATAACTTTGTGAGAAAACCTACTTACTTATTATGCAGACATTGAAAATTGGAAGGCAAAAACTGACATTTAATTGATTTTATACTGCCGCTTGAATTGAATAAATGCCTACATTGCAGCCAGGAGATATTGCAATACCCTGTTTCATATTTGAGACCGATTTAGCCTTAAGTATGATCATGATACACATGCATTTACAGGAATGTGTGTAAATACATGTGAATCCAGAAATTTCTTGCAAGAACACTGTATGATTTTTTTTGTGTGTGTGTGTGTGTGTGTGTGAAGCAAGAGACAAGAGCTTTTTTTTTTTAATCAGGCCTCGTGCATAAATCACTGCTGTTCAAGAACTCTGATGCCAATGAAAAGGTGCTAATGAAATGGGACTGATAATTACTGTTGCCATGGAGCTTGTAAATAAATCGTCTTTAATTCACAGATGCTTTGACCTTAGTTATCAGACAATTACTGTCTCTTTTCAATACACAGTATATCAAAAAGAGCATTCGTTTATAATGCTTATACCTAGAAATCATGTGTACCTTTAAAACGAATGGATAATTTTCAAATGACAGTCTCACACCCTATTCTTTGGGCTAAACTTTCTGTATTCCACATGACTTTCAGACTATAACTATGTCCCGGATGCAAATAATTTTCTTTGGTTTCGGTATACAGTGGAACCTTGTTTTAAAGAACACTGTTGTATTGAACTCTCGTTATAAAAGGTAATTTTGCCAGTCCCACTTCTTTGTATGTTATTGTTTTTAGCCCTGATATAACAAGGTTTTAATATAAAGAGGTAATATCCTTGGTCGGGAAGAGTATGTTATAACGAGGTTCTCCTGTCCTTTGCCCGTGTAGGCTGAATGAAAGATGCATGCAGATCAAATAGATACATTCAACATTATGTCGTCATCACGTGATACCATACGTACCCTTTAAAGCGAGAAGGGAATTCTTCTGGAACAACACGTACACTAAGTAAGGCCAGGACCCTCTGCGTACAGGAAGTATGTAATGGACCGATAAATGCCCCGATAGAGACCAATCACAAAGGATCTCTACTGATCCCCCAAAATGATACTGATTCCTTTCATCACTGACACTGGGATGCACAAAGCATGGTTGTAAAATTATCTGTCGAGCTAGACCCAAAAAATAAGTTTGAAAAGAAAGAAAAAGAATTGCTCTGAACAATGAATGAAAAGTACAGGTGAACTTTACCCGTTACGCCTTATAAAAGTGTATGAACGTTGCGTTTCCACCTGATTCTGCAAGACAGATGACCCGATTGCATACTTGCATTTATTTGTCGAACAATCTTTCGTTTAAATTTTTTTAATTGCAATATCTTTGGTCATGGAACAAGGTCTAATGATTATGTCACAAAAAAGATGGATTAAGTACAGTGAGCAAGGTTTTTAGGGGAATAAAAGCCAGTTCCATCCAGCATTTGTCATCCCTGAAATTAAATTTTAGATATGCATGCACTTCACTTCAGATAAATACACTTGTTACAAAATTGTGAGTCGCGGTGTTTGAATCTACAAAATATACTTTTTTTCTTATGTCAGATGGTTAGCAAATATTATGTGAAATTGATTTACCCCTAAATTCAAAATATCATCAATAAAACCAATAATAGCAGCAGCAACAACAACAACAACAACAACAACAACAAAGCGATTTGAGGTAATGTTGAAAGTCAATCGGCATAGTGGGGAAGTCTAGTTTGGCTTTCACGGAGGTTGTTTCTTTTGCGGATTTTACGGATTGTATTTCTTTATCTTTTAGGTTTGATATACTGTTTAACACCAAAACAAAACGACTAAAACAAAAACAAATGCATCGTTGAACCCACCCTACATGTATAGGTTGCATGCATTTCTGACTCTTCGTGAAATATTGGAACGAAACTTAGATTTTCTTGATCAACTTGTGAAGAAAAGTGCACTTGAACTTAGCCGGTGGTGCTTCCTGTTGATATGATGATGGTCATTGTATGATGCACAAGATATGAAACCTCATATAGAATATGACAAGTGGGGCTTACAGAGCGGAAAGGGTATAAAGGGGATAGGAAGATTGAGTGGTTTCTTGTGATGTAGGGGTGAATTTGTGCACCTCCCCAAATGACATGCGCCGCTACTACCATGCACGACCACCACCATCACCACCACCACCACCACCACCACCACCACCACCACCACCACCACCACCACCACCACCATGCGCACTTACATGTACAATAAGGGTTATCTGAGTCTAAAGTTAATAA
The DNA here is from genome assembly GCA_029962745.1 of Echinometra lucunter. Lineage (NCBI taxonomy): Eukaryota > Metazoa > Echinodermata > Echinoidea > Camarodonta > Echinometridae > Echinometra > Echinometra lucunter. The sequence goes on from CM057159.1 coordinate 18,558,237, forward strand.
TTCATAAAGTGTTCGAAATAAATCAATTTGAATAACAATATACAGAATGAGTATATTAAAACATTTGAGAAATGCAAACAAATATGAAAAATCAGCGAGGATGAATTGTTATACACTTACGCCCTTCATTCATTGCAAGATTTAAAGTGGAGTATTAAAGAAATAGATGTATTCGTTCACCTTCATACACTCATCATTATCTCCTACATCAATAAAAAATTGCAAACCCCAAATTAACCGTTTTAATCCCCTTCTCATTCCTACCCTACATAGCCCCAGGTACTTCCCCACCATATCAAGTTTTTAACGACGTGGTTTAATCTGTTTCATTGTTACTCGATGGATTAAGTCATAATCTCTATCACATCAATGAAGAGCAATTATGACAAGGTCAGCAAAACATTTTCAGATGAATTAAAAAGTCAAGCACGGAACTAACCTCAAATTTTCCAAACAAAAGAGGATGAGCGAGGATGGGAAATGCGGTTTATATTACCACATGAAGTCACGTTGTCTTTTTGAAACTGATGGTGAGACTTTTTAAAATCTGTTTTGTTAAAATAGGACAAACATAATAAAGGGCTCACTGAAATTCATATTTGATATTCTAATAAGTTTTAAAACAGGTCAGTAATAGTTCAGCATATTCGATATAATTATAACGTGTCGTGTCTAAGTTACAAATTATTCCTATGGTCATGATGGTCGTCATGGTCGTCTATTGTAATAGCTGCAGTCTGCCATTATTGTTTGTGTAATTTTCAAAGCCTTGTCATGCCCATTTTTCGGAAAGTAAACTTACAGAACAAATTATCACATAGATCCAGTATACATATACATTTTTAGCTGTTTTGCTATGATTTAGTTCCCTGCCATTTTGTTTTTGCTCTATATATCAGGTAATTGATTCTGTCTGGGTAGAAAAATTAAATGGGAATTTATGCACTGCAGCCGTCTGAAAGTCTCCTTCCTCCCCTCTTTCTCCACATCTAAAAGTATAATTATCAGAAACAGAGTTGTATGTTTTACGTAAAGATTGTATTGTTACGTCTATTACCCTGCAAATATCGACATTATGGACTGCAAAGTTGGATTTTATTGAGACACATAAAAACCTTTCACAGGCATTTTTTCTGGACACAAGTGATTATCAGGAGTTTGAGTTCTTTTACCAGCTCATTTTTCTAGCAAAACCTATGCTTGGCAAAGACTTTTTTATCAAGTCATACAATCAACAGATCACAGATTGTCAAGATTTGGAGAAACGTCAAAACCAGAGCATACAAACGCAATTCAGTTCCTATCAAAGATCAGAGAGATGCAAGAAAAGGCTTGAATTCCTCTCCAACAATTGGGAATAATGGGAAAATGAATTCCCTCAATCGAAAGAATAGAAAAATCTGAATTAAACCTTTTCAAATGATGCTGAACAAGGAACAACGAATGGCGTCAATTTTTCAAAGGGAATTTGGAGTATGAAAAGGGGAAGAATGTGTCGCACTGTTAGGGGGATTCAGGAGGTCTGCAACTCGGTATTATTTACTTGAATTTATTTGTAAGTGTTGCAGTTTTTTTTCCACAAGTTCACAGCCCGCTGGTAAATCTCCCGCTGACTAAAGCAAACACAAGACTGCCAATTAAAAAATTTGACTGCTTGGTAGATATACGGATAATGGCGATTAGCTTGTGCCGTTTTGAGCAAATTCATAAATGCGAAATTCGCCCGATTTTTCATTCGATTTTAATTTCTGCAATTCAAAACTTCTTTGAACTGTGATATTAATGTTACTGTGATGAGTTCAGATTAACTTCTTTTGACTGATTAACTTTATTATGCCCTTTTTTCATATAATATTGATTAACAACAGAACAGCTGCAAGAATATTTGAATGAAATCTATGAAAGCTAAATATTATGTTCCTTATATTGTGACCTTCACAATGCAGATTGAGCGTCAACCAGTGTGGTTTGGCGCAAAGTTGAAAGTATTTTAATGTGATGTTCATTCATTTCCATATACATCATCACAAATTAACACCCTTTTAACATGTATGGTTACATGAATCATACATAGGAAAAGGGGTCTTCATAAGCAAAGCTTGGGTTGACGTCCTAACCATAAATAAATTGATCATGCAATGAATATACATAATCATGCAAACAAAAATAGTGGAAAGCAGAAAGCCAACGAAAGAAAAATAAATATACAAGAGATAGAGATAGATAGAAAGATAGATAGAGAGAGAGAGAGAGAGAGAGAGAGAGAGAGAGAGAGAGAGAGAGAGAGAGAGAGAGAGAGAGAGGAGAGAGAGTTGCATTCAGATATAGTATCAGATGGAACAAATGAAATTTAATCTGCCCAAAATGGTGTTTACCACCCCCACCAGCAATACATGAGAGATAATAAGCTTTTAAGCGTTTCTATCTTTTAGGCGTTACTAAAACAATTTTCCCTAAAATAGTTTTTAAATTCTCGTTTATAGTAGTTGATTATAGGAATTACTCCCTATCATATTCCCGTTGTCAAAGTGAAGCGTTATTTAAACATAAAGCTTTAACTTAACGACAAGCCAATGTAGTTCGAGAGAATAGGTGTAAAACATTCTTTTCATGAAAATTAATGTACGTTCAAGTACGGGTAGTGTTTGCGGTAACTTTGTAATACCAAATATGACTGCATCAAAGGCAATATAGGAAGTACTAAAGGCTTGACAACTAACTTCGAGACCTTTGCACCTGAGGAAAAAAGTTAGATGATGCTTGACTCTGCTTTAGATCAACCGAAAAGTTTACGCGCCGATTTCCCCAAAGGCGTAGAGCTTGGGGTTGGATTGGGGAGAAGGGGGGGGGGGGGGGGGGGGAGCAGATGTGAAAAAAAAAATGCGATGGCAAACGATGGGGAATTCCTTGATCTTTTTGCTTTTCCTTTTCGAATTTTCTGATATCTATTAATATTTACAGCTGCTAATCAGATGGAAAATTGGGTGTCACAATAATTTTAATGAAAGTGTTGTAAAATACTGGCAGATCTTGAGCCTTACTGATATAATACGAAATATAGATACGGTGTTCTAAGCAATCAGTGCTTGGTTCTTATGTCCGAGCTTTTTGTCCCCTTTTATTTTCATTCTGGCTACGTCCCTAACCCCAGCCCGACCATATTCGCGCTTTCTGACAGGTGGGGAAATCTATGCCATCATTAGCGACGTTCTGCTATAAACACTGAAGACCTCTTGGGGACCCTAAAAACTCAAGAAGTTGAGTGGAGCAAAACTGGGGATATAGGCGAAAAGGGGAGGAATTCGGATGATGCATAGGGAGCACGTGCATAAGCTATAATGAAGGTTTGAACCTACACCTTGTGTTTAGACTTGAACCTATATATTTCACATTCTTTCCAAATTATCACTAGAAAGCAGCAGATTCAAAAAGAAAAAGAAGAAGAAGAAGAAGAAAGAAGAAGAAGAAGAACTTTGTCAGGGTCAAAGCTACCATATTTGACACTTTTTGTGACGCAAGTTAGCTTGTAACACAGTATGTAGATTCCAGTAAAATAAGTTTGTCAGCAGAAAGAAAAAGAAATAGGATCAAGGAGAGGATAATGGTGAAATCATAACAAAGGACAATGAAAGATGGTGGAAACAGACCCCCCCCCCCTCAAAAAAAAAATAGAGAAAGAAGAAGGAAGCATGATTATTAATTATGTTACAGAAAAAGTATACCGGTGAAGATTAAAAAAAAATTGGTGTGATCATCTTCTGATCGAGCCTGTCCATCAATCACTTATCCTTGAAGATTTACCAGCATTCTTTAAGCAAACAGAGATTTGAACAAAAACCTCAGAGTTCAGCCCCAATCCTAAGATAAAGGGTACCGCCTTGGTGATTGGTTTTTATTGTAACCCCCACACCCATATTTCAAAAAAAGTATTCGCGGCTAGGGACTTGGGTTTGGATGGGTCACCGTGGTCACTTCGGTGACCCGTTCCTTCTTCCCATCTCGGTCGGGTCGGTTTAGATCAGGTGACTATACCCGAAGACCACAATCTTCACCTTAACCTTCTTCGTTTCTCTGACCTAGAACTAAAGAAGAACACCGCCTGAAGGATTTATCGACACACTCTTCAAACGCTCGTAACCAAACGAAATTAGATTTGAAATTAGGATGAAAATAATGCGCCCATGACAGATTGGCGTGTGTCCTGGGACCATGTAAGTTACGATGATCCTTATTGAACAAGGAAGGTAAACTTTCACAGAATGTGGAAAAATAAAAAGCGAATTCCATTGTGAAGGCTATACCTGAGCAAGATGAAATGTGTTACAGAGTGCCACGAGTTTGTTCTTCAGTAGACATAGCGAATTTGTCTCCCTTATTATTTGTTCCTTCGTTTTGTTGTTGTTGTTGTTTATTCTATCTCTTTATTTTTTCGGGGGCGGGGGCGGGAGCTTCATTTTCGATTCATTAAGCAGATGAGCTTGTTTTCACAGAATTATTATTATATTCGGGACAAAATGCAAATACAAATAAAAGCTTCGTTTGGTGTGCGAATAACGACTTCCTTCCGAGAGATTGACATTTTGGACGATTTTAGTTGAAAAATACTGTATTAAACCCTTCTCATCTGACTACACAATGTTAGCAGATGAGGCTTCGGGATCCTGCGCTGCTCTCTTCAGGCACCGCTGAAAATAGTATCGTTATCGGTATGACTATGTATAATGTATTTGAGAAAGATTGTTGAAAGATAAGCTTGGTTCTGGTCAGACCAACATATGAATAAACGTATACAATTCTTTTTCAGTGGTAGGAGAGAACAGACTGTGGACTGTTTTGACACTTTTTCTAGGGAACACGTCCAACGGACGTGACTCTTAGGTTCTGTTTAATCCTTAAGATCGTGGGATTGTATGAACCTAATTAGAATTAATTAGAGGATCATGATGTACGTGATTCTGTACCCCTCATTTGAGTGATTAGGGCGAAACATTTTTAATCAATGTACGCTAAAAAACGGAGTTGTCAGGAAAGTAGCTACAGTGTCTATAATTGGTTTACTAGATCTAAAAGGTTGCATTATATCATTTAAAAGTCATGAACCTTCTGAAAAATTAACCTTTGGAGAGCTGAGAGTGTCCTGTTTAATAAAACGATATGAAAATAGTTCGACTAATGTCCATTTCATTAGAACATCTGTATCATATAAGCCACCTATAACAGGTACATACAACATGTATGCAACCAGTGTATTGTACCCGACCCCAATTAAACGATCGAAACATTCACATCCGATCGATAGGATAAATTGTTGTCGGTGAATAGTCAATTTGTTACCATTAAAACTCATGTTTGAGATGTATCTCAACGTAAAATCAATGAACCAA
>CM057159.1:18566120-18644057 GCA_029962745.1 Echinometra lucunter
TCAGTAAATTTGGTCCGGCGCCCCCTCCTAATTTAAATGTTCTGGCAATGCCCCTGCGTGAAGACGTGTATCGTCACCTGCAGTCATCCCCAAATGTGTCTTAAAAGTGCCAAATAAATCCATCTGATTGTGGCTTGGATTGCAATTTCGTGAGATATCCATTTCAGCTTGCCATACCACATAGGTCGACGGTGGAAAATTAGCGGAAAATTAGACATTTCCTCCCTTACCAAATATCACCAGACGATGACCCGGTTGTGAACGGTTTGTCTGGCCTTGAGTGACATCTTCATCCTTCTTCTTTTTCATATAATTTCATTTGTGTGAAGGAATCGATTGTGACACCCCTACAATGTTGCCTCATTTCATGTATGAAATGAGCCTTTAGATTCACATTGTGCTTGGTGAAACTACACTCTCAGAAAAGTTGGTTAAAATCACTAGGTTGGTTAAGATATGAACCGACCAAAAAGCTATCCCCGCATGCTTTACATACAATTTTTTAAAACCAACAGTTGGTCGATTCATATTTTAACATCTAATGATTTCTGATCAACTGTTCTGAGAGTGAAATGTCAGTACCCCTTCCTGCAATGTTGTAAAACCTTCTTCCAGCTTTCATTCACAACCATTAACTCATCCTTTATCATTTGTTCTCCCATGCCCATTCTCCCTCTTTCCGTCTCTCTCACAATCATATATCTTTCTCAAATTCTCTCTCTCTCTCTCTCTCTCTCTCTCTCTCTTTTAATTTTCTGGTTAGCTCTCTCTCGCTTTCTAACACACTCCATCTCGCTCTCTCTCTCTCTCTCTCTTTATTTTCTGGTTAGCTCTCTCGCTTTCTAACACACTCCTTCTCTCTCTCTCGCTCCCTTTCTCTCTTTTATTTTCTGGTTAGCTCTCTCCCTTTCTAACACACTCCATCTCTCTCCTCTCTCTCTCTTTTTAATTTTCTGGTTAGCTCTCTCGCTTTCTAACACACTCCTTCTCTCTCTCCCTCTCTCTCTCTCTCTCTCTCTCTCTCTCCCTCTCTTTATTTTCTGGTTAGCTCTCTCGCTTTCTAACACACTCCTTCTCTCTCTCTCTCTCTCTCTCGCTCCCTTTCTCTCTTTTATTTTCTGGTTAGCTCTCTCCCTTTCTAACACACTCCATCTCTCTCCTCTCTCTCTCTCTCTCTTTTTTAATTTTCTGGTTAGCTCTCTCCCTTTCTAACACACTCCATCTCTCTCTCTCTCTCTCGCTCCCTTTCTCTCTTTTATTTTCTGGTTAGCTCTCTCCCTTTCTAACACACTCCATCTCTCTCTCTCTCTCTCTCTCTCAGTCACCGCTTTCTCTCCTTCTCTACCCCACTCTCTTTCTTGATCCATTTTCCTCTATACCCAGTTTCTTCAATTTCCAGGCTTTCTTCCCATTCGGCGCCTTGCTTGTGTATGACGTGATTCAAAGCAATAACCAAAATGATCTAAAACCCTCAATTCTTATTTATGTAGTTCCGACAACATTATACTGGTTACTCGTCCTTTCAAATGGCTCATTACCAAAACACAATTCATATACCTACTACTAACGAATCCGTCAAAACTGAAATAACAATAGGCTTGGGGTATCTATTTTTCCATTGTTGCATTTACGTGCATACGCCTTTTTTTGCTTTTGCTTTCCTGAAGTTTCTGCCATTTTTTCCTGTCATTTTAGGAGTGAACATTTATAATGATGTCATGTCACGCAGATAGATTTTCCCCCATGATTCGTTTCTTTAAAAGATATTTTAGCTCTATGATCATTGCACATCAATTAGTTGGATATATGTACGAAGCTTATCATTATTATTTTTGAACATCAATTAGTTCAATACATGCACGAAGCTTATTACTTTTTTTCGAGCCTCATTATTAGTTGAATAAATGCATACATAATATATTTCTATATTTCTCCACCGAATAACCACCAAATAACAGGGGCGCATTTTCACGCAGTCCGATTTAACTAGAGCTCAAAATCCAGTTTCTCGAATCCCAATAATTAGGTCATTTCTTACTGCATTTCAGTCAGGCACGTTCAGCATTTCAGTTTACCCTTTCGCATTCGAGTATAGATTGCGGTTTGTATGAAACCTTGCTAAATTACAATTTACTTTCATTTGTGATTATAGGCTTATAATCTTCGTTTGAATTTCAATTAGTGAACTTCTGTGCCAGCGCATGATAATCAACCAAACGAATTAAATGAACTCTTGTAGTTCTAAGAATCAAAATGTGACATAAAGTTAAACAATATTTACTAAACCTAGTCAAGAACAGAGAAGAAATCACCCTCTGTGGACTACATTCGTCCATCTTTCATTATATTTTTCAGTTTTCTTCCACTCCATTTCACAACACTATACGAGAAAGAGCGACCTCTTTGTGCTGATGGGTAGCCAAGACGTTGCTTCAAGGAGCATCAAACTGTATCCAATGCTAGTTACCTTTCTACATCTTCACAATCTTCCCAGCCTCTTTCGAATCGTGGAAACACGGGAATTTTTTTCCCTAATTTTAAAAAGGATTTTAGTGGTATAGAAAACGACCGCTCTATTTCCAACCATTTGAAATTCAAAGGCCGTTTAATGATGATTTTTATGGTGTCGATGTTTTTGAAAATGTCTTGTTGGTAGTCCGATGATTGTTTCATTCCACTATCTTATTCTTACATGTACGTATAGAAATAATAGTCAATGCGAATGGAAGAAGTTGTTCCCCCCTCTCTCTTGTATATTTATTTTTTCTTTCGTCGGCCTTCTGCTTTCCACTATGCATTGTTTGCATATTGTATAATTATGCATTGTATGATTAATTTATTTATGATTAGGACGTCAACTCAAGCTTTGCTTATGACGACCCCTTTTTCTGTGTATGATTTTGTGACCATACATCGTGTACACGTTGAAAGAATGTTAATTTGTGATGATATGAAAATAAATGAACATCGAATGAAATGAAATGAAATCAAATCAAATAATATTAAGCTGTATGCCTTATAGATATACGTGTAGAACGGGGACAAGAAAAATAGGAAAGGGGAAAGGGAGTGTGGGGGCAATTACTTCAAGACCCCTCCCCCCTTTTCAAGCCCGTATAGATGTACGGCACGATAGGAAAAAATAACTACCATGAAATATGATCCCATTATTATCATCAAAAAGTGCACTGTAGGTAAACATGTAAACATGTTGTTACACAATCATTAAAATCTGAGTCGTTATGGCAGGTAGAGTAATGATCAGATGAAAATGACTTTTTGTCGCCCCGACTATGAAACGACATTAATAGACATCGATTAGTACAATCCCCACAGGCTATTATCATAAAGGGCGGCAAATCGATCAGTAATTAGTTGAAATCAGGAATTCGTTTTGCGAGGGAGGTTTGGAATGGATAGTTTATGTTATTTAACCACGGGATATACTGAACATGAATGGTGACGGCTAAACGTTGTAGAGCCAGAGCTGAAGGAGGAAAAGGTGAAAAGTGAATTCCGTTCATGTATGTCATATGTATGCGACGTGTTCTCATAATTATGTAGCTTTTTGATAAAGGAAAGCTTCTTAAACGAAATTTAAAACAAAACAAACAAACGAACAAGCAAGCAAGCAAACAAACAAACAAACAAACAAAACCTTTACGAATTACTTACTTGAACATATTTACTCTAAAAACTGAAATGTTGAATCACCATTCAAAGGGGTGGAGGATTCTAAATGTTGAATCCAGCATGTTCAAAGTGTTAATATAACATTTTGAAAATGTAGTCACTCCTCCACCCTTTCAAATGGCGATTCAACATTTTATATTTTTTATAGTGTTGAATAAAACAGCAGTTCAACAATTTTAGGAATACGGATGATTTACAACTCATGGATCATTAAAGTGGCTATCGATTGCACCATTTAGAAAAGACCAATACCAAATTATTCTAACCAGCTATAATTTTAGGCATTTGTACCGTTTGTCTGAATATGAGAATTAAGTTCCTTTTTATCATTTGTTGTACTCTTCCCCCCCCCCCCCCCACAATATCGCCCACCCAGTTTGCATGAAGCAAGTCTTCGATTTTAATTTTGCTTTATTACATATGCCATAAGGTAACGGGAGGTCAGATTTTTCAATCACCACCACCACCACCATTATTATCATCACATCATCATCATTGACACATTAGCATGATTCTCATCATCTTTATCTTCAAGAGGAGAATAGGTCCATTGAATACACACATTTAATCATTAATCACACACCATCGATTGTGGGATAATCCTATGCTTACAATACACCAGGAATGTGTACGGTGAATGTAAGCGAAAAGATTGGTTTGAAAAAACCAATAGCACGACGGCCCTTTTCTTTTATTTCTCCTCCAATCTTTTATTTCGTCGAAAAAAAAAAATTGGTTCCATTCATCGGGCGGGTGTGTTTAACGTGTACGAGTTAAAGTGGAACAATGGGGTCGGGGATAACAATGGGCATTATAATCCATTGGCTATTAATAGTTTCTTCTTTTTTTTTTATTGGGGTATAAGGAGAGATGGAGCGAGCTATTCTCCGGGCCATGCACGCGCCGAGATGAAGCAAGGTTCCCCTGGAGTGAGGTTTGAAAGGAAAAATAAGATGGCGAGGTAGTAATCAGACTTAGGGTCGCCTAGAAGCCCATTCGAGACGTTATTGGGTAAGAGCAAGCGACAGATATCGAAGGAGAATAGCTTGCCAAGGGTTATAGCACAAATATGACACAAAGAGCTGCATTAAATCCTCGGTTAATTTAATGGTCTGCTTGAATAGAACATAACATTTTACAGACCTTTGTCAATGGAGTCCAATCATTTAGTTCAACGCGTTTTGCAAACACCAGGAAAGGAGATGCCATTGACTTATTACCGTGGAATATCTCTTGATATTTTTACAGTAATTATGTAGTCTGTCCCTTTTCACCCATTTTCTTTTATGCCATTCGTGGTTTTGGGGCTGCTTTTTTAAATAATGAACACTATATTCTTTGCCAACAATTTTTTATACTATTTGGCTAAAAGGCAAAGCATTATCATGAACTGCTTTTACAAAGAGTACATTGGTAGAAGTAGCAGAGGTCTTTCCTCCAGGAGAGCTATATTGCAATATCCTGAATTTGAATTTGAATTTATTAACAACTCATCACATATTATACATTTATATATGAACAATAATACAACGTAATAGTAATAAGACACATGAAAACATAATATGAATGTACGAATTAAAGAAAATGATATTTTATATACACTTCAGGAATATGGTCTCTGTACTGTGTAGACTTCGTACTGTTGTTACATTGTGACGCCGTTTTTAGAATAAGACTCTTTTAGGCGATTAGCCCTTTTCTTTCCAATTTTTAATCACCCTCTCCACGACAGTCCATAACTGTCTGCTTCATTAAAACTGAAGTGTCGAACGATGGGTACGATGGGGACGGGCGCCATAACAATCTATTACTCGAGCTTTCCCGCGCGATGAGGATTTAAGAGTGTCGTCTGCCAGCCGGCATCACGCCAGTCTCGAATCTCCCTCCTCCCTTACTCTTTTTATTACTCATTTCAGGCTGTCCATTAAATTTGTACACAAACTACAGTATAAAGACCACTGCTGTTGATGCTGTTGTATAAGGGGTTTGTATGATGATGGTAATTACATAGCGTTTTTAAAAGTATCTCCAAAAGCTAATGAATTCCCCGCTCTTGTCACGCCGGTTCGATAACCGCTATCGATTAGGTTTGTTTGGGATCAGTGGTTCAGTTATCCAAAGGCGTCCAGGGTTAAGTATCAATTGCTTTTAAGTATACTCAAGAGAGAGAGAGAGAGAGAGAGAGAGAGAGAGAGAGAGAGAGAGAGAGAGAGACAGAGAGAGAGACAGAGAGAGAGATACAGAGAAAAATAAATAGAAAGACAGAGAGAGAGAGAGAGAGAGAGAGAGAGGAAGTTGCCTTCAAAGGCAGGTATGCATTAACGGGAGAGACAGACACGGGCGTCATGAAAAGGCATATCGAAATTTCTTTGATTAATTTGGATGGTTTTGGTAAATACATTCACCACTTTTGAATTGCCATTGATATGCAATGACATTCATTCGGTGACTGACAATTTAATACTCTGAACTTCTAAAGAGTTAAATGGGAATGCTTCCTTCTATGTACATTATTTTATTTCCTTGAACAAAATGTAAGCTTATTCTTATTGTAACCTTAAATCTCTCAAACACAAGCACGTTTACTTTCAACTTCAGGGACTGTGAAAATTACGTACATGCATCTATTCAAATTTTTCGTGGGATATAACGTGCGTTGGAACTGGCTCTTGGCCTTTTCTGTCTTTCCGAAAACACGTTTATACTCCATGAAAGCCCCCAGAATGGCAACAGAAAGAAAAGAAAACAACCAAACATGAAAACATCATCACTTTAATTCTCCTTTTTTTCACTTTACATAATTATTAACAGCATCGAAGACTCCTCTTTAAAGGTATGGTTACACTGTCCGTAACATTACGATTGTAAATAAACAGTTATTCGTTTCTGTGTCATTAAACTTGACCGAAAAAAATTCTCATTGTACTGTTAGCCAATAATAATTCTTAGAAATGAGAACAATATTGGTTAAATCAATTGATTGGATGACGTCACCCAAACTTCCGCTTGATTTGATAAGTTATGACCAACAATAGTAACAAAACGTCATGGAACTTTTGGATCAAAAGCCTCTTTAAACCGGGTCATATATCATTGTTGAGAAATTAATGTAATGATGGATGGATCTTGTGACTTTTCTCGATTTAAAGGACGTGTGTGACCCAATATCCATATAAACTACAGGTGGACCTAAAAGCCATCGTTTTCAACGCAGCGCGCTTTCTCACCGCTAGTGGCGTCGTAATAATGAAACGGGGTAGCGTGAACATCGAACTCAGACAGTTGAGTAAGCCCGATAAAGTGTCTTGCTACGTCTGCAGCACACACATTCATCTCTAGCGAAGCCTTACGAGCGGTCACCTCTCTAACCCAACCCCGACGAATAAGCGAGGGTTGGCAGTGCGTCTGCATACTTCACGTCACGAGGGCTGTTTTATTGTGGCAGTTTGTCTGCAGGGGAAGAAGCCGCAGTGGTTCGGCCGGCGATTAGTTGGATAAGCAAGGGTTCATCATCTACTCGTCGCCACAAAAAGAAAAGCCTCAAAAGTTCCACAAAACTTCGATTGTGAAAAGACTTTTCATCTCTAGCTTCAGTTTGTTTTCTCTTCTGCACCTATTTGGGCAGACAGCGTCAAAACTCCGCATAGTTTTGAGCTTGTCAGCATCGGAAATATTGGATGCCAAGTTTGCGGTTGGACTACTATTTTGAGCTGAAGCATTGCCTCATCATGGTAAATTGTTTTTAATCCTCCGTATTGTGATATTCTAACCAGGGATAATCCTGTTTGATTTTTTCTCCATGTCACCATTTACCATCATTCTTTTGAAATACTTGTGGGGACCAGCACTGCAAGAGTACCATCACCGAGAGACGACGAGTGGAAACTTGTAGGGGTTTGTTCGTCAACGTTTTATTAACCTCACAGAGGATCTGTTAGAGGGATGTGGTGGAGGCGATTATGCCCATCAGGAGACAAGGAGTCCTTCGTGGATTAAGGCAGTGGTCACCTCCAAGCAGTAGTGGCGTCGGCACTCCAGGAATTATATACCTCCTCTCCATCCCAATTCTACCCATCGTAAAACATCGCTGTTCCCTTTAATTCAACGCTTCGGAGATCGTGGATATTTACTATTCCACAAGGATCGGAATGAGGAAAACATACTTTTAGAAGACTCATCGAACTATCGCTACATTTTACACGCAAGGAATCTCGTGGATATTATACTTGTGAATATATTCGCAGGAAACATATATACTTGGAAGAAGTCATGATGAAGGCTGTGGTGTTTGGAATTATTCTTTTGGCGTTTGGCGCTTTGGCTCAGGGCATTGGGGATCGCGAATGCCCAAGACTTTGTAATTGCTATGGCACCACCGTCAACTGTCGAGACAGGGGGCTTCATGAGGTACCCGGAGGAATACCTCCAGGAACAGAAAGATTGTAAGTATGAAAAGGAATATAAACCGCTTTCATTTCTACTCCAACCACCACCACCACCACCACTACTGACATCACATCAACTACAGCAGCAGCAACAACAATAGCAACATCAAAGACCAACACCACCACTAGTAATAGTAGTAGTAGTAGTAGCAGAAGCAGCAGCAGTAGTAGTAGCAGTAGCAGTAGTAGTAGTAGTACTACTACTACTACTACTACATGTACTTCTGCTACTGCTACTTTACTGCTGCTGCTACTGCACTTCTACTACACCTGCTGCTGCTACTGCTACTACTACTGCTGCTAAGACAACCACAACCACTACTACCACAACAACTGCCACTGCTACTGCTACTACTACTATTACTACTACTACTACTACTACTACTACTACTACTACTACTACTACTACTACTACTACTACTAGTACTGCTGCTGCTGCTACTACTACTACTACTACTACTACTACTACTACTACTACTACTACTATTACTACTTCTACTATTACTATTACTACTACTGCTATTTGTACTACTAGTACACTAGTACTACTACAACCACCACCACCACAGTCCTAATACCAACAGTGGCACCCCTACTACTACAACTACACTACTACAACCACCACCACTACTACTAGGCCTACTACTACTACTACTACTACTACTACTACTACTACTACTACTACTACTACTCCTCCTCCTCCTCCTCCTCCTCCTCCTCCTCCTCCTCCTCCTCCTCCTCCTCCTCCTCCTCCTCTCCTCCTCCTCCTCCTCCTCCTCCTCCTCCTCCTCCTCCTCCTCCTCCTCCTCCTCCTCCTCCTACTGTTACTTCTGGTATTATTCATCTCATCCTCTTCTTTCTCTTTCTCCTCCCCCTCCTCCTACTATACTGCTATACTACTATACTTTTACACTTCTTCTTCTTCTTCTTCTTCTTCTTCTTCTTCTTCTTCTTCTTCTACTACAAATATATGGGAAATGTTTGTCTAAAAATTGATTGTTTAGAACGAGGTACTGGAAATACCTCTACCTCTTGATATCCACCAAAAATTATCTCAACATTCTGTGAAATCTTTAAAATCACTTCCATCAAACATTTCCAGTTTCCACTTAAATTTTACCTTCTATAAGGAGTTATTTGGGATTTGGCAGCTTGGTCATTATTTTCATGACCTTGCATGTGCTTTTATATATATATATATAACCAGTTCAATGCGACTATATATGCACGGAAAACTACATTTTATGTACTTTTATTCGCAGTAAAGAACTGTCATTATTTACAGTACTTTTTAGAATAGATTTCATTATTAAAAGTTCTTCAAAGTGGGCTATTATACCTGATAATTCATTGCCCGTTTAGAAATATTATTGGCAATAACATGCCTTAATGATCATTTGAAGATATACCTTTTTTCTTCAGTCTTTCAGTGGAGAAGGTCTTCAAATTAGGCAATTTCCATTTAATCCATTAAAAAGTTTCTAATGCGATAAAACGTTTTACCAATTTTCATCTGCCCACATCCTCGAATGAGAAATGGAGCTTTAATTGAGATGTATCACAATCAAGGGCCAATACACCAGATATATTAGAAAACAGAATAAAGAAACACGATGGGAGAGAGAACGAGATTGTTCTCCTTTCTTATGCATTGTTGCCATGTTTGTGAAGTGTGCCGACAAACAAAGCTGTGTTTTCATTACAAATATGCATCAATTCAATACAAGGACCTCATAAAAATCTCCCAAAAGAAAAGAATCGGTAAAGTTCTTACAATAACTGCGTCAAATTCTTCTGCATAAAAGATGGCAGTTAGCTCCCCTCTTTCAAGTTGATTGTTGGATTGGATCTCGCTGACAATAGGCGGAGAGAAAGAAAGATTACAATTTGATGAAAGGAAATTTTCAAGGTTTCCGTGAATTGAAATTGGTGGAAAGTAAATGTTATGCCAAACGCCTCGTATGGTAGCTGTTAACCATGTTCGCAGCAAATACCTTACACATCGCGTTCGTATTAAGGTAATACCAAGTTGAAGGTCTTGGTCGATACACACGGAGCTTGAAACAGTTATTTGAACCAAAGTATGACTCAAATCAAATAATGTCTCTTCCCCATGAAGACATGTAAACTTAAAATGTATTAGCATGTTGAGCATTCTTTAAATCAGTTCTTCAAAACATACACACTAAAATAACAAAAAATAAAAACATACAAACAAAACAAACAAACATAAAACAAAAACAAAAGCGAGAACAAAAGAAAACAAACGAACAGAAAAAGGTCATGATGTCCAGTGTGATAGAAATTGATTCCTTTTGTAAATTTAGAGTGTGTTATCAGTACTATTATTTTTTTGCTGTACCAAGATATTGTCAGTTCGTGCAATACCAAGACATCATCGTCCATGTGAAGTATTCTTATATACACCTTATGAGGACGGGATGTTGGGTGGGGGGGGGGGGGTGACTCTAGACTGAATGAGTAATAAACATAAGTAAGGAGTGACCCTCTTATTTTTTCATGGACAATTTCTTGTGCGATTGCGCTTAATAACGATCAGGGACGGTTTCATATGAAATCCTCCATATAGTAGACCAAAGGATAAGTAATAACTTTCCAAGAAAAGGTTTAAAGTCCTTAAAGATTTTTGGTCTATGGAGACATCGCGTGACTAGTCGTAAATGTAGGCTTCATCCATGTCAGTGGGACCATGGGAAATTACGTTTAAAGTATCCACAACACATGCATTATTCACAAATGCATGGAAATTTGGGAGTTCGATGTTGCTCACAAAGTCTATAATTTTTTTCAAGTTTAGGTTATCCCAAACACCCAAACTTTGCCGCTTTCTCTTGAAAAGGAGCTCCTTTTTTGCCGAATTACCAGTCATGCGCCACCTCCCAAACGCTTACCAAATAAAAGACTTCCCAACCGCAACGTTTGAAAGAGAAACACTACAAAAATAGTGATCATCCATACGTCATGCAATACTGCAGTAATTATCCAAAAAAAAAAAAAAAAAACAAAAAAAAAACCGGACAAAAAGTCGTTTCGGAAGAAAACAAATAAAAAGAAATAATGCTGGCACAGTGCGTTAAGGTACTGGAACTATGTAAATATCATTTATGGAACAGATGAGGTCTTGCAAAGCAGATAAAATGAATTCCGAATCGGTTCACCGCCTCCATATTTTCGCCCGGATACACATTTTCCCATGGTGTAAAACACGGTATTGTTCTCTCTCACCCAATATTTGCTGTTCAAATATTGACTAACTATATAAAAAATGATCTTCATTGTATTTATATGGACCTAAAATAATATCTGACCAATTTTTGAAGCTGTTGGAGCTAAATATCTTTTAAAGAATATGATAATGATGCATAATAGGCAGCATTAAAATGCAAACACTTCACGAAATCAATTCTACTCCAATTTCATCATTTCCGTATGGTCGGTCATAACTATTCTGTAGGCTTTATTGTTGCAGGAAAGCGTATATAATGTCAAGTTGCCCCAATGTTATCCTTAATACCGTATTGCACTCATTTTAGGACAGGCCCTACGAACCTCCTCGCTTTTAGTAATTAATATGCAGAGATATTCATGGATCAGTGATACATGAACATGACCATGGAAAGGAGTAATGATCAACCTCAAAATTACTGCAATACACATGCTTGACTGACTATCCCGTGTACGCTTAGAGTACCTCCATATTTTGGGAACAAATTTCCCGAATTGCGGTCATTGATTGTGAGCTGGGCTCACTGCGGAGGAAGTTAAGGTGGTACCTCTTTCCGTTGCCATGGATATTCATGACTTTCACACATGATTGCGCTTAAGTTTGGAACATGATAAAGCAATTAATAGGTTTATAGCATCCTCTCATCACGGCAATTTTTATCAAACGATGGGAATATATATACCTGTACTAACTAATGCTGTATAGCACCCCAATACATGTTACGTTGCTTTTCAAGAATTTCCCAGCGCAATTTGGATGATTTCATGACAAACAATTAAGCGGAATAAGGTATACTCTGTCTCTTTGAAAGCTATGAAAAACGACTCTGTCAAAAATCTAAAAAGTAGATTTGAAGTAACATCGTTGTCGAGATTTTGAATGTATTTCCAAAATAACAAATTTTCCGAGATGAGCTCAGGGGAATTTCTTAGGCATGTATGTTTCTGATTATGATATGATTCATGCTTTCAAACAAACATGTTTTGAAATTTGAATAATGTAATGAGAACCGGCCCACTGTATCAATTTAAGGAGTGTCAGTATTTGCCCATTGTCTGTATCGAATCATTCCTGTTTCGCACACAATCCATTTTAGGCAAGTCGACAAAAATATTTTGAAAAATGTCATGAATTGTAAAAATTAGACAGGTGAATTAAAATCTAATCTACTGTGTTATTGCTATTGATACTTGAAGATCTCAAATCTGTCTCCCTTTCATACCCTTTAAGGATGTTTTTTATTCTTTCCAATCTTGCTCCTTCCGATCTTAATCATGTTAATGTCGGTGTGGACTGGGACTTTAACTTTGGTTAAAATTTTTATGTGACCCTTCCTTCCACCAAGTGCGCTCGAACCGGCTCTCAGACCGTAAATCGTCCGACTCCATGCCAAAGAATCCGGCAGGCACTTGGGAAACTTCCTAAACTCCAATTAAGTCTGCCTCTACTTGGAGATTCTTCTAGGAATATTCATAAGTCTATTTCTTCATTTTAAAAATCTATATACTCACCTCACCGCCAAGTCGCTCCCCACTTTTCTATGTATCTCCCTTCAACCGTTAAAGGTCCTGGCGAAACCAATAATCCCTTATTGTATGTTGAAGAAAACCATCGTTGACACCCCCTTTCAAAGTGAAGTATAGTAATTTAATGATGTGAGAAAGCGATCAATGCCTGTTTACTTTAAAAACGAGTTAGTTATTGACGGCCAATCGTAGTGCCTATGCACCGAGTACCTCACTGGGGAACGTGCATGATTATAAGATTTCTTAAGTATTGCATAATCCATCATTATGAGGTAATACAACCGAATTATCAGAAAGTGGCATGGACTACTACCGAAAACAAAGGGATTTCAAGGGCTGCACAAAGTTGTGAAAATGTGAGGGCACATATTGTCGACAGGTGAAAAATAGAAAGTGCTTAAACCTTGAAACTGAAAGAGAGGCGGAGGAGAGTTGAAAGTGACAAATGCCCTCATGTATGTTGGGTGACTTTGGGTCGCCCTCATGATGCCTCGTTTTTTGATCTGCTGAAAATGACAAATCTCCGAGCCACTGAAATGAATACAGGTGAGAGACATTCTATGATACAGGGTATAAGCCATACCGGTAGTTATCTGACAATTGGGGCATTATAAATAACGTGTATGATCTAGACAAACATGATGAGCAACATATCTCCGTGTCTCAAGGCTCATTATTTGATATTTCGTGTCATCCTTCCCTTTCCTCGCTTTCACATGTCTATTTTTTTTCCTGCGAAATTTCACTCTACATTCTTCTACCTGTCCCGTTTTGTCCCCACCCGTCTTTCTCTCGTTCTCTCTCCCTCTCTCTTTCTTCGTCTCCTACTGTATTTCTGTTTGTTAATATCATTTCGTCCTCCAAATTTTCCCGATATGTATTTCTATCCCAAATTCTCTATATAGCTGTCTCTATTGCCTGTCCCCCAATTCTTTGTGTCTGTCTGTCTGTCTGTCCCTTCCCTCCCCTCCCCTTCTGCTTCCATCTCTCACTGTATCTCCTATATTATCTCGATCATGTTATTCTATTTCTGTTTTTGTACGTCTTCTCTACTCCTCTCTCTCCCCATCTCTTTCTTTCTCTCTCTCTCTCTCTCTCTCTCTCTCTTTCTCTCTCGGTGGCAGGGGTTAAATTGGGAGACATTCCCTAAATATTGACCTTCCTGCGAGCACATTGCCTTGAAGTAAACACCCATGTTATCACTGGAACATGACTGAACCCCGATAGGTCAACCACATCCACAACCCTCTACCGATATCAGATTATTGTGATTTCAAACGAAATGACATCGGCGTTTTTGCCATTAGGGCTATTTGAACCAGATCGTTGAATGTGATGCACTTTATACCGAAAAAACCCTCATATTCGCTGATTTATCTTTCTGTGAATTTATGGATCAAAGATACTTTGTAAAACTATACTAGCGATGACTTGATCTTGAGGTGTTTTGACATTTTGCTGTGATGATTATGAATAACCCTCGGATACATGCGCAAACAAATGCTATTTAGTATATTATTTTGAAATGTCAAAGGCGAAAGAAACCGTTTCTCCAAAGTGACACATTGTATGGTTTACAAATAACAGTATTAAAAAATTTCGGTTAAAATGAAAGCATTCTAAACAGACTGCAATTTTCAGTAAGCTGAACTTCCTCATATACGGGCTAGAATTATTTCCTCCAAACATGCTAAATGCAGCTCCAAATGATGTATATG
Organism: Echinometra lucunter; assembly: GCA_029962745.1. Classification (NCBI taxonomy): domain Eukaryota; kingdom Metazoa; phylum Echinodermata; class Echinoidea; order Camarodonta; family Echinometridae; genus Echinometra; species Echinometra lucunter. Next base: position 18,580,750 of record CM057159.1, read on the forward strand.
ATTTTTATTCCGAAAGCTTGTAAAATCCAGCAGTAGCTAATGATGTAAAGATGCACAAGCACAAATGAGTGTGAGAAGTTCTCCTGAAACGGTGGTACGAGTGCAGGCAGCTTCCCTTTCCTAATCCGAAACACGTTCTTGCCCTCTCGAATCGCTCCATATCTCTTCAGGACGGTCCAATTACGAGACGGCGTATTACAAAACGTTGACTGATACCTTGATCAGTCGATGATTTCCAAATACCTCCCTCCCCCACTCGCAAACAAATAAAAAGAGATATAAATGAAAGGAAAGACGATTTATCTAGCAAAGAAACGGTTTCCCAAATCCCAACACGACAAAGAAAGCAATTTCCATGAGCTGTTTGCGTGGATTGTTTGCTGGGAACACCTAGCGCACGGTGAAAAGTCGAACTTACATTTTTTGACGAAAGTGTGAAAATCGGGCGAGTGAGAAATTGCTTAAGCCCATCGCTTTTCTTCCTCTTCTTTCCTTTTCTTTGTATTTTGTTTATGTCTTAAAGGAGCCGAAACGTGCGTCATACAATGCACACTCTGCTATGTGAACGGAACTGCAACTTTGCAGTAAATACCTAAATGTTATTCATGTTAATACGCATCCCTATTTGCACCATGTCCAAAATAACCCTCCCACTTTTAAAGGGAAATGTGACCCGTACACTCACTATATACAAATAGTGATCATGGCTTGTTTGCTACAAGATTTTGAAATCAGTTACTTATTATTCATATTGTTGAATGTTCATATTCTATCTATTTCTAAGAGGGAAGTCCAAACTATTATTTAAATCGTAATTTCGTATAATGCTTCGTCTTTACAGACAAGACATACACATCATTCAAACACTCATGGTGACAAATAAATATTGAATATTGTTTTTAAAATGTAATTCCCAATTCCTGATAATTCCACTTCATGCTCAAATGTGATATTGTGTGTGGTCGTGGGTGTGTCTCTCTCATTTGAAAATGATGGATTCCAAAATGATAACAGGCATAAGAATGATGGCAAGAATAACTATTTATCTCTCTTCTTCCTTGCTATAGATACCTCAGTGAAAACAATATAACGAGAATAAGAAGAAGAGATTTCGATGGACTGACATCTCTTCGTACATTGTAAGTATAAAAGCTTGAATCACTGTATTACCTTCATCGGCTACTCTTTTTATTTTTTTATATTAAAAAAATTTCATTCATTTTTTTTACACGCCTTCCGGAAGGGTTTCACTGAAAATAAAATTCTCTCGATATGAAAGTACATTTCGGCAATACATCGGAGCCAGAAATTATAAGTTGAGGATAATGTAGAATGGGGAGGGGGGGGGGGGGGGGGGGGTTGAGGACAGGGCCGTAGCCAGAGTTTGATGTTTCGGGGTCCACATAACTGAATATTAATCACCGTCCTGGTGGAAGGGTCTAAGGGAAGAGGGTGTCTTCCTTCCCTTTTCCCTTTGAAAATTTTTTGCTTTTCTAAGAGGGCTAAGATGCAAAATGGTGGACTTTCTGACATAAGTACCTCTTGTGTGTGTTATTCTTTCATAACAATAAAATTTCAACACAAAATTTTGAGTTTTTTTGGGGTGGGGGGGGGGGGTGGGGGGCATGTGTCCCTGTGCCTCCTGGCTACGTGCCTGGGTGAGGTTGACATGAAAAATGACTGAAGAGCATAGCACGAAGTTGTTGAAAAGACAGAAGCGAATTCATGACTAGTGGTGGTCGATGGAGAGTATATTTCACCGGGATGTTATCTTGTATTTAACCCTTTCATTGTTTTCTTCTATTCTAGACACCTCATGAACAATCACATAGTTCACATTGAAAGAGGCTCCTTCACAGACTTGGTCACTGTGGAACGCATGTAAGTATTCAGTCAAAATTATTAATTATAAAGAAGGAAAAATTGTACGGATATTCAAATGGATGTGTGTTGAGCATAATGTTTTGTGATGTGCGGTGAATGGCTATGTTATTTTCAAATTTTCCTTTGAATTGATTAATTTCATTATCTTTACATATCGAGTGACAGTATTGGAAATGTAATTGGTTTATGGACGTTATCCATAGCAGTGAAGTTGATATGGGGATTGAAGCATAAACTCATGAACAGTAACTCAGCGTCCTTTTATCAGTAAATGTATCAATATTGCTTTTGAGCGTTGATGGACCACAATGACGCTCTACTCAACTGAACTGGTATGAATATGACACGCGGAACAACTCATATACTATTGCCCTCCCCCCCCCCCCCCCTGTCGGTTCTCAGTGCCTCGATACGGACAGTAAAAAATACAACACACAGTTGAACTACTGGAGAGGGGTCCAAAAGCTAACGAACTCCATGAACGAACTAGGCCTACTCGTCGAACCGAGTAAGATAAGGAACACGTCCTGCATCATGAATACTCGGAATTCATTCATTGTTAACATGGATATTTCGTGTTGCCAATGTTCTTCCACTGATACTCGAGATCATTTTTTTTAAAACTTGAAATATAAGATATTTTAATATTGACTACTAAATTTATTCAACCCAAAGCCTATTTTTTTTTATAACGAAGACAAATGGAGATACATAGCGAGTCATTATGGCAATGATATTTCGCACAAGCATGTCAGTTGGGGTTACAAAAAAGTTCATCGCAAGAGTACACCAGGGGCCCGTTGCATAAAACTTTTGCCAGAGCTTTTTACGGCAAAATTTGAGGAAACTACGGCCAAAAAAAAATTGCCAGTTTTTTTCATTACATAAAAGTTTGCCAGAGTTTTTTTTTTTTCTGGCAAAAGAAAAAGTCTGGCAAAAGTTTTATGCAACGGGCTCCTGCTATTAAAAAAGTTTTGTAAGACTGTTTGATTACTTTATAGGGGTGTTTGTAATCAGTGTATTTTATGTGTTTGGTGGCATAAAAATGAGAGATATGTAAACATTTAAGTTGATTGTTTATTTCAAATTGTATCTTAATTCTAAATACTAATTTTTAGTCATTATTTATATCTTTCGAGAAAGGTCAAATAATTGTATTTTCATTTCTGCACATGTATGAGCCCCTCAGTAGAGCAAATGGATCAGTCTTTTATACGTATAATTTTATCGTGACGTCATTTCACTTTCATATAGAGATGCAGCGAGCAGGTCGAGGATCGGACTTTTCGAGGTTTGCTTCTATTTAAAATTCGTTAAAATCATTAGGAAATAGACTGCTTGAAAGCATTATAGATTGGGCTATAATCCTGCCCTGTTTGACAGCTTGAAATTATTCCTACACAGTTGAAGTTTTCTGATTTTTGTAGTGCCTTGCCCCATGTATCCATTATGGTGTAGTGTTCTCATGCTCGTAGATCTACTCATTGAATCGTCTGGCGGTGGAATGTGCCTTGATTACATGGGCGGAAATCGGGGGGGGGGGGGGGGGGGGGGGGAAGAGGACGCGTCCCCGTGATATAGAAATTGGGGGACAAAATATCAAATGTCCCCCACGATTTATGAAATGGGGTCCAGATTGCAGAGTTTGCTGTCACCTGCAGTTGTCTAGATCTAGACTTTGAATAATAATAATATATCATTTTGTAAAATATAGAAATAAATCCCAATATAACACTACAGTTATTAGTTAAACATAGACCCTAGTCATACTCTTAGATGTAACGTTATAAAATAAAGATTAAAATCGGGGCCTTTGCCATGTAAGGCAGATTGGGGGGGGGGGGGGGGAAGAACACCAAAAGCTTGTTCATTGTTACAGAGCACAAGAGCATGCATCCACAAATTTCTGTACCCTATTTTTCGTCCTTTTGTGTAGTGTAAATGTGATGTAAAGAAATTTACAATTTTACAGTTTTTTTTAAAAGAAACCAACACCCTCATGTCAAGTGGTTTGTAAATCAAAGTAAATGTACAATAAAAAAGGCCAGAGAAAATTTGAACAAAATTAGATACAGAAAGAGAATGTTATGCCTATATGAAATTTTCTGTTTTTGACACTACCATAGCTAATTTTAATATCAGTCGCGGAAAAATCACATTATGTTGTACACAGAATTTTACATATTCTTTATTTTCTTGAATAATGATATTTCTTTTTATTTTCTTGAATACATATTTTCATTGTCCTTGTCATTGTCCAGATCTATTTTGGAGAAACACTGCTACATCATGGCCTGAGTTTGGCTCAAGAAAATGTGCAAATCTGTGTACAAAACATATTTAGAGTTGTCCACAAAATGATGTCATCAGAAGATATGGTAGTGTCAAAAAATGTCATATAGAAAATTTCATATAGCCTTAGCTTTGATTTACAAACAACTTGACCTGAGGGTATTGGTTTCCTTTAAAATTTCTGTGCTTAAACTTGGGCCTGACATTAATGTCATTGAATAAAGTTGGAATCAAGTATTGCATGGAATTTTGTGGTACTAATAATACCTCCTAGTAACTTTTGCTGCAGAAACAAAATATTCTAAGTCAAGTTTTAAGTGTTTTAGGATACATTTTAGTGATTTTTGTTGTTGAATTTAAATGAGCAGTTGATGAATGGGTCTGCAAGTATGCAGAACCATGAAACTTTAAAATGTAATGCTGATCTTAAGCATTGAATACAAACCCCAAGATAACTCGGGCTGGAGCCTATGGATAATGAATTTTGTACAAAAATCAAATCTTAACCAGTGGGCCCATTTGTTGAGTCTTGACAAGATGGTTATATATATATATGCATATTAGGTTTCACCCTCAAGTGTCTTGCAAAATACTGGCTATGCTACTGCTATTGAACTTTCTTTTTGTTTCAAGGTCTCTGCTGAAATAGCAGTTTATTTAGCTCACATTCCTCATGAGAAGTTTATCCATTCATGCTGCCATTCAAAGAATACTTAAAGGAGGGAAAAGAGAGTCCATGTAGGAAATATATCAGAAACCTAATCCCACTTGAGAAAAAAATTGACATCTTCTTCAAAAGGTACTCCAGTGTCTGTCAAAAGCTCTTGTGCTTGGGTTACAAACTTCAGAACAAGTTTGCTGGGTGGGCTAAACCACAGTGAGAGGAATGAGGGGTGGAGAAAAGCCCCAAAAGGGAAGAGAATGCAGTGAACAGAAGAGAATCTATAGAGTGTTAAAGGAACTCTCAACAAAACTCAAAAAGAGTCTGTTTACCCTGTCGTGTTTACTGCTCTTAGCAGATTTGCATTGCTAGTCTGTATTACAAAGTCATCAACGCAACTTAGGGCGTTCTTGTAGCTTTCACTCTGCTGGAATTGAATTGCAAATTCTCATTAAGGGGAAATATTTCATTGAGAATGGGTGTCTGTCGCTTCAAGGACTGGGCATAAAAGGGGCACTTCAATTGGCAAATATGTAAATCCCTGGCGCAAATAATGAACAGCAGAAGACCGATTGATAGGACATGTGGACTGATGCAAGTCTCTAATGATTTCAACCCTTCAGACTCCTTGTCAATCTGTTAAATGTTGCCCATTATAACTTCAACACCCATTCAACACTTTTATAAATGTGAATGAAATATTGAACTTTATTCCTATAGGCTAACTTAAATACATTTTTTTTCCTGTATATCTCTGTCACATAAGAAGATTTTAAGGAGGATGTTTTTAAATGTGCTCTTGTATCATTCCTGACAAAGTCCTGACCTGCTTATGCTTATAAGTATGCTTAGGTTTTTTTTTCTGTCCATTTCTTGGAAAAATTGAGTTGATTCATCGGTTCTGAGCAGGGACAAAAATGTGCATCAAATTTACAAATTAAACGGTGAGAGAGTAGGAAGTTCTGGTGCAAATATGAAAAAGATCCTTTGGCATTGTCTGTATCCTTTGTCATGTGAATCATCTTTCTCAAGTAAAGCGGTCTGTGTGTCGCGTAAATTCCTCACAAGTTTCCAGTTTCGATGAAAACAATGGCGTATTCAGGCTAGGGAAATGGAAGTGATTGCCTCATGCCTGCTTGCAAACCAGGCGTAGGTGTAAGATTGCAAGTGTCTCAAAGAGAAAGCCAAGTGTGACCCATGCTGTGTTTCAAACCACCTCTTGCTCTGAGATGGCGTCGCAGATAAAAAGAAAAGCGGACTTCTCGCAGGGCTGGGTTAATGGACACATGCATTGAAGCTATTAACGTAACCGTGGAAGTGACTCGCAGGCCGGCGATCAATAGTCATCCAGCGCATAATTTCATTAGGAGAACCCCTTTGAGAGATCCACGTTTTTGTAAATTGAGTTAGGAACCCGGGACCGCTTTGAGTAAATACTGGGGTTACTGAGGCCACTCAACAAGGATGGAGCCGGGGGAGTCTCGGGCCGTAAAAGGCGACGCTTAGGTCGTTCACTTTGAATCACATGGAGATAATTCCTTGTTACTCATCCAGGGAATGTTCGTTGAATGATGAACATGATCCCCTTTTCCCCTTGCCCCCCTGGAGGATAATTTGATTTTCCACCCATTTGGCTTCCATACAGAACAGGCTGCAACTGTTGGCAATTTTTTTCTGCTATCATAAGTATGCCATCAGTGACATTGACAATTAATCAAGGTCTCTCTGCCTAACTAGGCATGCATTCTGGTGCCTGGAAAAGTGTGTAATCAATTTGTATAATTTGTTAATCAGTGTCCAGTGACATAACGCTCTGTATTTCATACATGTGCATGTATAATCACTGTGCAGTTTTAACCCATGCTTCAAGCGTTGGAAATGAATTACAGTGTAGACTTGACATGTTCTATAGTTAACATTTTCATTATTAAAAATATGTGATACAAAGCTTTTTTCTTATTTTAATTTATGGATGAAAATGAATTAATGCAGTAGTACAAGAGTTACTAGGGCTAATTGAATTTGAATTTAGAACATTGGCATAAAATCTTCATGTAATGTTAATATCTAACTTAGTTGTTAACTCTTCTGTGCAAGGCACATAGATAAGATGAATACTGTAGTAGAGTAGCAGCCAGCAAATATGATCATTGTCATCAACATCTATTGTAGTGCCTAAAGATCGAAGGAAGAACAATTTGTAGGAAATGATATTATAGATGAGAGTGGGAAGTATCATGTTATCGAAGTGGGCAAAATACTTAATTTTTGAGCATTCATTCAAGTAGATCCTCTAAATGTATGTTACTGTACATTGGTGTACCACTAGTTTAGCAGGGCCGATAATAAAATACAACTTGAAATGGTGATAAAAAGCTCATGGCTAATGTGAAATACTACTGTAGCCTTCCACTCCAATCTGCCATAGGTTCTTGAGAGATCTGGGGATAGTTTATCAGCCATACCACCCTAGTGTAGCCCCACGATTCAGGGCTGGTGCTCTGGTGTTCGTCTTCCTGAGACACTGCAGGGATTATTTCATTTCTAAGAGGGGGAGGGGGTGGGGTTTGGTGAGATTCAGGGAGAAAATTGAGAGAGGGGAAGGAACGGAACTATTATACCTGCAAAAGGAAAAGTAAGAAGACATGGTTACCACCTTATACCAGGGAAAGGAGGCAAGGATAAGGCAAGGGCAAAAACAAGAAGGAATAAAAACTATACAACTAAGCTTTAATAAGAAGAAGGAATAGAAAATAAGTATGGAGTGGTTCATGGTGCTTTCATTTGACAATGTCCCCTTGTTACAATGATGTATCAGGTGCCTTGTACTTGTGGTGGAGATTACATCCAGAAATTCATTTTACATGAATTCTTTTTAGACTTTTGAGAGCAACAAATTTAGTCTTTCCTTTTCATAAGAAGTTCAAAAAGATCGACCGTCCTGATTCCTATGCTAAGTTATGGTAATAAATGCCCTGGGTAATGCATGGGACAAGGGTGGGGGTGGGGGATTTTAAGTTTGTCTAGCAAATAGGCTCAGGAACATGTAGTCTGTGAATTGATCAATGATACCATTGTATCTACAATAAAAGCCTGATTTCCAAATTGGAGAGAGAAAAAAAGACATGTAATCAACATGACGAAAAAGAATTTTATATACTCATGGTACATTTCCTAGAAAAATTCAGCTTATCAATAATGAGATGTGGAACTTTTGGTGCACAATGTTGCTTTCAGAGGCACAGATCTGTTATTGAAATCCTCACCTGTATTGTGTAAAAAAAGAAAGAATCTTTTAGTTTGAATAACAAACCTGTTCCTGGAGATGGGTCATCATTCATGATTATAAGGAGGTGAATAATACACTTTCAAAGAGCACCTCATCTTTGAAATGAAGCAATAGCAGATCAGCAATTGCATTTTTTACAAATTATTTCATGCATTACACATCTATTAAATCTAATACCAATATTATCATGTATGAATGAAATGTTGCCTATGTTTTCTTTGTATTGCACGTCAAGTAAGGATTAATCATGTGGGATTCTATGCATTTCAAATTAAACGTGGTTTGTGATGTAGATCAGCATTGCTCATCTCCAGGTGAATTTATCTGTTCAATGCCCTGTCCTAATTAGGAAAAGTTATTGATGAAATTTTTTTGTTTTGTTGAAGTAAAATTGTGTGATGCTCAGGGGATACATGAATCCCTTGTTACAGGGAGGAAAAACCATGACATGCATTGAAATTCTATTTTACTCAACCCAGAGGTATTGGGTATGTGCTGTACTGCTGAAAAATCTACTTTCGAAAGCAGGTTAAGTATCCAGGTGGGTCGAGGGTATAATTCGAAGTGGATATCGATATGCTTGTACAGGGTATCCGAAGAAAAAGTTTTAAGTCAGCATTTTTAATTGTCTCTCATTGTATATACACTGTATCATTCATTTCATGGAAGCTGAAAAAATCTTTTTAAGTGTGAATTTGTACATTGTATGCATTCAGAGCAGTTTATTCCTGATTGGTATAGGATTTTACCAGATTCTACTCGTAATGGAATTATGCTCAATGTATGTTGGAGTTTGAATCAGCGATAGTTGAGAGTGAAACTGTGAAGCTGGAATACTGCATTCAGTTGAGAGCATTTTATCAACTTGCATCCTTGCTGATCTATTCTTTTGTAATGAATCAGTCTATTTGTATAAATTTTTGAGAACAGCTATGATTTGGGATAAGAAAATGAAGTTTTGGTCCTCATTGGTTGCACATACACGTATTTCAATGTGCTGACATGTATTTCGTCGCTAGAATATCTTCCTTTCGTGCAAGGGGAGGTAGAGAGGGCTGGGAGATTACAAATTGGCTGTGACATATGATATGTAAGATCAAAGGGAAACAGTGCCAGACCCATGGCTTGTCCACCTGAAAGTTGTCAGCATGAACGATCTTTGACATCTCCATGTGGAGAGGCTATTAGTGATCCTCGGGAGCCGAAGGAACTAAACGATACCAAATCTCATCAAAATCAAAGAGTTTATGTGACTGCGGGAGTTCCAGACGGTCGGCACGTTTCAAATTTGTCTGCGCTCTGTTACGTTTACAGCATTTAAGTGTCAAAAAAGTTGATGCAAACATGAAGAATGCAAGCAGGTTCACTCACAAAAAAGTGAGCAAAATGCCCCCAGAAGTATTCTATGTTTGGAATCTTTTTTGATTCATGTCTACACTTAGATTCTCCTCTGCAAAGATTGATGTGGCATGAAAGAAGTTTGAAGTGAGGGTGAATGTTGATGATGATTATTTTTGAAGATGGCGATAATGGCATTGGGCATGCTCTTTGTGATTTATGTAGGGGAATGCGTGTTCCCATCAGATATCTTGTGCAACAAATTTGTACAGATTTTGAGCACTAGCCAGCATTCAGGAAAAGGAGCTTCAAAATATGTATGAAATATAATGTCAAGCCTATAAAACATACTCCTTTACTTTAACTTTCCTTCTTTGGGGTTTGTCTGCATGGTAGCTTTAATCCTTCCAGTTGATTCTTAAAATGCATTAAACTGCCATAAAACGTGTGAGGAAATTACTTGTTACAGGAGAAGTATATGGCAAGAAATGAAGCAAAAATCTCCATGTGATAAAATTCAAGTGTCATATTCTTCCATTACTTAAAGTTGATTAAAGATATCACATTTCAGATTTGTGGCAATAAAGTATTTTATGAACCCATATAATTTCTGTTTTATTCCTTCTGCAGGCGCCTGAACAACAACAATCTTCAAAGTTTGCCGGAATTATCATTTTCCAGAATGGAGAATCTCTACAAACTGTAAGTTGATTTCTATTTTCAAATTTTAGTTTTGTCTTCATTTGGCCATATTACATGTAGATCTACTTGAGGTTGGATATACATGTAGTCTGTTGACATTCAGATTTTTTGTTTGATGTGTGAAATGAAGCGGTTACTTGTGACAAGTCATATCAAAGGCTTTTTGTTTGGTAAGGGGAGGGAGTTGTCAGTATTTTATTTCTCTCTAGGGTAGGATGTATACAACCCATTATAGATGTTTTTTAAGATTCAGTACCAGTTCTCTTGAAACTTGCACTGAAATTAGCCAATGATCCATTACAAACCAAAATTAATTCCAGATTATTGTGCTATCTACATGTCTGCCACATCTTCAACTTTAATTGAACTGCAGAGAAGTAGCTAAATCTGTTTGACTTGCTTTGCTCACAAGGCATAGCGCTGTTTCATAGAGAGAACCATTTAAAACACATTAGTCATGTAACACTCCATAAACTCCAGGATTAACAACACATACAGATGAAAGGGGTGTCTGTTTACCCCTTCATTGTCATCTTCAGTGAAATGTTTCTCAGTCCTTGGGAGTAAAGAAATCTCATCCCCCATTAGAGGATTTGGTGGTTTAATCAGCTATTTAATACCCTTGTACATTTGCATGGAGAAGAAAGGACGTCTTCCTCAAGGTCGAGGAATGATACTTTACAATGACAGAAATCAGTATCTATTGACAGAAGCTGTTCCATTAAAGGGACACAGACCATCCCTTCTGTGACCTTTCATCTTTAATTTTCTTGAACAGTTGATGGTTATTATTTTGAGATTTATTTGATGAGGCTAAATGGGAAGCCTTTATATGAAATAGATTTTCCAATCTTTTTTATCAGGGTTGCAACATGACTGATTCATGGCTATGTTGAGCAAATCTTTAATAAGCCAGAGCATTGAAATATATATATATATATATATATATATATATATATATATATTCTCTTTGGAATATATTAGCATTGTTTTAACTTTTCATTACAGATGCTTGACAAACTTACACAGTTTCATTTTTTCCCCTTCAAATTTTGCAGAGAATTTCTAGAAATAAGGTTTATGGCAAAATTGAGCATAAGATTTAGGCTTAATGTGTTCAAAATGGTAAATTCTGAAATTTATCCAAATGTCACTGCATTTGTTTGTTTGAATCGTGTTGTCAGTACCAACACTTTTTCCTTTTTTGTTCTGAAGCTTAATTCTTACCAGATTTACTGGATTCTACATGTGGGCTAAGGGTTAAACCACCGATTAATGACCAAAAGGAGCCAGTGGTCTAGACACAGTGTATATCCACTCTTTCTTCAAGAGTGGGGCATTAAATAATAGAATTAAAAGGCTGTTTGCTGATATTAGTCATTGCATTTAAGGCTGCTTAGACAAGAATACAAGACATTAATCCAGCCATTTGGCAATTTCTGTTCTGTTTGCCCATAGTGAGACACACATTATAACACTCTTTGCAATTAGGTGTTATATGATGGTGTTAAACTTATCATAGCGTATTCCTGTTTTTTTTGTTTTTTGTTTTTTTGTTGTTGACGTTCTTAAGATTCTTCATACGACTCTTCCTGGAGAGAAGCATGTCATAACCATACACACTGAGACAAAAGTGAATAAGAATGAAAAAAAAAGAACAGTACTGAAAAAAAAATGAGTCAGGACTCAGGATTCATTGATAATAAGAGATAGAGGGAGAGAGAGAGAGAGAGAGGGGGGGGGGGAAGAGTGAGAAAATGAGGGAGATAGAGAGAGATGGGAGGAAGGATAGATTGACAGAGATAAGACAGAAATGGAAATATAAACTTAGAGAGACAGAAGTGATTGGATCATGATTTAAACTTTGATACTCCAGAAATACAGATAACAGTTATAGATCTTACCAGTATAAAAACGGGCCATCCAGCTCATTTTAACTTCTTAGTAATGTAATCCTACATCATTAAGCAGATTTATAAGGATTTACTCCCAACAAGATGTCTGCAATTAGCCTTCTTCGTCAATAAAACCTATTCAATAAAATTATAATAAATCTTTTGAGCCTTTGGTGCTACCAGAATTGGATCCTTAGAAAGGGAGCGAATGTGTCCTTATAATAAGATCACCCACTTTGAAAGTGGTATCAAAGCATCATACCATCATTAGCTATTGATCTTTTCCTCCCTTGACAAAGTGCCATCTTGATAAGTCAATGAAATTACAGGATTATTATGGAGAATTCGGCTTCTAATTTGAGGTTCCACCTTCAAAGGTTACAAAAGGAAAGAGAAAGGGCAGTAGTTGATATTACATTCTTACTACATCCTATTGCTATTGCATTGAATAGTGTGAAAATAACACATTATGTGTAAGTCAGAAAATAATCGATTATTGCAATGTAATGTAATTGTCATGTATGGACTAGAGTAATTTAACTTTAGATGTTGAATCTAAAGAGTAATACATTAAACACATATTATTTGTAATCAGTAATCATTTAAGCTCAATATGTAATTTGCAGTGATCAGGCATTTCTCATTGATTGAATACAAGAATTTGTGAGAGATTGATAAAAGTAAAAATTGAAACAGAAGAATGTACATGTACATGTAAATCACATTCAGGCACAGTGGTTAGTCTTCTGTCAATGAAAATGTTGTCACTCATAATTTGAAAACCAACTATTGAATCTTTAGATCATTGATTTGTAACAGCTTATGGAAGAAACTGTCCCTCTGCAGTATGATGTTCTTGTGCCATCTGGAGACTATTGCATGTTCCTCACTGATGTTGACAATGATAATACTGATGCCCTTTGCATATCACTCTTGGCTTCTTAAAGAGCACCAGATTGTTCTGACCCAGGAACAGCTATAGGTTCCAGATCCTCAATGATGTTAATGACAACCATTTGGAGGCGAAGCGTGATCCTGCTGGCATTCCGAAGAGACAAGTATTTTGGTGAACATCATGCCATCTTCATCAATCTTGGTGTGTAGTTATTTCTGACAGATGTGAATCGTCTTGTCTCCTTCCATGGTAGGACACCCGTTTGTCATATAGATATAGTGTTGTCCTCACAAAACTCAAGATGACATCGTGTATCTTGGTGTCTTGATGAGGTGTGGATGATGCTAGAGGAGTATTCAAAGGACATTTCTCATGTCAGTTTGGTTGTATGCATGTTTATTGCTGATGCAGTTTTTGGTGTGACATTTTCCTTCAGGCTCAGGTTTTTATTGGATTCTGTGTTAACTTTCTGGCTAGGTTGAGGTTAAGCTCTTGGTCCAGAATTCGAGTTAGAAATTTGGTTAGTGTGTGAAATCAGCAGTTAAGCAATTAGCAATTTTCCCGTGAGAAATATCGAGAGTTGGTATTCTGACACAAATGGTAAATTGGGCATCATTACTGTTTGAGAACCTATTTGGGAATGAAAAAGTAGTGTATTCTTTTACTTAATTGACTTGCAGTAATCAGAATTTTATCAAATGTTTAAGGCTAGAATACCCATCTTCATGAGAGTTTACACTCTTTTATGTTGTCTTCTCTATGTTGATCATTCTCTCATAATGTTTAGGAAGATAAATGACTGAAATTCAATTTTCTATATGAAATGAGGAGAACAAACAGTTTGTTAAAAGCTAATTAAACCCTGATAGGTTTCATTTTGAGATGTGATGGGCTGATAAGACTTTCCTAATTGAGTGATAAACCATCTCAGTCATTTACTGCGCAGTGAGGTAGTTCCAGTCAGTTCTTCGCTTCCAAACTCCATCAACTCCCCAGCCTGCTGTACATTGTAAGGCTTTGTATACAAAGCCAGTCCATCGAGCTACAAAGATGACGGAGGCTCGTTCAAACGATGCAAGTGAAGGACCCTGTTTGACATCACAGGCATTCAGGAGCAGAGGGCTGAATAGATTGAATAGCAAGCTAGACCCATTAGTTATCTCCCAGGTGTCAAATCAGACAAAAGACGACCAGAAAATCTCCCAAGATAACCAAACCCTTGGGCTTCCTTTCCTCATAAGAATCGAGTGGCAGGACTATTTGAAAATCAGGGACACCATTCAATCACAGTTTTTCTCCCCTTCGCCCCTTTCTTCCCAATTCTTTCTTCAACCAATGCTTCATTCTGGTCATAAAGCCCTACACCTGAGAAATTGCTGGCTTCTGCCCCCTTACGGAGATCTAGTTTCTCCCACAAGATTTAAGGGATTTTTGTCATTTTCTTTTGGACGCGAAAAGGAGAATTTACTGTGAGAAATTTTGTATTTGCACACCATTGTTTACTTTAGAAGACAAAAGATGTAAAAATTCCATGCTGCTTTGGTAATTTGAATTACGTGGTATCTGGATTGGGCCATATTTAAGGGAAATGGTGGAAAACCTTTTGTGTCAAATTTGTTTGAATGGGAACTTGGTCAGTGTAGTAGGGATAATTGTTTCCAAAAAACATTAAAGGGAAATAATATAACATGAGTGATTTTGATTTCATAGAACAATATAATGGCACTTGGAAGAAAAGTCACATTTGAAGTTTTTGGTGTTTTGCAATTTGCACATGATTTTTTATTTTCCTTTATTAAAGTCAAATGAAGTACAAAAATAAGTTGCATTTCATTATTTCAAAGAAACAATGATTACAAGCTAATGATTATCTACTGCCCTTCAGTAAGCCTTAGGAAAAGATTTATACTTTTATGATCAGGGTTGCGAGTTGATTTAAAACAATTTGATATGCGTCTGAGTTTAAAAATAGTTACCCAGTACAAATTGCTCTCGTAATATTGTAAGTATCGAATGATCCTGGACTCTATTTGGAAATAAGGAAATTGAGAGTTAAGTAAGCATGACAAAATGCCAATTTGTAATATACCATTTTTAAAATTTTGTCTTTTACTGAGAATGTGTTTGTACAAACCTTGAAGACAAAGTAAAGGAGAGAATCAGAGATACATGTATAGGGAGACATATTTTCATTAACTCATATTGATCCGAGAATTCCTAACCATATTGACGAACAATGTGTTCCACTCATTCGAGAAATCTTGAGACATAATCAAGAGGTCAGCACACCATAGAATGTATGCATCCTGGCTTATGTCCTTGCATTGCTCTGTGATGCATCCCGAAAGTCAATTGACTTAAGTCAATCAAAGGAACCCCCCTCCTTTGTACCCCTCCATTGTACCCGACCCCCCTTTTCTCTGAAAATAATGGAGTTAAAACCTGCCAGACAATAGGTTCCATTGGGCTTTCCCCTTTGCAGCATGCAGAAGCTGATTACATACATGGTACTCATTTGTCGATAAGGTTCTTTGATCCCAGGCTATGTTTGGAGATGCTTTCATGTCAATGATATCTAAGCTCATTAGTAGAAGATGATGCCTAGTGTTTGTAGAGCCCATTCTTTGGGATAAATGCATGGCCCTGCTATATAACAGAGCTTGTAAAGCTACCTTCTTCCATGTTTGTGTAACTTCTAATTTGAATTGGATTCAAACAAATATTTGGTAGCATGTAAGATCCCTTGAGGAATTTCTGTAATTGATATATGCTATCAGGTGAAGATGTTAAACTAGACCAAAATAGTAATTCATTCTTTTTTGAAACCTTAGAAGCAGGATTCATGGATTAGTTTTAAAGGAATTCAAGTTTGGAACATTATTTCATTGTCCCTTTTTGTTTATTTTGTTTAGATTACGTCCCATTCAAAATATGTACACAATGCATCATTTGTTTAATTGTCTGATTGCCTACATGTATATACATGTATTCTTTGTAATTATTGTTGTGTCAGGTTAGTATTAGAAACAGAAAATTGCATGAGGACTAAGTTTCAAGTGTTCATGTCATCATTTAGCAGAAAATATTTGCATGTCTAAGTATAGACACCAAAGAATGGACAGAAAGACACTTGTGCCCACTGGAATGGCAAGATGCTATTTTTATCTGTTATGATGCTTACCTGTGCATTACCAGTAATGTATCAAGGTACTGTGATAATTACACCAAAGTTTGGAAAAAACAAAAATAGGAGCTGCTTTCATCCCTTCCTCCTCCCTGGAAATGAGCAATAGCATTCTACCAAAACGTCCACCTGAGTCCACAAGGAGAGATAGACTTACAGTAGCAAAATCTTTGGGGTAAACACTGGTAGAAAGGAGCTGTGTTTAAAGTCACTGCCCCCTCCCCCTCATAGCACTGTTCTACTCCAGTCTATTTGTTCATATTTTGCTTGAGTAGAAGCAAGCGGGAGGATTTCTTATCCCTGGCGGCAGGCCCTCCACTTCAGACAGGAAGAAGATCCGCAGCACAAACAATGGGACAATCAAGAACTGATCAGCGCTTATTGTCCGATTCTCCTCCTCTAGTCCCATTGTATTGATTCAGGAGTAGGATTCTGGTGGTGGTTAAGTCATGCTGATCCTATAGGCAAGATATGGGACTGAGAGAGGGAGGAGTGGTGGTATTAATGGGTGGGGGTGGAATGAATGATCTTGTTTCGGTTTGAAATCCTCTGAAGAGGTACCAGATACAGGGATAAGTCCACCCTTGGAACTGCCAATCACTGCTCTTCACTACTGTTAATTTGTTTCCGTTCACTTGTTTCGCAAACAATATATAGAAACAAATCTCTAAAAGAGAGAAATGGTCGATGTTCATGATAGTGAAAGGAAAGGGAGATTAGAGTGATTGATGATATATGTGAATTGTATAAAACAGAAGTTTCTTGAATTCCTTATTTTCTAGTTTCAAATGGCATTAAAGAAGAACATATGAAATGTATAGTTAAGCTAAAAAACTACAACAACAGAAACATGCCCCCCAAGAAAAACAACAGAAAAAACAAACAGAGAGATTATTTCTCTGAGAAACGTATTTGAATATTTGATGTCTCTATTATGTTGACATGAATTTTAATCACGACTTTTGAGATGATAAGACATTATTTTACAAATTTCTTTAAGTAATAGACTGACACACTAACATTGATTTTGGAGGTTTTAGTGGTTGTTCTATTCCCATTCAACATAAAGTAACAATCTTTTGCCTACGGGCTGTGGCTTTCCCTCAGAAATTCTTGCTTTTCAGCAAAGAAGTTTTTTATGAGAAAATCCGAAAAGAAAATTTTGGATAATATATCCCAGAGGAAGAGGATAAAGTATAACCTTGACCATATTGAATCATAGATTGGCCTCCGTCCTAGAAAAAATATGGGATATTTATTAAAGAAATATGGAACAGTACTTAGAGCTTTAAAGTTTAAGGGATGGTCATGATGTAGTTTTATACACTGACCATGTTTGAGTTATTAGAAAATTAACAAAAAAAAAAAAAAAATTGATAATCATTTTTGGAAAATATTAAACTTTTACAACAAGTCTCAAGGTGTATAGTACATGTATAAGAAAATGCTCTTCCCAAGATAGTCCATTAAAGAGCCATTTTTTAGAGCAATTTATCAAATGGACAATTGCTGGCTATGAGACTGGTATTGTTACAACATTTATTTAGCTTAAATTGGTGAAACCAAATTTTTGTACATGAGTATATATTTTCAAGGAAAATCCTGTATTTAGAAGAAGCAGCAGAAAGAGAGAGAGAGAGAGAGACAGAGAGAGAGAGAGACAGAGAGAGAGAGAGACAGAGAGAGAGAGACAGAGAGAGAGAGAGAGAGAGACAGAGAGAGACATGGGGAGGAAGAAAGAGAGATAGATAGATAGAAAGAGAAAGATACATGTATATGGAGGGGAGGGAGAGCTAGAGAGGGTGGGAAGGAGGGATGGGGGGGGGGGGGGGTTGAAGGGGGAGGAGATACAGAAGACAAAATCATCATAAATACCAATGCCTATTGTAAAACTGTTGCAAAATAAATTTATTGCGTTGGATGTGTGATTAACTGGAGGTAATCTTTACCAGGTAGCTCTGTCTCATGCCAGCTTTGAGGCACTTCTTTGAATAAGGGGAATTAAGTGATTGTGTGAACATCTGATACATTGTATCTGGCATTACATGTAGGTCATTGCTCTCCAGTGTGTAATACATTAGGGGTGTTCCCAATTTTTCCTACCCCTTGGCACTTTGAAAAAAAAAGATTGATTTATAGAAGCATATTTTTTTGTTTGTTGCAACTGAGACTGCAACTCTCTTTTAAATTCATTGATAACTTCAGAGTCACGTTTTTAGGTTTTTTTTTTTTTTACTTGCCTTTTTGCTTGATGTATATTTCATTACATTTCTAAAACATTTGACTAGGAGTGTACACAGATTGGTAGATATTTTGCTGGAAATATCTGCCCCTCAAAAAGCCTTCATATTAGTTCCATTAAAAAAATTGTTTCGAGTTTAGAGCCGGGGGGGGGGGGGGGGGGGGGATGATAACTCAGCATCATATTTTATGAAGAGTTAATGCCATTCTGCCTCTCAATTTGAAGAAATATAGTTAATTCTAATCTTGTTGGTGAAATTATTGTACATCTGTACAAGTAGTCACTGAGAACAGAATGATAATTACAGGAATAATTTTTCTTTTCAATTAGGACAGCAAAAGCCCCAACTGGAGATGAATGAAATTTTAATGAAAATCAGATGAAAAATAATTTTTCATGCTGGTATTGTTTGCAGCTGTGTTCTGCTCTCATCCCCAGCACGTGATTTACACACACCTGCACTTTATGGACCCAGGCTATATACATGTATACTACTAGTAGCAACAGCCTGCAACTTACAGTATATACATGTATTGCTTGGAAAACAGCCGAATGGAAGAAGAGTGAAGAAGGGGAAAATCATTTTTGATACAGAGTACCATCAATCAACTTGCCCTCCACCAAGTGCCTGTTCCAACTCCCGGTAGAAGGGGGAACAATGGGGTGGGGTTATTACCCTCCTCACCTCCTTAACAAAGTATTCACAAAGAAATCTTTGGCTGGGAGATTATACCGGTGGTTTTTGTATACAGCCAATTTGATCAATCCATCTTTGGGAGTAGTTAAGACCAACAATGCCTTTCACGAGATTTGATCCCTTTTCATTTGGTGTGGAAAAGTAAGTTATCACTTTAATCAAGAATAGAAACCCATCCCTCAAATAGGACTCCTCTGTTTATCTGTGGATTAAAGGGACTCTGCCGTAAAAACTAAATTAGATGTTGTGCAGTCTTGGATTATTATTCATTGTAATATACATACTGTTAGCACCTTTATCTTCATAATTATTATAGCTCTGATTTTGTTTTAGGAAAAAGAATACCCTATTTTGAATAAAAAATGAAAGAATGTGATAGTTTGGGTTTGAGGTAAAAAATGAACAATGATGTTCCCATGCTTTGGCACATTTGATGTTTTTTTTTTTTTGTCAGGAAGCTTTAGTGGGGCACTTTCTGTGCTAGTGATGACAAAAAAATGTTTCTACTATTTTTGGAGATTTTTTACAATTTCATAATCCTTGTAATAACATGTTAGGACCAACTTTACTTTACCTTTGAGAGTTGCTTTAAATAATCAATGAAAAATGGAACAGGGGGTGATAGGTTGTTGCCTTATTGGCTTGAGTCAGAAAGAATAATGGTGTTGATTTATTCAAGGGTTAATTTCTCCATAACCCCTCAAGAAATCTTTGTGGTCATAGAAAGAGTTTCTTGGCAGCTCCGAAAATGAAGATTCCACAATCAAGAGAAGATAATACCCAGGATAAATGAACAGTGAACAGGAGATTCCCTCTGTCATCCTATACATTGGCCTGCATTGTGTACAGGTAACCAAATTTGAGCTTAAGTATTGAGAAATGAGGATACATTTATTCTGAGAATGCCATAAATCTCTTCTTGATGCCCTGTACCTGTCAGATCTCTTTCAGTATTGCCACCTCTGGTTTTATGGAAGGCATCAGGTTATTCCATAGGCATCAAGTTATTCTATCTCACTTGTTTCATCACCTCTATTTACAAAAAATGGCACAAGTAATTCTATAGCTATAAGGTTGTGGTGTATCATGCATGGTCTTGTAATACTGCATTTTATTTGTTAAAGATACTAACGATAGTTGTAGAGAGGAGCAAAGAGTGACTTTTATTGGTCTCAAGGGGATGGGTTTTAGAATGAATGGTTGTTCTGATGATGGTGATGAGTTGCGGTTTCATCTTGCAATTGTAGAACACGTAATGTAAAATAGTAGGCAATTCCAGGGAAAACGTTCACTTTCCAAAAATGTGTACCTTTCTACATTATTTATCATATTTAGAGTATGATTATAAGCTTCTGTTAATATCTCAAGTGGACTCATTGACCCCAAATCTTACAGATTTTTCCAACAGTTTGAAGGAGGAAAAAAAAATCTGTGTTAATTTTCTCTTCAACTGTATTCCATGAATTATTTTTTACTTCTACTTCTCTGACTGCTCGTGTAGAATTTTCTGTATATAGTATTGGTTCAAGTTCATTCCATCTCATCTCATATGTGACAGTGATGACACTTTGAAGTTCCTTCATTCATTTTCCTCTGATGAAGGAACACTGGCTATAGTCGTATGGTTTAGTTATCATTTCTGCTCGTCCATGATTGCCTCCATCCAATTTTCATCACTGCACAGCACATTAATGACATGATAATCCACAAGGCCTATACCCAATGATTAGCTCAAAATTAATATTCTGGGGCAGTAACGTTACTCGGCTCATGAAATCACCACAGCCTGTGCAAACCAGTAGGGCTAACTATTATTACGCACAATGCCCCTCTCCAGTACGTTTCGTTTCCATTGCAAGACTTACTGCCACCTTTCAAAACATGACAAGGTTCTGTAGGAAATGCCTTAGCTTTGTTGAATGCATGTCTTTCATTGTTGTCATACATCCAAAGAAAAATAATGCAACTGTACCAATATGACTTGTATCTGAGAAATAATATAACAATTGAAAATCCCATGCAAAGCTTTATAATAAAGAGCAGCATATAGGAATTCCATCAGTCAACTCGGCAATGTTACATTGTATGAGATTGAAAGGGACTGAAGCCGATGGCTAATGGTGCGTGTTAGCGTTCTTTTTGTGCAGCTTAAAAATGGGTAAATCCACCAGTAAAGTCTAAGTTTAATGCTTGTCCTCGGGTCACGAAAGTTCATTTTCCTCTCCTCCTGTATGATTGCTAACTGCCAACTGCTATTTCTAAACCTTTTTCAGTGGCAGAATCGTTGAAAATTGTCCTCTACTGTAATGCTGTTTGATGGTGATTTGATTTCTGTGTGGAAATCATGCCTCTAGTTATCTCTGATTATATTGCCATAGTAAAGTTTATATTTGGGCCGAGGAATTGATTGATTGTAGGCTGTAGGCTTGCTAGAATGGTGCTATTTCACATCAATATTACAGATTTATGGTTCATGAATAAAAGAAAATGAGAAAACTGCTTTTACCTCACAATTCCAGGCAGTTAGGCTTATTATGTACAAGTATGATGTGATGTATTATAAAATTCAGGTTGATATACTTGAACTTACTATGTCAAGTGAGGTCAACTTGTTTCAAATTTTCATGCAATTTTACATGTAAATACATTATAGGAAATGGCATGTTGCCATATTAGAAAAAAAAAAATTCTCTCATTGTTTGACTGGTATCAAATGTGATTTCTCCCCAATGCCATACTTTATCTGTTACAAGCCTTCTGAACAGTAGCACTACATTAAAGATATGACTTAGAATATTGTACATAATTTTCAGCCAACTTGTAGATATCTCACTCTTCATCTTCTGTGGCATGCAGCTCTCTTGAACTTTCTGAGAAGAATGTTTGTTGATGAATTTCCTTATACTGCCAGGTTTGAGAGGTCAGAGGACATAGCCATGATAGTTAATCACAGCCATGAGTACTGTAAAGTGTGCGTAGCAGAAGGATGTTAGTAGTTAACAGATGTACATTTCTATGAATATGCATATTATTATCATTATTATTACTTCATTCAGCAAAGACACCTAAGAAAACAGAATACAAAGCAATCATAGAATATAAGGAGAGTCAGATGGATTCGGGGAAAAGAAAAGATTAACTAAATATCTATAACCTGAAGGTCTTCCTTCCAGTTTTGTCTTTTTCGTTCTCATTTAAACAACTCATTTCTATTCATACATTGCCTAAATCATTACTCATGACAAGTCATTACTTTCCTTTATTATTTCATCATTATTCTTGTTTTACAAAATTTATGAAATGAAAACATTTGACCAAAATTTGTGATTGTGCCCTTCTGCTGTGCATACAAAGATGAGTGCTTGTAGATTGTTGAAAAAAATGTCAAGAGAGTGAGATTTATGGTCAAAGTGTAGTGTTGGTATATTTTGTTTCCAGGGATGCAGAGATGTAATAATCCCTTTTTAGAGGTGGATGGGTGAGTTTCGATTGATGACAATCTGTGGAAGATGTCATTTCGGTTTGTCAGAAGTGATGTTTATTTTCAAACTGTGTCCCAGTTAATGTGGTACCTGTTGTAATTTGTCATCTTGAGAAGTACCATGTTGCTTTGACTGGACTGTAATGATGTCTTCACCTCATATAGGCATATGACTTGTAGGAATGTTTTCCTTATAGTTGCATCTAAAAATTCAAGATGTAATGGTTATCAGGCATAGAAATGGGAAGTTTTTAGAACTGAAAGCTTGATGTGTTGTCCAATGGATAAGTCTCCAGACCTTGAACCACAAGGTACGGAGTTCAAATCCCTGCCACAGCACTAATGTCCTTTGGCAAGACATTAATCTATATATGCCACACTTGATCCAGGTGAGGTAAATGGGTACCTGGCAGGAATTAATTCCTTGAAATGCTTGTGTGCTATAATGGCTGTTGGGCTAAAGCCGGGGTAATAATATCCAAAGTCCTTTGGAAGCGCTTAGAGACGTTAGATAATAATGTGATATGGATTATACAAGAACGGAATAATTTAACATTTGTAAAGAATCTATTGACACTTTTGATGAATTTTAGTTTTCCTTTCCTGAATGTACTTAAAATGAGTTTTGATTGAACAGTACATTGTTGAAAGCAATTGGGTAAACATAGCAGCTTCTTTTCCTCATAATGATAGATGGCTTTATCAGTGATTAATCATTTGATTGAGCCTTTACCACTGACCAAATCAAATATTGAACATTCTTCAGAGCTAACAAGAGGCTGGCTAATACAGATGACCAGGGGTAGTGTAGTGGTGATGCTATTACATGTAGGTTAAGTCACTTGGATAAAGAGATACAAATAGAGATACAAACTTTGTGTTTAGTGGTACCCGGTAATTAAAGCGAAAGACAATCAATGAAATGGTATTTTAAAGACACAGAGGTGTTAAGCATTGGAAGTGGTGTTGATAGATTAAAAATTGGGTAGTAACAACCATTAGGAGAGTCTGAATTTGTGTCATTTGAAGAATTCCTGAAGTTTGAATCCTTAATACCTATATATTTTAAAGCTTTTTCCTCTAAAAATGATGGTAATGTGCTGAAAGAATGTGCCATCAATATTCAGAAATTTAATCTCTAGGATGCCATGTGAACACTGAACAAATTGATTAAATTGTCAGTCACAGTTAAATGATATTTTATATGCTTTGCAAATGAATTACACACTTTTTTCTTACAGTATGTTCAGACCTACATGTTATATGGTGGCCACATTATTTTCACCTTACCATAATGCCTTCAGCCTCCCTGTGTTAGTGCCTTTGGGAGATAACCTTTAAACCCACCAGAGACTTCTGTTCATGCATTCCATTGGTTTTTAATTTATCACTGCAATGACTCAAACAAGTTTATGGAGCAAACATTGAGATAAAGTGAAATACCAAACTCCTGTATGTCTTTCTGAAGTGTTTTGTTTCCTATAAACACATCTTAGTCAGTCAAGGTTAGGTTGCCTCTTCATTGGGAGATGCTTGTACATCATCCAGTGGCGTATCTGGGGAGGAGGACGAGGGGGCATGAACCCCAGGTGCCACTTTTAGGGGGCGCAAAAAAAAAGCAAAAGCGAAAAAACCCTGTTATTTCATATTGAAACAAAATTCTTTGGCATCAGAAGTTAGAAAGGGGTGCAATTTTAGCACTTGCCCCAGGTGCCCTCTTTCCTAGATACACCCCTGACATCATCTGGTCTGTTTGAAAGACAGGAGGGTGTTACCATTCCTTTAAATGTAAATGCTTGTTTTACTCTCGACAGACAGAGATGATCCACTTTTAAATTGGAATATCTTACAAGATCTTATTTGTGTCAGTTCTCAGTGATCATCTCCTTTTTATTCTCTTTCTGTTTGTTTAAGAAGTATTCATGCTTGTGATTTTGATTATAATATTTGAAACATATTTCACTGTGTAAAGGAATAAGACTGAGATATGTCAAAGGTCACCATGATATGATTTGAGAAATGCAACACAATCACAGAAATATCTTCAGAGATATCTTGATACCAGCACTGAGCAGTCACCAACATTTTATTGAAAATGGGAAATATCTCACTTTTTGCTTTGCTTATGACCCCAGAGTAGCACTCTGAATTTGATAGTGATCTTTGTTGTCCTAAACTTGAGACATCTCACAAAACTTGTTTTGAGAGATTGGCTGATACTTCAGCCAAGTTTAAGCTCAGAGTATTTTCAATGGGGCCACCGCTATTCCAGAATGTTAATATTGTGGTAGAGAGCGGGGGATGACCTAAGATTTCACCCTAATCAAGTCAAGTCTGGAATGTTGATCCAGCAAAAGCTGATAATGAAAGATTATTTTCTGACAAATATGAGAAATGAAATTCTATATAGGATGCCATTATGTCTAGGGGCAAGGCCAAGTTGAAGTGAGACAAGCTGAAGATGGGATAGGACACTCTGGCCTAGATCCATTGATACCAAACTTTGCACATGGTACCTCTTCAGATAGTTATGAAAGGTTTTTTTTTCCCAGGAAATAAGGGAGGAATGGTCTTTAAAGGCATTGGCTAACTTTGTGAGTAGCTGATTAAAAAAATTCTCAAACTAAGATGAAACATGTGTATGAGTACTTGTATTTGTACTCAAAAACCCTGAAACCAACCATAATTTGGAATGAAAAAGTGTAAGTTAGACGCAAACAGCGATTTTATTATCCTTTGTCTCACGAGACAATCACTGAGAGGACCACTTTGCTTGAATTTGAAAATGCCGTTATGTGCCTCCCGCCGTGTGATTCGCCAATACACACAGTACGGTAAGGTGAGTCACGCGTGCAGGCGCACTCCTTATGTCTGTTCTGTGCAACCGACCCTCGTACATTTTTCAAACATTGGTTCACATTTTTTATATTTAAAAATACTTTCTGTGGATATTACAGTTTGAAA
The DNA here is from genome assembly GCA_029962745.1 of Echinometra lucunter. Taxonomy (NCBI): domain Eukaryota; kingdom Metazoa; phylum Echinodermata; class Echinoidea; order Camarodonta; family Echinometridae; genus Echinometra; species Echinometra lucunter. The sequence goes on from CM057159.1 coordinate 18,606,274, forward strand.
CTTTCAGACTGGTATTTTTACACTATAACCCTTATGTTTATCCCATTTTCAAGTAACAAAACAAGATTTTTTTAAAATCATAACAATGTTAGCCAATGTCTTTAAGTATCATGGAGGAGAAGTAGAAGATAAATGTATATTGCAGTAGTAGGACTGTCAAATATTTTGTTAAATTCCTCACTGATACTGACTGATGTGGTCAAGATATAGAATCCATGATGATCATAATGATAATAGGTGCTCAGCTAAGTTCTAAAACTTCAAAATTTTTCTCTAGTTATCGTAGATTTTAAAGAAATTAGATTTTTATGCTAACACAAAATGTAAATGGCAAAAAATCATCCCCCTTTTTAATAAGAAAAGCCAATTAAAAATTTTGTTTCAACATAGTAATATTGGCAAGTTAAGTTCATTGAAAAAAATAATTCTCTGTGATAACTACTCTTTGAATATATTTATTTAAATATTTGTTTAAGCATGGACCCTAGTAGGGTCCAAGACAGAAGCTCCAATACCTGTTAAGTAGTGACACCTAAACCTTGGTCATGACCTAGAGAAAAGCTTGAGTTACTGAAAAAGTTTTTTGTGAGCTTTCTTAATCTTTTTATCCCAGTTGATATGAATATGATCATAGAAAGGAACCTTAAAAAGGATTGCTCTTCAAATGCCGTCATAATTGAAAAAAGATGAGAAATAACTTGGGTATTTTGGCCAGAACATTTGTGTTTCATCCCATGTACCCGTTTCTATGTGCAGTGCATGTGCTTTTCAGCAAGATTTAGTGTAAATTCTTATCATAGTAACATGATTTCAAAACCTCGGGGTATACACCAGTTTTCATTTCCTACTTACTCAGTCTTTTCCAATTGCTTTGAAACAGTTTCTTTCGCACTTTAAGCCCATGACTAGAACTTGTGCTTATCTATAAACCACGATAATGACTAAACTTAAATGTGCTTAGCTCATGGAGAAAGGTGGAAGAACATTCCAGTGGAAGCAAGATGAGTGGATGATTAAATGAAGATGCAAGTGTAATGGAGGATGATTGGTGATGTTGATCGAGATGCTCAGCCGCGGTGGTACCAGGGATGGCATCCGGTGCCAAGAGGTCCAGAGATCCCTGCGCCAACCGCTTCCTTCCTTGGAGGTCAAGTTCACCCCCAGAGTGGTCTGGGATGGTCATTAGTGTCCACATCCATCAGGGGAGGATGAATGGGGGATTGGTTCAAGGCTAATTGGGATGTTTTACCAGCTGCCGAGAGGCATGCATCTCGGGTGACAAGTCATCACCATTAGGTGGTAGAAGATGCCTACCAATCAGGTGTACTGGCATCTTGGCAGTACATGTCAGAGTCTGGGAGAATGAGTTGTTGGGACATGTGTTAGTGAGAATGGTTGTATGGTGTGAGTATAGACTAAATGATATTGTTATAGAAGATGGAAAATAATTGATGGAAATCATAAGGTTTCAAAATGATGATGATGGGGTTGGTAAGGAAGAAGTTATTGAAATTCATCAAATTCAGAAGAAAGAAATGTGGAATGATTATGATAAGACATTGTAAGTGTATTTGTAAAAGAAAACTAAATACAGAACTGGATAAAATATCTGAAAAAAAGGGCATTAGGAAATGATAAGGGTCCTATGGATTGTTGTAATACTTAATTCGTGACAGAGGTCCACATTTAGTGGTTTGGCCTAATATCTTTTGATGCAAAGCCCTAAAAATCATAGCAAATACATGAGCAGAAAGAGCAAAAAATTCTACACAAACTGTGCCCATTTTGGTTGCGTCAATATTCATTGTTTGATGCTGAAATTTTTTTAAAGGAAAATAAGCATTAAAATCCTTAAATTGGCAATGTGATAGAAAGTTTAAAATCACCGTTTTCCCCTGCAAATTGGCAACTTTTTGACTTCTCAATATAATTTCTGTCAATTTATATTCATTTCAGATACATGACATTTTATAAGAAAAATATAGCAATAAAATAAAAATGTTGGTATTGCCAATTTGAAGAATAAAAGCTGATCAAATTAGGCTTTAAATAATTCCTGTCACGAATGGGTTAAAAAGAACCAAATTCGGCCTGCATATAAGTACCTGGATGGTATTTCTCAGTGTTTCCCATTAACTGTATTTCCTGCCTAACATGAAATACAGCTATTTACAGGAAATTCCCAACCCTGGAAAAAAACAAAAACAATTTCCATAATTGCATTTCTTCTATCACAAAAGTATAAAGTCTTTGATAATCATTATTAAAGGATTGAGACAGAGCTTGACTGACTTTCTTTTGGAAGCATCATGGCACCACCATATTATATTTGATGATAGGCCTGTGGTACAGACAGGTTTTCAGGTTTTTTTTTGAAAGAATGCATGGAATGCTCCCCAGCATGAAATCATGAAACTTTCAACGAAACATTAGGTGCTTAATAAGCTGAATTAATCTCTATTCTATTCCAATACCCGGTCAGAGTCATGCTCAAAATCCAAGCCTGTCCATCAAACCGTCATCGTAGGATTAGTGGTACGGAACTGATCAATCTAAAGAGATCAACTGCCATGTCCAACCCCAAATGAAAGTGCATTGTAGGACAAAAGAAGAAAACAGTAGTCCTGTTCATACCAGGGTTTCATCTGGATTTAGAGATTTCATAAGAATATATCTGCTGTCATTGTTCAGTCCTACTGTTAGAAACTTTGTTTGGTCATTATATTAGTGAAACATTTGGAACTTTGTGCAATTTTCAGCAACATACTTATCTCTGATAGGGTACCTGTATCTTCTTTAATTTGATTGAAATTGATTAAAGTTTGATTCTGAAATTGCTTTTATTTGCTAGATTTTCTTCCATTAAAAGTATCAATTTCAATCTAAATTTTTCTGGAATATGTGAAAGATGCATTGCTTGGGAGAGAGAGGAGATCAAGGCTACTATTTGTGACCCATTTATCATCAGAAATTATCCCCATGTTTTTCATATAGAGGATACACTTGCCTCTGCATGTTGCCTGCCCCAGTGTGTGTAGTAAAACCACAGAATGGCTCCACGCAGGTGGACGACAAACAAGAACCCACTTGCTGCTGCGTAAAGTGAAGTAATTACTGGGGTGAGGATTTCTGAAGTTTCAATGTTAAAGTCACAGCCGGATGGCAGGATGGCAACGATAGACGTAAATCATGTACGTGCCTCCTCATTTTGAATTAGGACAGCCATAAAATATAAAGTTGGTTTTTACTTGGCTTCCATACTTTGCTGAATGATTCGTAAAATATAAGCGGGTAGTGTTCAGACTTGCAATGACTATTTTTCTTTCTCTATATCACTGTAATTCAAGGTTCAAATATTGTTTGTTCCATGTTTGTTCAATATGTTGAGGTAGTTGTTTTTCTTCTCCTTCATGCTCTCTTTAATTCCTTTTTTTTTCTCCCAGAGAGTGCACAAATTGTACCCTGCTGTTGATATTGTGAAAATCATATTAGAGAACCACCAACATATGAATAGGAATTTTAGCTTACAAAGAAAGTTAATTTCACAACTTTCATGGCCCTTCTCAGCTACGCCTCCCTGTTTGTCACACTATCCCAATATTTCTTCCAGCGAATTAATGTTAGACAATAGGGTTTGAATGTGAGCTAGTAAGAAGGTGCTGTGGTAAAGTACCGTGCCTGATCTTTTTGACACCTTACCAAGAACCCAATAATGTGCTTGTGGGCTATACCAGCATGAACATAGACTCGTTGATCTGGAATGGAATTTACCAGGTAAAATCATCCATAAATGTCAAATTCCATACAATTGTGGTTTAAAGGTGAACATGACAGATCTTGTTTATGTGCCTGACTTTGATATCAGTGTTTGTTGAGGATTACTGAAAGAAAAAGTGATTTTTGTACCATACTTTGATATTGTTATTTGTGATTGAGTTTAATCAGTGGTTTTACCAAGAAATTACAATGGGTAGGCAAGAGAGTGAAATAAGATAGTAAGAGAAAGTAAGAGAATAGTCCAAGATGCCTGTTTTTTTTCAATTTCTAATAAAGTGACAGGAGCAGTTTGAATGTTTAATTTTTTTACGCATGTCATTTCTCTTTGGTTGTAACACAAATGTCACATATTAAAAGATGCCTCAGAATAGGTTTTCAGAAAGTCTGAAAATTCCATAAAAACTATATGAACAGAGTTTAATTTGTTAGAAAGCATTCCGTTGCCTAAGAATTCATTACTATGGATTCCTTCCTTCCATCAGTATCCTTACATCTAATCCTTCTCCCTCTCTCAGATCACAGATCCTACATGATTGAGATTGTGAAGGACATTCCTGTGGTGGCCCTGAAGTATGCTCGACAGCAGGTCATGTGAGACTTTTCGTCGCGACGTGACGCAAAATTCATGACCCCAGGATGCGAAATTCATGACCCGTGAAGCGAAATTCATGACCCGTGAAGCGAAATTCATGACCTGTGACGCGAAATTCATGACCCGGGATGCAAAATTCGCAACTGGGACACTAAGTTTGCGTCACCGGTCACGAATTTTGCGACTGGGACGCAGTGTTGGCTGCGACATTCCCTTCACGTATGACTTGTTGTCGAGCGTACTTCAGGGCAACCATATATTCGTCATTCCCTCTCATCATTTTCCCTTGAACTCATAGAAAAGATTTTACCCAGTGGGCTAGGGTTGAAGGTTCAATGCTTCAATATGTTGGACCTTAGGGTAACTCATATTTCCTCCATCTCTTGCTTCAAGAATAACATTTTTTCAACCTTGCTGGATGTACTGGTCTAGCCTCCATCCCATAAATAAAGGTCCTTTGGTTTAAATATTTGCATTGCTTAAAAAACTTGCATAAAAGTAGGAACATCTTTATGAGAAATGAATCTTTACTCTGTGATAATATGGTACTGTGGTTCAAGTTTCTTTTGTTTTGTACCTTCGATGTCAAGCGGGTCTTTAGCACTTCAGATGATACTACTGACTTATTGAGGATGGAATACTACTGCATTTGCCTGAGGAGCAGGCTAGTGTGTTCATAACCTTCCCCCATGGTTGATCTCTGTACAGTGTGAGGTCGAAAGGAGTGGAAAAAAAAAAAAAGAATTCCCCAACGATTACCACACATACATCTTAAAGAAATCTCATTCGCTCTTACAACATATTAAAACAGGAATGCCGGTGGAGTGGCATTGCCCCCTCGCTTAGGCGTTCTCTTTAGCCAAACTTCAAGAAGAAAGAGAAAAGAAAATTTGAGAGGAGATTTCTCTTCTTCCCTCTTCAAATACTCCAGAGGATCTGTCCAAACAGTTGGTATAAATCCTGGCAACCCACCACCAGTTTTCAATAAAAACCACCTGAATGGATTTTGACATAGTGCTACAGCAGAACGTTACTCTGCGTCAAGTTCGTTTGCAAGGGAAGGCAAGACGGAGAGTCATGAGAGAGTAGAAGAAACCCTGAGGTGTTATTGCTGCATATGGCTGTATGAATAGAGCCCTGTCAAATAAAATTGACCTAATAATCTCCCCAGTTCCTATCAGGATTTTCTTTTTTTTTTTCTTCTCCCTGGCTTTCATTTTGACTTCTTTCTTTCTTGCATGCAATGTATTGCACCCTCCATTATTTTCTGCACCATTGTTGCAGTGTGATGGCATGTCTGAGTCTTGGAGACGTCATGGAGCCCCCAGACCTTCGGGGTGTGAAATCACACCATGACGACCAAGCTACGCACCACCCACATCCTCCCAACGAACTGGAACGATATTGTCTCTTGGCAAAGGAAAATAAAGCCTAACCGTCTTAGTCTTATTGACTCTGTCATCTTAAATGCAACTTTATAAATGCAGCAGAATTTATTAATTTTTATGGGAATGTTTTTGCAACTGGCATCAACGGCATTGAGTTGTTGTTTTCATCCTTGCATGCCTGTTTGCCTTGGAAAGCTTGAGTGTGTGAATCTTTACATCTTTAGAAGTGCTGAAAAAAATGAAATCAGTATTATATGCTGTAGGCAGGATACATTAATGGATGATGCTGTGTAATTTTCATGTAGCTTAGTAAGATAATTTATGAATTAGGTAATGGTAAAGAAATGATAACTTAATTATTCAGGGATAACGATTTCAGTTTCACAGATATTTAGTTAAATTCTTTTATTAGGTGATTAATATGATGTAACTAAGCTAGTATCTCTCTGGGCTGCATCAGCTCACGCCTAGTTGGAGACACAAACTTGAGAGTAAATATACAAATTAGCATCGGTTTTTAGATGGAATTGCATTGAATTGTATGTGGCATGAACCCCGCGCAAACGTTTCAACACAGTCTGAATATTTCCTCTTGTATACCGTCAGCAGATTGTTGCCAACAGTCATCATCCAGTGAGATAAAGGCTTTAGCCTTTACCTACAAAGAATCAAAAGTTTTTTCTTCATCTGTTTTCATCTATAAGTTCATTTTTATTAAAAAAGGAAGCTGTCAACATTGAATTGTCGGCGTGGATGTAGGATTGAATCATAAAGTACTTGTAAAATTTGGTGTGACATAAACTCATCAGCTATAGTGAAAAAACAGTTTCAACTGTTTATAAAGACTCCTACCCTTACTTTACACCTGTAATGTCTGTCCCATTTCATTTGTTACAAAGTTATAGTCGGTTTTGACATCTATCAGTGTCCCTTCCCAGAGGGAGTCGGTAATGTTGGCAAACATAATTCCCTATGCATATGGTGTCATGACTGCCACCAAAACACTCCTAGGTATATAATCCCCAAACTCTCCTAGACTCTGCTGAGGGTAGCCATAGATATGCAACAATTACGGATTAGCTCTCATGGGAAGTATGTTTTTATGCCATTAACAATTTCTCATCACAAAAGCTTAGGGGAAAAAAATAGGTGAGGGTCTGTACAATGCCACAAGAACCCAAACAGAAGAGATAAAGGTAGAGAATGGGAAAATGGCTCAGGAAAACTGGCAACGGTATTACAGTATCGGCTGGGCATGAATATGGCCTTTTGCCTTGCTCTACACAACAGCATAAAGTTATGCCTTTGTGCTGTATCAAAAGAGGGGAATCTGGAATCCGCCAAGCGTTTCAGTGCGCTTTTCAATTTCTGTAACAAGTATGGTCATGGATCATTACGATTTCATAAATGGAGTCAACTAGAGTTGGAAATGGAATTCCTTCTCATCGGATCTTGGTGTTATTCAGCCTGCACACGCTCAATTAAGTGTATGTTTATGCAAAGGATAACAGCGGTAGAAATAAGCCATGTGAGTGGAGTATGCTACTTGATGGAAATCATATAATTCATTTGACACTTCTGTGATTAGATTTAGGAGAGGGTGCTCATGCTAATCTGGCTTCTTGAAAGTGCAACTGTTTGTTTGCATAATGTTTACAATTCGGGGGCCTTTTAGGTTTAAAGTGTGAAAGCTACCTTGAAACTAATATATGTGGTTACGATCCTGATAATTGGATAAGATTCAGAAGTTTTAGATCTTGATCAAATGTTTTGATTGTTTAATTGCCTGGAGACATTAATTGATGAAGAATCTTGGGTAAAAAAAAAACTTGCAATTGAAAATGTTAGCCGAGATGAAATGCTGTTGTGCTGAACATTCAGTCATTCTTGTTGTAATCAAAATATTAGTATTTCTTTAGGGCCTTTCTTCTCACATTTGGGTTTTTTCTAGAGGCAGTGCATTTGTTCAATTCCACAGGTATTATACTACAATTATATTTGGCATGACTATTTACATTCTCACCAATAGTGTGATGATTGTGATCTTACAAGATGTACCATTTTGAAACATAGAAGCAGAAATATCAAATCATTTTAGGAGGAGGTAATGCATTTACCCTTGAGACAACTAGTTGATCTTGTCTTTGGTTAATCTGATGGCATCTACCAGTGCCCAATGTGCTCAACGTGATTACAACACCAAGAATGGATGCATTTGTATGTAAGTGAAGGTAAAACCAAGTTAGCGCAGAAATTGTAACATTGTACCATTTCAAGTAATTTCCATGGTTTTATATAAAGGTCGATGACTCTTGCAAGGCTGCACAGGTTGCTGTTGAAGTTCAACATTGAAACATTTAACTCCCAGAATGTCATGGAGCCCCAGCATCTTTCTTCACCCTCAGGCCAAGCTATTTTGCTAAGATGCTCCCTTGAGGGTTAGGCAGGATATTAGGGTTTAGGAACCAAAACTGTCTCAGGTACCACTGCTTTCTTAAACCTGTTGTGTGGGCCGGAGAATTGGATGTTACATTATGGAGCGGTGTGCGGACATCAAGAAATCGTGTCATTTTTATCTTGTGTGAGGAAGTAAAAGTGTGTCCTCCAATTTTCGCTAGGTGGACCTTTCCCTTCCTTCGAAATTCTCTCTGTATCATCTTTCATGTCCCTGCCAATCCATGTCAGGGAATTAAAGTCTCAAGTTGCCTTTGCACTTTTTTTGTGCATTGAATTCAAGAGTTTAATTCATTTTCTATTAGCCTACTTATTTTCTTCCCCCTGCTTTTCCTCCTTTATTTTTCAGTTCCATGGAATGTCCTTTTCAGGACTCCTCTTTCCTTCTATAAAACCGGCATGTCTCTTGGTTATTTTGTTTGATAGATCATAGAGTAATATCATTTTTAATATAGTGGTCGAGTAAAGTCACAAGATCCCTGGCGCAAAGACATGGCTATTGATTAAAAATATTCTGCCTGATTGAAGTACATGTAAGCTTTAAGGAGAAGAAAGCAAATTCATTTATCATTTACTACCCTTTTGCCAAATAATGATGTTTCAAGTACATATCATGACAAAAGCAATACATCATGAAATTAACTACTACATTAATTAAGAGAACCTTCAAGATCATACAATGAATAGGTAATAATTTGAAACTCACTTAGCAGATTTTTATTTCAAGAATTTGAAAACGCAACTTATTTGCCAACTTATCAAGAACAAAGTTGGATAAAGCCGGTTTTTAACAATTTCTTGCAATTGACTTCACTGGTTCTCTTTGAAGTCTGTATAGATCGGATACCACATGTTATTTAAACACTGTCTCCCAGCGGAATCGTGCATCGGAAACTCGCTCCAGGGCATCCAATTCAATAATTAATAAGCTTCCTATATCCACTTGTGAATATTTAATCACGTTTGGTTGCGATCAGCTCCAGTGCCTGGGAATGCAATAGCCATGCACCCACCAGAGGGCAGAAGTCCACAAGCAAATCTTTGCTTGAATAAATGATGAATACCCTTGAAATTTTAATGAGTGTATAGGATAGTTTGCTCACCATGAATTAGTAAAATAGCGATTAAGGGGACATTTGTATAATTTGTCAGCTCTGAGAGGCCTAATGGTAAGATAAATTAGGTTATTCTTCTTTGTTGTTTTTGCTTTCCTTTTCTAACTTGGGATATGAGCTAGTGCTCTCTTTATCTCTCAAAAAGATATTGTTATCACTCTTTGTTTATATTAAAGGATATTTTGCAGTAGAATTTGTGTTATTGGATCTTTCAGAATGAAGTTTGTAAAAGGTATAGAGGGTAACTTTGCTGCTTACTGGGGGTAACCGCATGCACCCCTTGTCAAACTTTCCGTTCCTGCTAGCTTCTAGGTACTGATAAATATAAAGATGTGGTAGAACTTGATATGTGGGGTAACATGGCACCCTACCAGGGGTACCAGCTTGCAGCATGCCCCTTGCAAAACTTTCCTATCCCATCGCTGCTACCTTTTAGGTGATGATGATAATAATGTATTTAATGTATTTACACGTATGTAGCGCATTTTCCATATAATATTATGAATATGTCCATGTGTTTCAACTTGGTATGTAGGGAATAGGTCAACTTGGCTGTCTACCAAATGACCAGCATGCATCCCTTTTCAAATTTTGCCATCCTGCTGCTGCTACCTTTCATGTAACGCTGTGCTGCTAGACATTCTTGGAAGTTGGAATCACCCAGGATAATGAAGTGCATCGATCTCAATGACATTGTCACATTAACATGTGATGATTGTTTGTTATTATGTTTGTAAAAAGATAACTCATTACAAATAACAACAGCTGGTGTCCACAAGATGTGCAATAGATGTATGTTCAAGTGTAATTGTGTTAAAGCACAGCCTTTGAGATAGTTATTTTTATGCTTTTATTATAATTATCATGACCAAATCATTATATTCAAAACTAAAAAAATATAACCATCATTTGATTTGGATGTAATCTGCATTGTAAATTGCATACACATGATAGCATCCCACCTGGAATTCCATTTTTGTCTCGCCTGCGTAGCGGAGCGAGACATAGGTATCACTATTTCCGGTGTCGGCGTAGGCGTCGTTGTCGGTGGCGTCGGCGTCGGCGTCGTCAACAATTGTGTTGTACACCCAATAACTTTCTATAGCTTTAAAGTGGGATCACCAAATTCATACCAGAGGTCCATCTCTTGGAGGCGCAGGTCAAGTTCGAATATGAGTCGAATTTGAATAAGGTCAAAGGTCAAAGGTCAATGAACTTTCCATGACTGGCACTGTGCTATATTGTACACACAATAACTTTTTATACCTTCGAGGTAGGATTGCCAAATTCATACAAGAGGTCCATCTCTTGAAGGTGCAGGTCAAGTTCGAATGTGAGTTGAATTTGATTAAGGTCAAAGGTCAAAGGTCAATGAACTTTCCATGACTGGCACTGTGCTGTGTTGTACACACAATAACTTTCTATAGCTTCGAGGTGGGATCACCAAATTTATACCAGAGGTACATCTCTTGAAGGCACAGGTCAAGTTTGAGTATGAGTTGAATTTGAATAAGGTCAGAGGTCAAAGGTCAATGAACTTTCCATGACTCGCACTGTGCTATGTTGTACACACAATAACTTTCTATACCTTCGAGGTAGGATTGCCAAATTCATATGAGAGGTCCATCTCTTGAAGGTGCAGGTCAAGTTCGAATGTGAGTTGAATTTGATTAAGGTCAAAGGTCAAAGGTCAATGAACTTTTCATAACTGGCACTGTGCTATGTTGTACACCTAATAACTTTCTATAGCTTTGACGTGGAATCACCAAATTCATACCAGAGGTCCATCTCTTGAAGGTGCAGGTCAAGTTTGAATGTGAATTGAATTTGATTAAGGTTAAAGGTCAATGAACTTTCCATGACTGGCACTGTGCTATGATTTACACCACTTTGTTCCTGTAATGACATGAACTTTATAATTTGATACTTTTTAACACTAACATTTTACTTCAGTTCAACAGAGTTCATTCTACAGTTTACTGTATAATAGCAGTGAACTCACTACTCTCTATACCTGAACCAGATTTTGTATTTTACTTGTTACTGTTTTTCATATATTTGTTTATTTATTTATTTATTTATTTATTTATTTATTTATTTATTTATTTAATTTATCCATAAGCAAGCCTATGTAATGATAATTTGTGAACTCCCTTTCACTTATTATTACAATATGATTGTGCATTTTTAAAAATTTATTTACTTAATTTATCCATAACCAGGCCTGTGCAATGATAATTTGTGAACTCCCTTTCACTTATTATTACAATATGATTATGCATTTTTCTGTCTGTCTGTCAGAACCACAATTCACCCCCTAAACTGCTGACAGCCTCAGAAGTCATATAGCATAGTTTTGACATGCAGTCTCTTCATGACTGCAATATGCAGGCGAGACAACGCTTGGCGTTTGCCTTGTTTAGATTTTTAGTGGTGTGGTTTTATGTGATGAAACCTCTCAAAGTTTGTAGTATAAAGTGCCATAGCAACCTACCAGGGGTTCAGCATACACCCCCTTGTATATCCCACTCCTGCCACCTTCCATGTAAAGCTATGCTGCCAATGTAATAGACATTCCTGGTAGCACATTGGATAATGTAACAGATTGATCTCAATGTCATTACCACAGTATCATGTGGCATGTCAGCTGTGAAGTATGTCAAGTTCTTGATGTGACATAGTTTGTCAGGGTCAATAGTTTGATGATAATTTTCATTTGGATTTCTTATGTCATTGCTGTTGCCTTTGAAATTCTCACTTTTGGAACTTCACTATGATCTGCTCATTACCTTTCAGCAATTACTTTCACCTTTAGTCACCCTTAAACACATATGGTCTCTTCACAGCAGTCTCACTCCTATACTGTGAATAGAATGTTGTAAGGCATTATATCTTTATGTCGTTGTGCGGAAGAACGCAAAATAGAAAATTATTTGAAATCAGATGTTTGAAACAATGATTGATAATTTCATGGGTAGCATGTAGACCTTGTAAATTGATATACAATCTTCTTGTGGCATGATCTTTGTTAAAGTTCTATTCCAATATTTAATTTTTGCATTTTTGGATTTTGCGCTCCTGACGCGTTCTTTCGCACAGTGACATAAAGATAAAAAGCCTAATAATCAAGATATGATTGCCATTTGAATCAATTATGATTACCAAGATTGCAAATACTGATGATCATGATTACTATATTCTGAGATTTTAGGTGGTTAACATGTTAGAAGAAGAACATGAAATAGAGAAATATTCTTTGTAAGAAAAGAGATCAAAAATGTATTTGCAGATTGGAATAAACATGGAGAATCATAGGGATTTATTATTTCTTTAAAAATAAAACTTATCTATCAGAGTATAAGAACAAAAGTGCTGAATCCATGCATATTCATCCAGCCAGTGCAGGTCCTGCCACTGCAACAACTTCAAATTAAAACATTTTGGTTTAGATTACATCTTTCCGAGCCTGGAAGGCCAAGTGCACTGAGCAAAGTGACAAGTTTATTCTCCACTGATCCATTGCGCTCTAGATGGTCTAATTTTCTGAAATATGCAAACTATGTGGATAATCCACACACATGCAGGCAGAACCAGAGCAAGGCGGGGAAGGGAGAGAAGACGGGAGGGTGTAGCACGGTAGTAGGGGATGGAGGATGAACGATGGAGAAGCGGGAGAAGGAGATATATGTTTAACCCATTGAATACTGATACAAAGATAACTAGCTAGGGTCTATGGGAAGTGTGTGTTATACTGCAATCAAATCATTCTCAATGAGTTAAACTTTATGTGAAGTGAAAGTTGAAAGTTGTGGTGATATGCAGAAAGGGATGAAAGAGAAGGGAGGAGGGAGAAAAGTAGCAGAAGATCAAAAGAATGGGATTGGAAATGAGTTAGACTCTGCTCCCTCAAAATTGACAACTTTCCTACATGTATATACTGTTTTGTTAAAAAAAGCAAAACCATACCAAAAGAAAAAAATGAAAGTAAACCAAACAAAGCAAACAAATAAAACCTGGCTCAGTCAGTGAGATGAAGTGGAATGAGATAAAGGAAGAGATTTTTAAGTGATGCATTTTGTGGTTCATCAGGAATGGAAAGAGTAATGAGATGAGATAGAACTAATCATACTTTGCAAAGTTTGAAAACTAGGTCTGCCCCAGAGAAGTGTGACCTACTTTGAATGCAGATTTATTACTTACAACCTTGAATATGATCTGGTAAAGATGTGCATGTATTGATACAATCTTTCCACCCCCTCCCCTTTCATAGCTCCTTTGCCTAACCCCCTCTGTCTCCTCTTACCTCTCCCAGTGTACTTGGAGCCACATAATCCCCTGCAGCCAGGAAGATGAAATCCCTTGATGGTTTAATTGAGATCATCCGCCTTAAGTGTCATTCTACACTAATCCTAATTGGGGGATGGGATTAACTCTTTCTACACCAGTTGCTCAGGGGAATATACAACACATGGATTTCAGGCTTGTTGTAAGAAAGAATGTGCTTTTGAATTACCAGGAATGTGTGTAATGAGAGGCACCATGGTGACACTAAAGGTATTAAATTGTATATGTTTAAAGGGTACCTGTATTTCATATTTGGGTATTGGCAACTTTTTTTTATTAAAAGGAGGTGATTGTTTTCCAGATTCAAATTATTTGGGAAATAAGTTGCTATTGTGCTTAAGTCAGATTAAAACCCCATCAGTGAAAGTGGTGCGTAGTGACTTTGCATAAAACAATGTGTGGTAAGCATTTCTACATTGGTACTTATTCAATTTGCAAGAATTTTAGATATCCCAAATAAGATTGTATAGAATGATAATAAATCCTGAATGGTGCATTTCAGTTGTACAAAGCAAGGATTCTTTCAGGGATCACATGTTGTATCAAACACTGTCTTCAAGTAGATAAAAGATGATTTGTAATGATGTTATTCATTCTAGCAACATATCAAATATCATTTTCTGATATTTTTTTTTGGTTCTGTGCACTAGGCTTTTAGACCCACCATAAAACAATCTTAGAGAGTGAAACAGTTCCTTTAAAAATTAACTGTCTGAAAGGGATTAGATGCCTTTTATATGTGCCTGTCTAGCTTGATTGCTCAGAAGGTTTTAGCAGTCTGGGAGCCTCCTTAATTTGTAAGTAATCAGTCTTCCATTAAGCAGAATAAACCTCCCCCTTTTCTATAAAGAGGACATGAAGACCTATTCTTACCACATAGTAATTAAAGAGGACTTTAAGATGTGAATTCTTGAGATCCACATTGGGAAAAGCATACGTACTGTTAAGGAAAAGGGTGCCTGCTGATACGGAATGGTCCCAACATTGTAGTTTCTTTTGTTGATAAGTACTACAATTACATGTACATGGTAGAACCACAGTGGGTTATTTCAAGTTCAGTGTGCGGTGTTGGTGTTGGTGTTGAGAGCGTGGAAAGGGTGCTGAACCGAGCCCCAACACCGACGGTCAGTTTAGAGGGACGATACCGATCTGATCCGATCACCTTTTCGATAGCTTAACACCGAGTGATGTCATACGCTATAGCGAAAAATCTCAACGATAAAATCATTTCTCCTCAGAATTTCTAATAAATCTTCATTTTATTGGATTCGAATTGCATAATCATTTGAAGAATCCAAGAGGAAAATTATCACTCTTCGAAGGAAAATATATGGTTTTGATTATTCCCAGTTGTTTTGACTGCAAAATGGGTTTAACCGCCAACATGTCACGAGTGGCCATAGCAAAGAGTGCTGCTGCTCCGCGAGGGACGAGCCGCAATATCATGTATGATTACAACACCAACACCGTACTTGAAATCATTAATTTCCTTATCGCTAGGGGATGGTGTTGGTGAATGGGGAAATCACATGTAAATCGTCAACACAAACTGTGATACTCGGTTCATCAGACGACATTCAACACCAGAAAGCAACACTGACTACCGGAAATACGTATATCTTGCGAGGTCAATCCCAACACGAGCCTGATTTCAAGTTCGGTGTTAAGGCTGGTGTTGGTGTTCTCACAACACCAACACCAGCCTCCAACACCGTACTTGAAATCACCCAGTAAGTTGAGGGTATGCTATCAGCTACATGTATAATATACTGTGGTATATTGTGGTAAAACTGTGGTGCTTCCATGGTTACCATGGTTACATAATACGTGTACTTCTTTTTTACAAGTTGACTGCAGATAACTCCATTGGATTTCATCTTGTTCACAAATCAAGATATTTCAGGAAAAGGGGGGGGGGGGGGGAGCGAGGGTAAAACTTTGTTCTCTGCATACTTCACTATTATGTGTACATATCACAGATGATTGAGTTTTATCCTAATCCTCTACATGTATCTTAAACATTTTTGAAAACAACTATTCTGTAAAAAACCTGCCATATCACACTACAAAAAGTAAGCTTTTAAGATTACAGGGAAGCAGGGCATTGATTTTCTTCGATGAAGGGAAGGAATATAAACTGCAGACTGATGTCTATCAGGTTTCCCCAACTCTTGTTCTCATTTGTCTCATAGGGATCTAAGTACAAAGATACAAGGTCCATGACTTCATGTTTGTCCATGGTCAGAGCGATGAATAGAGATTTATCTAGGGATTGGAGACGGATAGCTTGAACATGGATTTTCATTTCAGGGAAGATAAAAGGACAAGTTGAAGTCTAATTTGTTTTGCAGATTATGTTGGCTTCCTTCATTCATACTGTCCCAAATAGAGAATCAGGAGGTATATAAACAACACCCATTTCAGTCAAGGTTACTGCCTCCTCTAGACTTCTTAAAATATACATGTAGGCCTAGATCTCAAGTTTTACTTCTAGTTTCATGTTTTTTTTTTAAATTGACTGTTTCTATATCTTTGCCTCCTTTTCTAGTGGTAGTGGCATCTTTTTGCTGTCTTCATTGCTAGAAAGTGTTGGTGGATTTTGCATCTCATTCAAGTTTGATTAACTTAAAGCTCATGTACAGTTTTGTTAACAAAAAGAAAAGAAAAAAGAAAAAAGAAAATTCACGAAAATGGAAGTCATTTAAAAACTGAAGCCATGAACTAATTTTGCATCCAGTCACAGGGTTTAACATACCAATACATCTTTAACAAGCAAAAAACATAAACAGGAGAGGAACTTCACACAAGATTATATTAGACTTAATGCGGATCCAGTGCCCCTCACCGAATGTTTAGATCTTTGGCAGCATGGTTACTGGCTTGCAGTGGCATTAATGCAACAGCCGGGAGACTATGTGCAAGCTACGGCAGGGGGAATTTCATCTACCTTGAAAAGTACAATCACTCTGTAAATATGCAAGCCTTTTAACAATCCAAATTTGAAATAGCAAACACAGTGTCATAATATAAAGATGAATCCCGAAGGGAATACAGCAAGGCAAACAACCCAAACAACCATCAAGTGGTATGGGCGGAGTGAGGGTGGGTTCATATATCAGGGCCACTGCCGTACTGTGTTTGTATTCTGTATCCTATTCACATGGAAAGTTTATTTTGTTTTGAGATTGTAAAATGCATGATTTATGTTTAAGTTGTTGCAGCATATACTAGAGTTAGCGTTCATGTTTCAAAAATATGAAATCTTAGGTCAGTACAAAGAAATAAAAATGTGATATCCTCAGTAATATTTTGTATACTTCCAGTAGGAACAACATGATATTACATGTACGTATATGGATATTGTACAACTGGCATGGATATGCTTTCATTGTAGTCTGGTAATTTTGACCTGCTTTTTTTTTGGAGGGGGGGCAGCTCTGATATTTGTATGGCCTTCTTTCTTGAAGTATGTTTTAAGAATATATTTCAGAAGTAAATAGAGGTAAAGTCGCAAATTGAAACTTGACAGGTGTTCAAGTGCCATATTCAAGTCTGTCATGTCTGTGGAGTACTAATCTTTCTTTGTCATTTGTTACTTTCCCCTCCCTGCATGTGTGTAACTTTGACATGTGAACTGGGGCATGACCAAGACCAGGCAACTTCATTCTAGGTTGTATACAAATATTTATGAAGACCATATCTTGGTAAAGACATGATGGAGTGGACTGTGACCTCTCAAAAGAATGTACATAAACATTTCTTGGGGAAAGATGAAGACCTTTTCAGCAGTGGCCCTTGCAGATCCTTGGTGAGATTACTGGTCCCATTTGATATGATGGACATTTTGTGTCATGCAGCCCCCTCCCCCCTTTCCCCTCAAGTATGGTTTTGTCGTGCAGAATTAAGGTATATTTAATTCAAAACTCAATTATGGAGCCAGAACAAACATGCTGAAACACAGTTTTGAAGTGCTGTTTCATGTTATCTTGAACACTTGTATCCACACAAAAGCATGTATTTTGAAATGTATCTCTTTTGTGAGTTTTTGTAACTTTGTTTTAAAATTATCTTTCTGCAAGACAAAGAGCTCCAGGCCCGACCACATTTTGAACTAAATGCATATTGAAACACTCATTTTGGTCTGAAAAATGAAGCTTTAAATGTCCCAGAAGAAGAACTGCATTATCTTATACATGTAGGCATGAACTGAAAAGCCAGTGGATTTGTTAATGCATGCTCTAATCAAGGGTTTTTCTTCCAGTGATTTCTTTTTGACCAGCTGCTTTTTGAAACACATTTGCCTATATACATTACATATCGTCCCTGTTTTCACGAAGTGACGGATACGAGGAAAATCGTAATTTTTCAATTTTTATTTTTTTTGCATTTTTGGACATCTTTCACTAACATCTTGAACTTCACAGAGTTTCAGACCGTAATAACGTCTGATTACGTAACTATGGCAATGACGTCAACAAGAAAATACCTAGTAAAAAGATTTTCTGTTTTCACGAAGTGACGGCTTTCAGCTTTCAGCCGTCCCATATGCTTTACGTGTGCGGCTGAGTTCCATCACTTCGTGAAAACACATAAAAGAGCGCGTCTTCGCTTTGAATACGTGATCGCGCAGAATTAGGTCAAATGCGCGCTCATCAAGTCCCATTTGTTTAACACGCATGCGGATGAGATCCGTCACTTCGTGAAAACAAAATCACAGTGGAACCTTGAATTTTTGTTTTCACGAAATGATGGCATTGTTTACACCTCGTTTTCTTTTAAAATATAAAAAGAATAAGCAAATGATTGATAATGAAAATTGTCCAGAATATGCCCTATACGAGGATATAAAATTTATTTACCCTTCATACATTAAAGAGGTTGAGATTGAGGTCTGAAACTTTGAAAGCGATTTACTCAAAACTAACTTTTTTAAAGTTGCGCGCTCATCCGTCACTTCGTGAAAACAGGGACGATATGTGGATGAGTCATTTCAAAGTTTTCTGCTGTTCTCGTTGATTCATCTACCATTTGTGGTTCATGTTTTGTTCAGTGAAAAAAGAAGTCATGGAAAGAAAGAAATATATGGAGCAACATGAAAATGGCAAATGTCATAAAAGACATGACTGTAATTATGATGATCAGCTCCAAATGCATGAAGAAAGCCTTTCAAAAGGAATCCATCCATCATCTGTTTTCACTTAACTCCCAGTATGCGAGATGTTTATGTTCCAAACTGATACCCAACCATAAATCTTATTGAATGTATCTCCCACAAGATCTATCTTCTACCATTCTTAATGACGTGAAAGAATAGATAACTGAAAGAAAGCCACTAGGTAAAGCTTTGTGAGCCTGCTAGCTCACTGCGTAATCTATCATACGCCATACCGGTCTCCCTTCTTTTACCCTAGAGCATTTGACGAGTAGTACCTCTAGTGTTCCAGCGATGATCCTTTTTCACTTAGGGGGAGATGTGGAAGTGTGATCTAGTCCACCAGCCTTTGTAAAGGGAAGGAAGAAATGATGAATCTGTGTTCTGCTGTGAATTGATAAATTTAGTTTTGATCTTATCATGGGCTTGGTAATATATCAGGATTTGGGTTGTCCACATGCTGATCCTTCATCATATAGCCTCTTTTCCAAGCTGAACATCTTATATACTTCCTTTTTCCCTGTCTAGGGTTTCATCCCAAAACATGTTTCATCAGTAAGTTTTGCCCACTGTTGTTTTTGTGAAGTTGAAAATGAATTCAAGTCTCCTTTACAAAGAGTAAAGTGTCTTTTATGTGTAAAGACAAATGTGTAACTGTAATTTGTTCTGTTGAAGTGTTTCTGAAGTCTGAAGCATTCTGAAGCAGTCAGTCTTGAAATGAAGCTAGAAATCGAGATATACCAGGGCTAGTCTGAATTAAGCTGAAACAATGATATTAATGAAATGGATGCAAAGATGATTTTCTGTGAAATGAGAAGTGTATGCATATAGCCTTCAAATGCATCACCTGTGGAGGGCATTTGTTTTAAGATATTGTAAAAATGAAAACTGGTTGAAGTTATTTGCCAAATTCATGTATTTTTCCAGTTTGATTTGAATCTTCGGAAGTCTTGTTTCCTCACAATACATACATTGCATTAACCTAGAAGTTAGACCATTAAATTGCAGATTGTTTTTTAATTGGGTTATTCACGTATTTAGCAATGACAGTGCATTACGATGAAAAAAAAGATCCTTATAAGATTATTTCCTTTTCTTGTCTTTTCAGAGACCTGAGTTATAACCAGTTGGTGAAAATCGACCGAAAGGTATTCCGTGGAGCTTCATTACTCAGAGACTTGTAAGTATAAAGGATTTTATTGCGTTCTTCAGAAATTTAGAAGTAATAAGAAGGGAAACCAAAACAAGACTTTAAAAAAAACACAAACAAAATGATCGAGAAAATTCTTACATACATGTACATGCAAATGGATAAGATAGATAGAGAGAGAGAGGGACAGAGAGTCAGAGACAGAGACAGAGAGAGAGAGAGAGAGAGAGAGAGAGAGAGAGAGAGAGAGTACAAGAAAAAAGGGTTTATTTGAAAAGTCGGGTTAAACAATGTAGAATCATTTTCCAAGGTTCTTTATCTTGGATAAATAATTCCAGACACATTTTCTGATGTCATCTTTATATTTCTCTCTTCTTTATGTAAAACTCCCTACCCCTTTCACTGGTTTCTTTTCTTTAATGTGGCCAACCATATACATCCATGGGTTCTTGCATTTCTTTAATTTGAGAAAGGATTGGGGAACTTTAAAAGGGAGAATTCAACATTCAAAATACTCTCAATGTTACGTTTACCAGCCCCCAATGAGCATTAAATACATGTTAGACAATTTACCTTCTTAAGGAGATGATAAGGAGCTTATGCTACCAGTACATGATCATATATAATTCAACAGTATTGATGTGTCTGCTGAAAGGACCTGCCCAATAATTACCCACTACATATTGATATTCTGCTAGTACCCCATCATTAATACAATGCGATTGAAAGGACAAGGATTTACCAGTACTTGATGTTTTACAATGGAGATGGCTCAGTTCCACTAGCATAAATAGCAAACAATGTGAAAACGTAGCAGTTGGTTTGATATCTTACGTCATGCATGCTTTGTGAATACATGTATAAGGTTGCAATGCTGGGCTACTAAGGAAAAGATTTCCTAGCAGTGCACAGGACATTCCTAAATAGATTTTTGCTTCTGATCCATCATTCTGGAAATCTCTTAAGTCATGATGAATATGCTAAGGTTATGGAATGCAAAGATGAAGTCATGAAATTCAATGAAATGTTAAAGCTATTTGCCCATTCTTTTGATAAAAGATTAACCAGAAGTGACAGGATAAAGATTTTATAGAATGTCAAGTATGTAATGATCAGTAAGAATGATTTATCTCTTATATTTGAGAAATCCAGACGAGCTTTAGACTTACCTGGTATGTGAGCAGGAGACAATGAAATGTCAAATTTCTTTTCATGGTATGAAAAATGATGTCTGAAAAGATTACCTCCCATGTATCACCAGCTTTGTTCCCTTGAAAGCGAGTAAATCATTCTCTTGAATACAATTAAGGTTACTTTTGTTCTCTACACTAAGGGGAACTATTTACTTGTAATCTATTGGGAGTGCCCAAATGTGTTAAATAGAGAATTGTTGGTACCGAATTTAGTTTCTATTTATCAGTAATTACATTTGATTTATGTTCATAACCAGGCCTAAAATTTCTTGAATAGAGAGATAAAGTAAGAGACAGAGTCAAATAAATGTGAGATAGAGGAGAAGAAGAAGAGAGAGAAGAAGAAAGAAAGAGAGAGAGATAGAAAGAAGAAGAGAGATAGGAATAGAGAACAGGGGAAGGAAATTAGACAGAACAAGTGCAAAAACAAGTTTGAAATCCTTTATGTATTTAAGTTTCTGCAGCCTTTTTCAATTTAACATTGTATCGCTCCTAGACATTGAGGAAAATATATCTGCTACCATTTCAAAAGTCAAAGTGTCAAGTTTTAGTAAAGTATTGTGTCTTGCAAGTGACTTCCTACCAAAGTTCTCATTGCTGTTTAAAGATCGTTGGCCCTGTCTAATATCAAACGATGAAAGAGATAATGAATATTGAGTAATGATTGTTCTTTCAACTTTGCTTTCTTTACAGGCGGTTACACAACAATCAAATTATGTGCATAATGAGTGGATCCTTCAGACCTCTTAAACTCATTGAAACTCTGTAAGTATGGCTAGTTTTAAGTCTTGTTTTTTTTGTTAAATTATCATTATTTTTTTTAAAGATGGATATAGTTCTGTTGTATGCTTTGAAATAAGTGTTTCCACTGAATTCAACTTTGCTAGCCATGAACCCATCAGGAGTAAGGTTCTGAGAGTACCTTGCCGGATCATAGTTGGCCAAGAATTCACTATGAAATGATCTAGACTTTCACTATGAAATGAAATTTTTTGCATAAATTTTATTGCTAAATTCCAGCCCCAGATAAACTTCTGCTGGGCTTATTATGCATACTTCTTCAAGCCATTCATAATTACGTTCTATACATTGGCATATGAAGGTGTTGCCATGGGTGCTGTGCTGGCAACAGTTTCACTGGGCTTCATTTAGTCAAAGAGATAGGATTACAGTTAAGGTGCAATCAGGGTTTGCAGTTATGTTTAAGATAATGGTTAGGCTTACCGTTTGGTCCATGGTCGAAGTTTAGAATTAGGTTAGCTGTTAGTGTACGATACTGACATAGCAATTATTGCTGGAACGTATAGTCATACAGCCTTTGCCATGTGCAAATCATATTCATGCCATGAGGTTTTAGAAGACATTCCTGCACATATTGTGAGTCAGTTTTCATGCTGTTCCTACTTCTTAATCATGCTAATTGTTTCATTAGACTAATGGACCGATGATTATGGCGTTCATAACCTTCACCCAAGTCCAGTTGCTAAAGCAGCAAACATAACAGTAAGGGAGTGTACACACTTTTGCAGCATTTTATCGGACTGCATATCTCAGCGTCCGTTACCCTCGTAGATTGTACATATCTCCTGTGGTGTTGATTATTGTTCACTTGTAGGCTTTAACAAAAGCTTGTCAATTTCCACACAATTGATAGTTAAATGAGAGTGCCCAATTCACACAAATTTTGTGACTGTTATGACTTGAATTTATAGGGCTTGAAGTTTGAAGTTATTATTCATCAAAATATATCCTTAGGTACCTAAAATGTTCAGAAGAATTTTGTTCTGGGGAAAATCCTTTTAGCTACCGGTATTCATATCTTTATTAATATTTTCAAATTTTCAAATCAATATTGTTATATTGGGGTGAAAACATTCAGTCTTGAAATCACTTGAACCTGAAATGTACACATGCAATGTACACTACGATGACTCGTTTGAAAAAAAAAAAATCAAGTTAATTTGATTTTATTTATAATTAGAAGTGCTTTCTCTTACACTGCAAGCGTTTGGAAGCTCCCAATCTCATTTCAATATTGAATATTTCAGAGCAGTGGGAACACTCCCTTTATCCACAGCTCATCCCGAACATGAGCCAGATCTTGTTGAATCAATCGAGGAATGATGGGAGAAACCCCATTGTTTATTGACAGAATCAATTGATCAGGGTGGAAGGATATGAATGTAATTAAGGCAGCACTATTGTATTCAACAAAGGACATATTGAATTTTGTATTGATTTAAAACTGTGAGCTCTTACCTTAATTGTAATTCAATTTTGGGACAAACTGTCATTCAGGAAAAAAATCATTTGTAATAAAACAAATAGGAATGTGGTGTTCACATTTGAAATTTATTGGACTTACTGCATTCAAACTTGCCTTTGCTTTGAAAATATTTGAAAATTTGTTGTCAGTATCAAGAAGTGTGATAAGCACTGGACTACAAATTTTATTAATTTCTTCTAATTTAGAATAGTGTTACACAATAAGGAAATGTAGCTTGTAACTAGTAAGGTTTAGGTATTCCCTGGCCATTCAATTGATATTTTTTTTCATTTTGAATTTGTTATGCCCCATCTGGGCTGCGTTTCTTGAAACTGTTAAGTCTAGGACATGCCAATGAAAGGCCTGTACAACACACATTTCAGTGCGATGTCCAAGAAGTTGACGGTTTCATGAAACGGCTCCCCTGTTTCCAGGGTGCATGTATGATTAAGCAGTTAAATTTTGTTTGTAGTATATCCTTTTGAAAAGCTGCAATATCATATCTCCAGTTTGTTCAGATCTATAAAATATGAATGAAATAGTTGAATAATTTAGAAGGGATCTGGCGTGTCGGCTGCATAGCATTTTTATGATGCTCTCCTTTGCTGCAGTGTAGTAATACTACTGTATTATCATCACGTATCTGTACATAAAAATGCTAATTCTGCTAAAGGTTTAAATGTGCATGGTCCAGTGAATCTATAAATTGGATCGAAGGCTCTCAGTCTATCCATTTAACCTTCGAGAAGACCAATTCCAATAAGGTCATTACGAGGGCACAGTCTTAAGGTATCTCATTTATGGACTTATAAGTCTGTTTAGATGTCCATGGAATGTAATCGATAGGATAGGGAATTCAGGGATATGAGAGCTGACGGGAACGTGACATACCGTATGAAGATTGGTGCCCACATTGAAAGCATTAATGAACTTTAGGTTGTTAATTTTATTCCACAGAAAATTATTAAGATGTTGAAAATTTGATTTTTTTAGTTTAATGATCAAGTTGGGGGTATTGCTTCTTATGCCAAACATTTTGCTATCCATGTTTATATTTGAACATAACCAAATTTTAGTGGGTTTTAAAAAAAAAATGAAATTGATTTTCTGGTAGAGATTACTAGATTTCATTATAGATCAAGAATATACTTTTGATGAAAATAAAGTTTTAAAAGGAATGCACTGTTCCCTTTTAGATTGCTGTAACATTAGTACAGTGAAATGTGAAAATGCAATGATATTTCTGTTTCCATCTTTTGTTCCAGATATTTGAATGACAACAATCTGACGACGCTCAGCAGTAGCAGCTTCACACATATGAGTTTCCTCAAACAATTGTAAGTTGGGTGTCTCTTACTCATTGGATTGATGTCTAACAAACGTTATTCCACCTTCGTCCCTAACTTTTATAAAAGTTTTGAATAAAGCCTTTCTTGTTCTAACTCTTTAGACAGAATATGTCATATTTGACAATTATAAAGCATAAATTGAAACTTAGAAAAGAAATTCCAGTTGTAGAGATAATATTGTTATTATCCAAAGCATTTCATATGATTTGAAATATAAGCCAAGGAAAATAAGTAATATCAAAGAAATTGATTTATTTAGCTTTGTGTCTTATTTCTTTAAATGGTTTATCATGCAAAGAAAAGTGATGAACTCATGTGGTGTCACTTACAGTGCGATGCCAAATCAAGAAAAGTATAAGGTATACCTTCCTTTCTTTGGAAATTGCTGTAAATCCATGAAATATGGTTTTATTTATGCACTTTGAACTAATGGAACGGGTATAATGTACCATTAATGGAAATGTGTTTGGAATACCACATACACTTACAATATCAGCATTAAAAGATGTATATTTCAAGAGTGAAAATGATTGAAAGACTTTACGAATCCAGCTCCTCGTATTTCTTGTCATTTTCTAAAGAATGTGATCACCAACCACTATTTGTGTTGGATAATTCAAACATCTTCCCCTGTACGCATCCGACATTTCCTCTTGCTGAACGATCCGTGTTTGTTTCTCACCATTAAGTCCGCTGTGTTGTTTGACCAACGAGGCGAACATGATTCTGTTTCATTTTCCATATTTACCGAGGAGCGTTAAAACGGAAGATTTTAGCATGCAATGTTTGATGTTTCAAATCATTGACAACTGTGGATGTGGAGGGGAGATGATTTGAAAGTCGAATCAGATAGGGATTGGATGAAACACATCATTGTTTTTTTTTTTCTGGAAACATGTCAAAATGCGAAATTGCATTTACAGAGCTATGGCAGCGAAATTTCATCCCAAGTGGCAAACTGGTAAAAGCAAAAACGAACAGAAAAAGAAGATATTTAATTTGAAGATATTGAGCTAGGTGAGAAGGATCGGTTCACTGTGGTTTAGGAAAACTGTAGGATTCTTTTAACATATTTTCAACAAAATAGATACTGTTGCATTTAACAATGAAAAAAATATGTCATGCACAAAGTCTGTTAAAATCATGTCTGTGCTATTCTTTGGTGCAGTAAGTTTACTTAGAACATTTTTGCAAAAGTTCCAATTCAACAACATTTTTAGCCAAAACAGATCAAAGGAATAAATGTCATTTAAATATCATATATGGCTCTCACAGGCATTTTGCTTATCTTGTTTTGTATTGACGTCACCGAAACCATACCGTAATTAGACAGGGACAGAGGGGATAGAACAAGTGATGAAAACTAGTCGAGAATGAAGTCACATGATATTCCTGTTGAAATGGTTCAATGCAATAGGACAGACACTTGTTCAGACAAAACACTGCTAGCATGGTCACGGTCAGTAACCCTTGATTGCAGCGAACACTGTGATGAGTGAAATAGAGAATATTCCATTCAAATACTTCAGAGAATGCTACACTGAAGATATTCAGTTGATTGGTACACAAATGAAAAAGTGAACATTGTATTTAATCTCACATTTTTAAATAAGACAATTTAGCAATTTCCAAAGGGTTAAAAGTTTTTCTGAGAGAAGCAGGGGTGTTCAATAAGGAATGGATAGAAATATTATTATAAAGGAAGCCTTCATTTGTGATAATATAAATTCACCTTTGATTAGATTCTGGGTTTTAAATCTATAGTGAAAAACTTAAATATTTTATGGGGAGATTTTCAAAAAAAAAGTTAATGTGGAACATGTCCTAATTTATTCTGAACTGCTTCCAGAGTGTGGGAATGGCATACATTGCAAAAGGCTAGATTACTGGAGAAAAAATCATGAGTTCATATCCACTAGAAATAATATGTGGGTAATCAGGGGGATTATTTTATCATTTTATCTTGGATGATCATGATGTAAGCAATATTTCATGTTGTTATTCCAGGCTGTTTTCAATCCTGATTCTCAATCTCTTGTTTTTTAATGTACCAGGAGACTTTCCAAGAACCCCCTGGCTTGCGATTGTCATCTGAGCTGGCTGGCTCTTTGGTTAAGACCTCACATCCATCTTGGTCTATTCACCACCTGTGAGACTCCTCGGGCACTCCATGGGCTCAAGGTGGCTGAACTACAGACTACTGACTTCAGATGTACAGGTAGGAAAGAAAAAGGCCTTTTTTAGGCGTTTTTTTAGGCGTTTTCTCTCTATGTTGTTGTGCAAAGGAACGCGTCAAGAACGCAAACTACAAAGATGCAAATATTAAAATGTCTATTTTGACATACTGGTACAGAATTTTAGCAAAGATCATGCCACAAGAAGATTGTATTTCCAAGGTCTACATGCTACCCATGAAATTATCTATCATTGCTTGAAAAATTTAATTTTCAATAATTTTCCATTTTGTATTCCAGATGCGTTCTTTCGCACAACGACATAAAGATAAATTGCCTTAGTGTTGCACTCTTAAAAAGTAAACAATTAAATCACCATTTTGAAAAGGGTCAGTGACATTCAGTCTTTACAAAACCACTAGTTCCTTAGTATGCTTTGCGAATATAAATCCAGAATGATGAAGGTGTATCAAGCATGTTAGGCACCTTATCAAAAGTCAGAGCCAATTTGGAGCGCAGCTTTTAGCATCTATCCCGCACAGCGTCTTTTCCCCTCCGATCCTCCTATTTCTCCATAGACAAAACAACGGGGGATCGGGAAAGCCGATTTGAAAGAACCGTCACAGAGAAGACGATCAAAGACGCAGGACAAGACTTTTGATAAGGTGCCTTAGATATTTTATATACCATTTTGAAAATGTTGTCACTCCTTTTAAATGGTGATGTATTTATTACTTTAGTTTTCAGAGTTCACATGGTTGTTTGGTTTTGATACAACATAGCCAAGGCACCCATTTCATACAAAATTGCAGGTGGACTTGACTCTGAAGTCTGATGATCAATGTCATTCGTCAGTATGTGATATTAAGTCAGCCAAGTTTGAATTTTGGAGTGTGATGTAAATTTATACCTTTTCTCCTGCATAAGGAATCTCTGGTAAATCTTTCCAGTTCAATATTTGTTACTTCTGGTTATTGTGAAGCGTGCAGTCATTAAAGTCAAAACAACGGTTTTAGAACTAAGAGATTCTCAGCAGTTTGGGGGCTTAATGAAAGTGATAAGATTACTATTTCACCTGGGAAGTCTTGTATTATTCAGGAAAGAATATAGTAGGCTAGTCAGGATCTTTCCTGTAACTAGGTTAGTTTGAAACTAGGCCTATGGAGTATCGTCACCTGTTTGTGACGAGGTTCAAAATGACAAAATGAGAAAGCATCATCCTAAATCGCTATTGGCAATTACCACGCCTGCTACCGTGTCTGTGGCCTAGTAGGGCTTACGCATGAATATTTCAAAACCTATACTGCTGATGATAGATGATCAATTCTAACCTTGAAATCATTCCAACTTGACTGTTGCCAGAGAGACAGAGACAGGGATGGAGGTAGAGAGAAGAAGAAGAAGGAGGAGAAAGAGAAGATTAGAAGAGAAGAGGGAGGGAGAGGACAGGAAAGATGATGCAGAAGAGAGAAGAATAGAGAAAGAGGGAAAATGAGAAAAGGGGGGCAGGCAGAGAGTAGTGAGTGAGAGAGGAGAGATAGAGAGGGAGAAAGGGAGTGAGAGAGAGAGAGAAAGAGAGATAGAGAGTGACTCTGGACTTCCCAACAAAAGCTATGATTCATACATCATCGTCTCTCATGGAATGATATCAGAAGAATTTTCAGAATTTGGTGTCACTTGGCCTCAGCTATGGGGAATTCATGACTAAAGTGTATAGGGCCAAATAATTCAGAACGAACAAAATATAACCCATTTCCGCTTTGATGGCAGTGCTCTGTTGCCATGGCTACTGAGTTTGGTTGGGTACTCGGAGCTGAAGAGGGAGTTCCATGTGAAGTGTGGTTTCTGGGCTCGAGCAGCTGTTGATGGGAGGGGTTGAGGGGCATTGGCTGAGGACTTGGAGGGGTGGAGAAATTATGGACTGTATTATCATTGTTTGAGGGAATAATGATGGTGCAATATTTAGTTGTTTCTCTTTTTGTTTCTCTCTCGTTCTCTATTTTCTCTCTATCATTTTTTTTTTCTGCCTCCACTTTATTCCGTTTTATTTTTATTTTCCCTTAAGATCTTTTTTTGTTCCTGGCCAATCTCTCTGCACTTTTCCTTATAGCCACGTCTCTTGATTTTTCTCTTTACCTCCTCAAATTTTTTTTCTCTATCTACATGAAGATGTTTCAGTGCCTTGTTTATTTGTTCTTTGTCTTGTTCATTTTCTTCTTTTATTCCTTCAGACTTCATTCTCTTTCCTGTTTCGTTTATTTCCTCTCTTATTCTTTCAGTAAGCTATTTGTCTTCTTTATTTGGTGTCTCAAATGTCATACATATAGAATCCTCTGCATGTGTTAGGCTGTATATCCTTCGTGAAATGTTCTGCAACATGTACAATTTTATAGAACAGTGCATGCCAGGCTCACCTCCTATTCACTGTCTTTTATGTCATTGCAGCTCATAAAATCCCAGTATCTTTGCTACCAGTCGATGAGTAAGAGCCATCATAATTTTATTGTCATTTATTTTTCATATGTGTGAGATAGATGGTTCAGATGGCAAGATTCAGAAGCACTCAGAAAGCGTATAGATACATCAATTCATACAAACAAGTTCACATTCCATACACTGTAATTAACCCCCATTATTATCATTATTTGTAATCCACACATGGGGGGAGGGAGGGGGGCATGGGGATTAATCTATAGGGATGAAGTGGTTGCCTGTTCACCTGTTTATGGTACCTTTGATACAAAATAGACCCATCTTGAAAGAGATTCCCTAACCTTTCTACCTCTCACATCTGCAAATTTCCTCATAATTCACGTCAGCACTTGTTAGTGAGACATTAATTGTCATTTGGTTACATGGGATGATTTACACGTCTTGTGGGCAGGCACTCGTTAACAAGAGTCCAATAAGGAATTGGGGGTGTCAAAGTTGTATGCAACCATCGAAGCATTCTAAGTGTGGCATTTTAATTGGATTTTCAATGTTG
Source organism: Echinometra lucunter (assembly GCA_029962745.1). Classification (NCBI taxonomy): domain Eukaryota; kingdom Metazoa; phylum Echinodermata; class Echinoidea; order Camarodonta; family Echinometridae; genus Echinometra; species Echinometra lucunter. The sequence continues at coordinate 18,636,214 of CM057159.1, forward strand.
TTATGTCAGTGACTGTCTAACTGCTACACATTAATACTAATGGCTTGGAAATTATTTTGACGACACCAATTTATGTCATTTTTAGTAAAAAATGAAAATACAGGTGAAGCATATGTGTTTGTTCAAATTCTTTTTCCAGTGAATATAATTTTGTTTCAAAGTTCTTGTCCCTAGGATTACATCATTCAAAAATTATGTTTGCAGTGTACGTCTGAACAAAATATATTCCCAAATTTGTAAGACAGTAGCAATGATCTTGGGAGGAAGTGTATTTATGTGACTTACGTTTTATTAGTTTAGGTCACTGTAAATCTCACTTACTTCTGTTACAAGTCATTATATTTGATTGAAAACAGAGAAGGCTTTTATCACCACCTTTGGTCTCCAATGGAATATCAAAGTTTAGATTGGTCTTTTGAGATATGATAGAGTTGTCATATAAGGGGAAATGAGGAGAGAAAGTCTTTACTACAGCTGAATCAAATAAGATTAATGCCAGGGCTAATTGTAGATACAAGTGTTGAAAGTGCTAAAATTCAATTTCTTAATCATAGTCCCTGTTCACATAGACAAGACTGCCTTGTTCAATTTTGATTGAATTCTCCATGTTGAGGATTTGATGTTGCACTGTGCAAAACACCTGTGGACCAGTTAAGGTTAGATCAAGCAATAGGAGGCATGCAGTTTTAGTTGAAGAATGTTTAACTTTCACAACTTGAATGTTATAGCTCCAATAATATTCTGTACAATTGATTGGTCTAATATGATGCTAGGATGGCTCAAAAGGGCTCTTTAGATCTAATCATCATATCTAATGTACCTCATTCATTAGATTCAGATTGCTAGCACACAATGTATGCACATCCACCATTCCCTGTAGCAGCATTCTGGCAGGAATTGAATCCCTTGTTACTAGTGCAGAACAGAAGTTTCATATGAGAACATACATTTATATAGAACAATTATATCTTTAGAGAATATATGAATATGGAGTCATGCCCATGCATTTTAAAATGTATTTATAAAGGATCAGGATATGTAAAATGCAAAAATGTTAAATGAGACAGCTATGTCTTACAGTAATACTGTAAGAGCTGTGGTCACCTTAAACTGCATTACAAAAAAACGGTATTATTATTATTAGATCTGTAATAATATTCCTTAAAAAAAAAAGAACACTTCAAATGCTTCATTTGTGAGTCTAATATTTCCAAAATGTCTCAAAAATAGAATTTGAGCCTAAGAGCCACTCCTCTTTATCCCTTTCACCTGGTGTATAATCTGACACCAGCCTTGACACCTTGTGTGTATACCTGTCAAAATGTTGCCAATTTGCAGTAACCTGATGTGATTGATGGACAGTTTCACTTTCCTCTAAAAAAAAAAAAAAAAGGAGAATAGGATTTTCAAAAAACAAAGAATTTTTGAGAGGATATTTTAAGTGCCAAACTTTAATTTTTTTTTCCAGTGGAGCATTGTTTTGATATAGATCTGTTTATAGAATGCCCAAATTGGCATTAAGATACTGGTAGTATGACAAAAATGAAATAGAGCTGATGGAGTGATGAAAATATAGGGCCTAATATTAAAAATTGTAGAATCTTAATAGAAAATAGTAAATTTCGCACATGAATAACATCTCAAAGATATGAAAGATTTGACTTTTACTGAATAAGTGTTTTTGAATATGAGAAAATTGTTTGTTTCCCTTCCCCCAAATCAAGGGTAGATGATAGATGCCATGAACTGAGAGTTTCCGTGTATTTATTATCCAGTGTCATTTTACTAAATTTTGTTTTGCAAATATGAATCTTAAAAGGTAGTCGGTTTCTTTTTGTACCTGTAGTTATCCCTTTGTCAGCATCTCCTTAGCTCAGTGGACATTCCACACTGTGTTCAACATACCTACCTGTCAGATCCATCTAAAGCAAGCAGGCACTTGGCACTCCATCTCCACCAATCACTTTCCCCTCTCCTCCATCACCCCTCTTGCTCCCTAGAAAGTCCTGTCCCCTCTGCTCCAGCTAACACTCGGATGAAGAAGAGCGATACGGTGTGCAACCCCTTATGGTTTGCTGGCAACCCTCATCATCTTCTGCAAATTAGCACAGTGGCCAAGGGAGACTTTAGCTTTGGCATGGAAAAAGGCTCTGATTGTTTGTGACACTATGTTTTTTTTAAGAAGCATATCAGTGATACTTCATGCATGGCTCCACACATTTTTTATTTTATTTTCATTTTTATTTTCATTCACTTATGTTTCTGTTTATGTCTTCCTTGATTGATTTATTCATTTATTAATTTACTTATTCACTTATTTATTTATTTTGTATTCATCATCATTATTATTATTATTATTTTTATTTGGGGGGGGGGGGGGGGTGTCTAGTTTTAGATTGTAAGGGTGATATATTATGCATAAGTTTCCTGTTAGAATTTTGAAGTTTTGTGGTCAGATTTTAGGTACCCTTGTGCCCCACCTTCCAGGTGTCTGTGAATATCCTTGCTTCAAGAAAGACTGATTGTTATAAAATCTTTGATTTGGGGGAAATCTTGAAAATGGGGGCAGTGGGTATGCTCCTTAAGAATCCTTTCTTTGGGTAGGAATAGAGGGGGTCAGGGCAGGTTAACCCTCTCTACCCTCCCCATGCCTCCAGCGGGTCTCATCTGGTGCGCACCTGGCTTGATGTGGCTGACAAGACCCACTAGTCTGAAGGCAGAGACTCTCCGTCTACATCACCTTGATGCTAGTCTTGATGTACAGACTCTGTCTGTATCACTTCACTGTTAGACATGGTCGCTGTGTAGAAAGTTTGGCTTTCAACTAATAAGAAAGAAAGAGAGATAGAGAGAACAAAAACACTGCAGTGACTAAGATCATTCTTGGAATTTAAGAAATAGATTTTTATTGGAGTGCTCTGACCCCCCCCCCCCCCCCCCCCCCATTTCAGAGCAAGCAAGGAGGAATGGACAAGAACAAATAAAACTTGGGAGTCATCATTGCTGTTAACACTATCCACTGAGCCATCAGACCTCATTTTAACTATAAATGAACAATTTTGTATCATATACTGGTATTTGAAATATCTTCTAAATGCTTGATAGCGAGCATGAAAATTTTCAAATCATTTCTTTACAGTATATTCTATTTTGAAAATGTTCTGAGAAAATAAAAACACTTGAAAATAAGATTTGAACCTGTTACCTGCAGGAACCAAGCAGTCCCTGTATCAAGCCCTGTGGGTATGAGAGAATTCATTATTCAAAGGGTTCACTATAAGAAAACCAAAAAGAACCTGGGGGGGGGGGGATGTTTCATAAAGCTGTTCGTAAGTTACGAACGACTTTACGCACGACTGGTGATACCTTCTTATGCTACATGTAATGAATGAGAATCTGATTAGCACCCAAGAACATGTTCCAGTTGTTCGTAAAGTCGTTCGTAACTTACGAACAGCTTTATGAAACACCCCCCAGAAATATGAAAAAAGTATTAATGATAAGTAAGACAGGGAAATGAGTATGATATCTACTAAAATGAAAATGAATATAAAAAATGAAGTCTGAAAAGTTAGGAAAGATGAGATAAAGATAGAGAGAAAAGGAAAAGACTAAGAAAGAGAGAAAGAGAGGAAAAGAGAGAAATGGATAAAACCTCCAAATTTATGTCATGCTGAATGGCATACCGAGAAATGTGAAATCATAGCTTGGAGGTAGACACCGATTCTGTAACACCTTCCAACAAAAGAGCTCGCCGCTCAAATCTGATTGTGCCATCTCGTCTCGGCCTTTTCGGCTCTCCTCAGGCGAGGAAAGCTCTGAGGCCAGAAAATTATCCCCCCTCGCTCACGAGGATCCATGCATGGCTTGCTGGCGAATCGATGGAATGAGTGATACTGATTGTCATGGATACTTGTAATGGGTCCTTCCGTTTTTTTCCTTTTCAGTTCATCTTTTTTCAAGTTTAAACACCTCCAAATGCATTCATGCATTTCAGCATTGATTTATTATCCATTTCTTTTTTGCAGATGAATTCCATCATCCATTTTATTTCTGTCATGCCCTTTTATCCTCTCTTGTTATCGATTCATGAGTCATATATTTGAATAAGAATTTCATCACTCAATGTACGGTATACGATCCAATTTTTCCTATCTGTCTTCTGCTTTATATTTGGCAGACACTTCTGTATTTTGATCATACTGTTAGTCATATATTGATAACTTCTCGACACTTTCCTCTCTCGAAAAGTTAAGTCAGAGGCTTGTGCATTTTTCAGTGCTTTTCGTAAAAAGCATCCAACTGAGTCAGCATGAAATGTTGATTAAAGAAGGAAACATGCAAGAAGTTGCAATTTGTTTATAGTCATACATCCATGTTTTTTGATATCTGTTTATTGTCTAAGTGCATTTTGTCTCCCCTTAGCCTGCTCAGTAAACTTAGATTAGAATGTATCTGTGCCATCAAATACCATCTTAGAATGATGCAAACCCTAAAAGTTTATATAAAAAGGGATAGATCTTTTCTGGTTGCTGTTGCTCCCTTCAGTCTGTCAGTTCAGTTTGAACTGGTTTGCATGTGTGTTGTTCGTATTCTTCTGTATACTTCGATTTGTATGCGTTCTGTGTGCAGTAGAAAGCGATATCCATTACCCTTCTGGCAAAACAAGAAAGTTAATCGTTGGGGCTGCGAAATTCACACTATCTCCATGAATGGAGGAACTGTTACCAAGAACTGTTGACGTCTTGTGGAGTTGCGACAGCATGCAAAACGAATGTACAAAGAAATCAGGCCAACGATGTTATGAGTCTTACTTTTTTAGAGGATGTGGAAAAAAATTGGCTCACTTTTTAAAGTTTACTCTGCATTCCTTATAATTTCCTCACAAAAGAATTCACAAACATGGTCGGTTGGAGTCAGGATTTTTGTATGATTGGACTGTTCTTGATACCTTGTTTCCAGAATGAATGAGATTTGTGGTCGGCCAAGCGCTGTAAGCGATAGGGTAGTTGAGAACAATGGAAGTGGCAGGGGTACGTGATGATCAGGCAACTCTCAATTTCCACCCACCAATCTCGGCAAACATGAAATCTTCCCTTCCCCATCACGAAGGCGTGATGGAGACTGGGGAAATTATCTTTCACCAAATGAAAGTGGCAGACTTTCCGTATTTAACTAGATCGTTGCTGATTTTTGAAGTATAGATCACCTTTATTAGCTAAAATTTATCTTTTCATGAAGATGCATCTTCAAACATCTTTGCTATCCTGCAGATGCAGACAAAAATGTAGTTTTGTAGAGTCATACTAAATATTACTCTGCCTAACCTCAGAAAACCAATATGATTTTGCAGATATATGTCTTAGTAAAGTTAAACGAAAATTACAAAGCCTCGTCACATTAAAAGGAAATATGTAAATCACAAAATGTGAATTGCAGCGGGTATGAGTTGGAACCCCACAATTTTGTGCATTTTAAGAGTAAACATTTCATATTGATTCTAATGTGTCAATCATTTGGGAAGATAACAAGGAAATAATTTATACAGTTATTTGGTCAGTGATCAACCCGTCAAACACTAAGCGCGAGTGAACTCTGGCTGGGGTCTGTAGAAATTGCGTGTTATACTGAAATCAAATTGATACTCAACGGGTTGTATTCTATTATTTTCAAACAAGGGAATTAGAATCAAGGTGCATGTGTTAAGACATCCAGTTAAAGTAAGAATATTTCATATCTTTGTTATTGTTTTACAGGAAACGAAGACCATGAAGCATCGGGTGAAGTGGAACCGCTGTGGTCCAGAGAAGTGTGAATGCACCTCTAAGTCAGTTGATGCAGGAGCAGGGGACTCACCAGGTTACCGTACACCTTCCCGTACCACATGATGGAACTGTAAGTCTATCTGCATTCTTCACTTTTTAACCCGTTGACTACCGAATTCTATTATTCCCATAGACATAATACAGGATTCACCCAGTTCCAGCAGGCAATTAAGGGAATTAAGTTTTGACAGAGACCTTGTGGACTTTGTTGTAGGAATCTTGGACATGGGTATGGAGATGACACATGTGAATACCTCTCTACACAGGATGATTATATCAAAAGAGCCACAGTGTTTTACTATGAAAAACGTACCCTAGAAATGTCATGGGCCACTAGTATGATTGATGTGTAAGGAGGTTGCTGGTAAAGGCCCTGTCCCACACTACCGTTTAACGATTCTGTCTGCCTCCGTCTAAATATTTATGTTAGACGGTGTCAGACGGAGGCAAATTCAAAAATCTGCGGCCATGAACTAGCGCTGTCTGCCAACGTCTAGATATGTCTGTAAACCAGCTGAAGAACGAATTTAAAAAGTCCAATAAACATAACGTGTTCGTTTTCAGACGGAATCGTTAAATGGTAGTATGGGACAGGGCCTTTAGAACCTGCTCGTTGGGGGCTGGCTTTCCGTGTTGAGCTAGCCTTTGTTGGCTCCAGTGTTTTCATAGCATTCCTTGAAAAAATTGGCACAAATAAGTCTACACTATTTTGTTTTGTACCAAGTGAATTAGAATTTTTCTTTACGCTCATGAACTTAATTGTTTGAAACTGCAAAGCATGCTGCACTGTGCATAGAGGAAATTTAAGACTTTATTTTATGGTGATGGAGACATATTTGGTAAAGCCGTTATATGCCAACTCACCTGAGAATACCAAACACCAGGTGTGGTTTGAACAACTGTGAAACATTTGAACAGGTCCCAAATATTTCCCTCTCCTTCTTTTTGCAAGGGGGTGATGATATTCCTGGGAATTAGTGGCTTGGAGAAAAATACAAATCTTAAGATTAGCATGAGGTAAATTTGTCAAAATCTGTAGAAATTTTATGAAATAGAAATGTGAGGATGTTTGGAGAAAGCGGAAAGACTGACCGGAGTTAGTCAATATGGAAATTTTCATGAATTTTGATAAGAAGTAGGAAAGCTGGGGAACAACTGTTGACAAGTTAGGGGCAGAGAGGTTGGCCGTGAACCTGAAGGTCTGTTTGCTCAGTGCGTATATAATTTTGGTGAAAGCAAATTGATTTTGATATCCCAGAAGGAAACAACAATATTGAGCAAGAATAGCGGGAATGAATGGAGGATAGGCCTTTGTTTCCCCCAAGCAAACTTGCACCTGTCCCCCAAAACAGCATGCAAACGTTCGTCAGCGGGTGGGGGTCTTCCAAGTTGCCACAGTTGCGACAGCGATTGTGCTGGCGGAAGCGCCAGATTCCCCATCAATCTTGTCAAAAGTCACTCTTCTGTTCTTCCATTGTGTGTAATTGAGACTGTGGAGAACAGCAGTGTGGACATCCTGCTTCCCAAGAAAATGACAAAAAGTGAAAAAATAAAAGAGAGGGAGATTTTTAAATGTTAAAAAGTGTGTATCAACTTTGTGAAGAATTAGCAAAAGCACTATTGGAATGCTCAAAAGTTTGATTTTGAAACTGGCTTCATATCTGTATAAATTATTTGAACATGTTGATGGTTGGGAAAACATGAAAGTAGAAGGTGGGGGGGGGGGGGAGTTGGAGGGGTAAGATGTTAGTAATAGGACTGCCCTAGAAGCTGGGTTCCAAAAGTACAGGTGACATTCCAAAGTACAAATAATTCATGGCATCACTATATGGAAGGAGACATCACTCATCATTTCACCCAATTTAAAGAAAACTCACATGTTCTCATCTCGATCATGTAAATATCCTCATATTTTCAGTAAAAAAACAAAACAAAACCACACATAAAAGATCTTCTCTATAAGCTTCATTGTATTCTTTAGGAATTAAAAGTTTCAGAAAAACTGAACAGTTATAACTT
>CM057159.1:18644557-18671887 GCA_029962745.1 Echinometra lucunter
AAATTTTATTAATTTCTTCTAATTTAGAATAGGTTACACAATAAGGAAATGTAGCTTGTAACTAGAAGGTTTAGGTATTCCCTGGCCATTCAATTGATATTTTTTTTCATTTTGAATTTGTTATGCCCATCTGGGCTGCGTTTCTTGAAACTGTTAAGTCTAGACATGCCAATGAAAGGCCTGTACAACACACATTTCAGTGCGATGTCCAAGAAGTTGACGGTTCATGAAACGGCTCCCCTGTTTCCAGGGTGCATGTATGATTAAGCAGTTAAATTTTGTTTGTAGTATATCCTTTTGAAAAGCTGCAATATCATATCTCCAGTTTGTTCAGATCTATAAAATATGAATGAAATAGTTGAATAATTAGAAGGGATCTGGCGTGTCGGCTGCATAGCATTTTTATGATGCTCTCCTTTGCTGCAGTGTAGTAATACTACTGTATTATCATCACGTATCTGTACATAAAAATGCTAATTCTGCTAAAGGTTTAAATGTGCATGGTCCAGTGAATCTATAAATTGGATCGAAGGCTCTCAGTCTATCCATTTAACCTTCGAGAAGACCAATTCCAATAAGGTCATTACGAGGGCACAGTCTTAAGGTATCTCATTTATGGACTTATAAGTCTGTTTAGATGTCCATGGAATGTAATCGATAGGATAGGGAATTCAGGGATATGAGAGCTGACGGGAACGTGACATACCGTATGAAGATTGGTGCCCACATTGAAAGCATTAATGAACTTTAGGTTGTTAATTTTATTCCACAGAAAATTATTAAGATGTTGAAATTTGATTTTTTAGTTTAATGATCAAGTTTGGGGTATTGCTTCTTATGCCAAACATTTTGCTATCCATGTTTATATTTGAACATAACCAAATTTTAGTGGGTTTTTAAAAAAAAAATGAAATGATTTCTGGTAGAGATTACTAGATTTCATTATAGATCAAGAATATACTTTTGATGAAAATAAAGTTTTAAAAGGAATGCACTGTTCCCTTTTAGATTGCTGTAACATTAGTACAGTGAAATGTGGAAAATGCAATGATATTTCTGTTCCACATCTTTGTTCCAGATATTTGAATGACAACAATCTGACGACGCTCAGCAGTAGCAGCTTCACACTATGAGTTTCCTCAAACAATTGTAAGTTGGGTGTCTCTTACTCATTGGATTGATGTCTAACAACGTTATTCCACCTTCGTCCCGAACTTTATAAAAGTTTTGAATAAAGCCTTTCTTGTTCTAACTCTTTAGACAGAATATGTCATATTGACAATTATAAAGCATAATTGAAACTAGAAAAGAAATTCCAGTTGTAGAGATAATATTGTTATTATCCAAAGCATTTCATAGATTTTGAAATTAAGCCAAGGAAATAAGTAATATCAAAGAAATTGATTTATTTAGCTTTGGTGTCTTATTTCTTTAAATGGTTTATCATGCAAAGAAAAGTGATGAACTCTGTGGGTGTCACTTACAGTGCGATGCCAAATCAAGAAAAGTATAAGGTATACCTTCCGTTCTTTGGAAATTGCTGTAAATCCATGAAATATGGTTTTTATTTATGCACTTTGAACTAATGGAACGGTATAATGTACCATTAATGGAAATGTGTTTGGAATACACATACACTTACAATATCAGCATTAAAAGATTATATTTCAAGAGTGAAATGATGAAAGACTTACGAATCAGCTCTCGTATTTCTTGTCATTTTCTAAAGAATGTGATCACCAACCACTATTTGTGTTGGATAATTCAAACATCTTCCCCTGTACGCATCCGACATTTCCTCTTGCTGAAACGATCCGTGTTTGTTTCTTCACCATTACGTCCGCTGTGTTGTTTGACCAACGAGGCGAACATGATTCTGTTTCATTTCCATATTTACCGAGGAGCGTTAAAAACGGAAGATTTTAGCATGCAATGTTTGATGTTTCAAATCATTGACAACTGTGGATGTGGAGGGGAGATGATTTGAAAGTCGAATCAGATAGGGATTGGATGAACACATCATTGTTTTTTTTTTTCTGGAAACATGTCAAAATTCGAAATTGCATTTACAGAGCTATGCAGCGAAATTTCTCCAAGTGGCAAACTGGGTAAAAGCAAAAACGAACAGAAAAAGAAGATATTTAATTTGAAGATATTGAGCTAGGTGAGAAGGATCCGGTTCACTGTGGTTTAGGAAAACTGTAGGGATTCTTTTACCATATTTTCAACAAAATAGATACTGTTGCATTTAACAATGAAAAAAATAGTCCATGCACAAAGTCTGTAAAATCATGTCTGTGCTTATTCTTTGGTGGCAGTAAGTTTACTTAGAACATTTTTGCAAAAGTATCCAATTCAACAACATTTTTAGCCAAAACAGATCAAAGGATAAATGTCATTTAATATCATACTATGGCTCTCACAGGCATTTTGGCTTATCTTGTTTGTATTGACGTCACCGAAACCATACCGTAATTAGACAGGGACAGAGGGATGAACAAGTGATGAAAATAGTCGAGAAGGAAGTCACATGATATTCCTGTTGAAATGGTTCAATGCAATAGGACAGACACTTGTTCAGACAAAACACTGCTAGCATGTCACGGTCAGTAACCCTTGATGGCAGCGAACACTGTGATGAGTGAATAGAGAATATTCCATTCAAATACTTCAGAGAATGCTACACTGAAGATATTCAGTTGATTGGTACACAAATGAAAAAAGTGACATTGTATTTAATCTCACATTTTTAAATAAGACAATTTAGCAATTTCCAAAGGGTTAAAAGTTTTTCTGAGAGAAGCAGGGGTGTTCAATAAGGAATGGATAGAAATATTATTATAAAGGAAGCCTTCATTTGTGATAATATAAATTCACCTTTGATTAGATTCTGGGTTTTAAATCTATAGTGAAAAACTTAAATATTTTATGGGGAGATTTTCAAAAAAAAAGTTAATGTGGAACAATGTCCTAATTTATTCTGAACTGCTTCCAGAGTGTGGGAATGGCATACATTGCAAAAGGCTAGATTACTGGAGAAAAAATCATGAGTTCATATCCACTAGAAATAATATGTGGGTAATCAGGGGGATTATTTTATCATTTTATCTTGGATGATCATGATGTAAGCAATATTTCATGTTGTTTATTCCAGGCTGTTTTCAATCCTGATTCTCAATCTCTTGTTTTTTAATGTACCAGGAGACTTTCCAAGAACCCCCTGGCTTGCGATTGTCATCTGAGCTGGCTGGCTCTTTGGTTAAGACCTCACATCCATCTTGGTCTATTCACCACCTGTGAGACTCCTCGGGCAACTCCATGGGCTCAAGGTGGCTGAACTACAGACTACTGACTTCAGATGTACAGGTAGGAAAGAAAAAAGGCCTTTTTTAGGCGTTTTTTTAGGCGTTTTCTCTCTATGTTGTTGTGCAAAGGAACGCGTCAAGAACGCAAACTACAAAGATGCAAATATAAAATGTCTATTTTGACATACTGGTACAGAATTTTAGCAAAGATCATGCCACAAGAAGATTGTATTTCCAAGGTCTACATGCTACCCATGAAATTATCTATCATTGCTTGAAAAATTTAATTTTCAATAATTTTCCATTTTGTATTCCAGATGCGTTCTTTCGCACAACGACATAAAGATAAATTGCCTTAGTGTTGCACTCTTAAAAAGTAAACAATTAAATCACCATTTTGAAAAGGGTCAGTGACATTCAGTCTTTACAAAACCACTAGTTCCTTAGTATGCTTTGCGAATATAAATCCAGAATGATGAAGGTGTATCAAGCATGTTAGGCACCTATCAAAAGTCAGAGCCAATTTGGAGCGCAGCTTTTAGCATCTATCCCGCACAGCGTCTTTTCCCCTCCGATCCTCCTATTTTCTCCATAGACAAAACAACGGGGGGATCGGGAAAGCCGATTTGAAAGAACCGTCACAGAGAAGACGATCAAAGACGCAGGACAAGACTTTTGATAAGGTGCCTTAGATATTTTATATACCATTTTGAAAATGTTGTCACTCCTTTTAAATGGTGATGTATTTATTACTTTAGTTTTCAGAGTTCACATGGTTGTTTGGTTTTGATACAACATAGCCAAGGCACCCATTTCATACAAAATTGCAGGTGGACTTGACTCTGAAGTCTGATGATCAATGTCATTCGTCAGTATGTGATATTAAGTCAGCCAGTTTGAATTTTGGAGTGTGATGTAAATTTATACCTTTTCTCCTGCATAAGGAATCTCTGGTAAATCTTTCCAGTTCAATATTTGTTACTTCTGGTTATTGTGAAGCGTGCAGTCATTAAAGTCAAAACAACGGTTTTAGAACTAAGAGATTCTCAGCAGTTTGGGGGCTTAATGAAAGTGATAAGATTACTATTTCACCTGGGAAGTCTTGTATTATTCAGGAAAGAATATAGTAGGCTAGTCAGGATCTTTCCTGTAACTAGGTTAGTTTGAAACTAGGCCTATGGAGTATCGTCACCTGTTTGTGACGAGGTTCAAAATGACAAATGAGAAAGCATCATCCTAAATCGCTATTGGCAATTACCACGCCTGCTACCGTGTCTGTGGCCTAGTAGGGCTTACGCATGAATATTTCAAAACCTATACTGCTGATGATAGATGATCAATTCTAACCTTGAAATCATTCCAACTTGACTGTTGCCAGAGAGACAGAGACAGGGATGGAGGTAGAGAGAAGAAGAAGAAGGAGGAGAAAGAGAAGATTAGAAGAGAAGAGGGAGGGAGAGGACAGGAAAGATGATGCAGAAGAGAGAAGAATAGAGAAAGAGGGAAAATGAGAAAAGGGGGGCAGGCAGAGAGTAGTGAGTGAGAGAGGAGAGATAGAGAGGGAGAAAGGGAGTGAGAGAGAGAGAGAAAGAGAGATAGAGAGTGACTCTGGACTTCCCAACAAAAGCTATGATTCATACATCATCGTCTCTCATGGAATGATATCAGAAGAATTTTCAGAATTTGGTGTCACTTGGCCTCAGCTATGGGGAATTCATGACTAAAGTGTATAGGGCCAAATAATTCAGAACGAACAAAATATAACCCATTTCCGCTTTGATGGCAGTGCTCTGTTGCCATGGCTACTGAGTTTGGTTGGGTACTCGGAGCTGAAGAGGGAGTTCCATGTGAAGTGTGGTTTCTGGGCTCGAGCAGCTGTTGATGGGAGGGGTTGAGGGGCATTGGCTGAGGACTTGGAGGGGTGGAGAAATTATGGACTGTATTATCATTGTTTGAGGGAATAATGATGGTGCAATATTTAGTTGTTTCTCTTTTTGTTTCTCTCTCGTTCTCTATTTTCTCTCTATCATTTTTTTTTTCTGCCTCCACTTTATTCCGTTTTATTTTTATTTTCCCTTAAGATCTTTTTTTGTTCCTGGCCAATCTCTCTGCACTTTTCCTTATAGCCACGTCTCTTGATTTTTCTCTTTACCTCCTCAAATTTTTTTTCTCTATCTACATGAAGATGTTTCAGTGCCTTGTTTATTTGTTCTTTGTCTTGTTCATTTTCTTCTTTTATTCCTTCAGACTTCATTCTCTTTCCTGTTTCGTTTATTTCCTCTCTTATTCTTTCAGTAAGCTATTTGTCTTCTTTATTTGGTGTCTCAAATGTCATACATATAGAATCCTCTGCATGTGTTAGGCTGTATATCCTTCGTGAAATGTTCTGCAACATGTACAATTTTATAGAACAGTGCATGCCAGGCTCACCTCCTATTCACTGTCTTTTATGTCATTGCAGCTCATAAAATCCCAGTATCTTTGCTACCAGTCGATGAGTAAGAGCCATCATAATTTTATTGTCATTTATTTTTCATATGTGTGAGATAGATGGTTCAGATGGCAAGATTCAGAAGCACTCAGAAAGCGTATAGATACATCAATTCATACAAACAAGTTCACATTCCATACACTGTAATTAACCCCCATTATTATCATTATTTGTAATCCACACATGGGGGGAGGGAGGGGGGGCATGGGGATTAATCTATAGGGATGAAGTGGTTGCCTGTTCACCTGTTTATGGTACCTTTGATACAAATAGACCCATCTTGAAAGAGATTCCCTAACCTTTCTACCTCTCACATCTGCAAATTTCCTCATAATTCACGTCAGCACTTGTTAGTGAGACATTAATTGTCATTTGGTTACATGGGATGATTTACACGTCTTGTGGGCAGGCACTCGTTAACAAGAGTCCAATAAGGAATTGGGGGTGTCAAAGTTGTATGCAACCATCGAAGCATTCTAAGTGTGGCATTTTTAATTGGATTTTCAATGTTGTTATGTCAGTGACTGTCTAACTGCTACACATTAATACTAATGGCTTGGAAATTATTTTGACGACACCAATTTATGTCATTTTTAGTAAAAATGAAAATACAGGTGAAGCATATGTGTTTGTTCAAATTCTTTTTCCAGTGAATATAATTTTGTTTCAAAGTTCTTGTCCCTAGGATTACATCATTCAAAAATTATGTTTGCAGTGTACGTCTGAACAAAATATATTCCCAAATTTGTAAGACAGTAGCAATGATCTTGGGAGGAAGTGTATTTATGTGACTTACGTTTTATTAGTTTAGGTCACTGTAAATCTCACTTACTTCTGTTACAAGTCATTATATTTGATTGAAAACAGAGAAGGCTTTTATCACCACCTTTGGTCTCCAATGGAATATCAAAGTTTAGATTGGTCTTTTGAGATATGATAGAGTTGTCATATAAGGGGAAATGAGGAGAGAAAGTCTTTACTACAGCTGAATCAAATAAGATTTAATGCCAGGGCTAATTGTAGATACAAGTGTTGAAAGTGCTAAAATTCAATTTCTTAATCATAGTCCCTGTTCACATAGACAAGACTGCCTTGTTCAATTTTGATTGAATTCTCCATGTTGAGGATTTGATGTTGCACTGTGCAAAACACCTGTGGACCAGTTAAGGTTAGATCAAGCAATAGGAGGCATGCAGTTTTAGTTGAAGAATGTTTAACTTTCACAACTTGAATGTTATAGCTCCAATAATATTCTGTACAATTGATTGGTCTAATATGATGCTAGGATGGCTCAAAAGGGCTCTTTAGATCTAATCATCATATCTAATGTACCCTCATTCATTAGATTCAGATTGCTAGCACACAATGTATGCACATCCACCATTCCCTGTAGCAGCATTCTGGCAGGAATTGAATCCCTTGTTACTAGTGCAGAACAGAAGTTTCATATGAGAACATACATTTATATAGAACAATTATATCTTTAGAGAATATATGAATATGGAGTCATGCCCATGCATTTTAAAATGTATTTATAAAGGATCAGGATATGTAAAATGCAAAAATGTTAAATGAGACAGCTATGTCTTACAGTAATACTGTAAGAGCTGTGGTCACCTTAAACTGCATTACAAAAAAACGGTATTATTATTATTAGATCTGTAATAATATTCCTTAAAAAAAAAAGAACACTTCAAATGCTTCATTTGTGAGTCTAATATTTCCAAAATGTCTCAAAAATAGAATTTGAGCCTAAGAGCCACTCCTCTTTATCCCTTTCACCTGGTGTATAATCTGACACCAGCCTTGACACCTTGTGTGTATACCTGTCAAAATGTTGCCAATTTGCAGTAACCTGATGTGATTGATGGACAGTTTCACTTTCCTCTAAAAAAAAAAAAAAAAAGGAGAATAGGATTTTCAAAAAACAAAGAATTTTTGAGAGGATATTTTAAGTGCCAAACTTTAATTTTTTTTTCCAGTGGAGCATTGTTTTGATATAGATCTGTTTATAGAATGCCCAAATTGGCATTAAGATACTGGTAGTATGACAAAAATGAAATAGAGCTGATGGAGTGATGAAAATATAGGGCCTAATATTAAAAATTGTAGAATCTTAATAGAAAATAGTAAATTTCGCACATGAATAACATCTCAAAGATATGAAAGATTTGACTTTTACTGAATAAGTGTTTTTGAATATGAGAAAATTGTTTGTTTCCCTTCCCCCAAATCAAGGGTAGATGATAGATGCCATGAACTGAGAGTTTCCGTGTATTTATTATCCAGTGTCATTTTACTAAATTTTGTTTTGCAAATATGAATCTTAAAAGGTAGTCGGTTTCTTTTTGTACCTGTAGTTATCCCTTTGTCAGCATCTCCTTAGCTCAGTGGACATTCCACACTGTGTTCAACATACCTACCTGTCAGATCCATCTAAAGCAAGCAGGCACTTGGCACTCCATCTCCACCAATCACTTTCCCCTCTCCTCCATCACCCCTCTTGCTCCCTAGAAAGTCCTGTCCCCTCTGCTCCAGCTAACACTCGGATGAAGAAGAGCGATACGGTGTGCAACCCCTTATGGTTTGCTGGCAACCCTCATCATCTTCTGCAAATTAGCACAGTGGCCAAGGGAGACTTTAGCTTTGGCATGGAAAAAGGCTCTGATTGTTTGTGACACTATGTTTTTTTTAAGAAGCATATCAGTGATACTTCATGCATGGCTCCACACATTTTTTATTTTATTTTCATTTTTATTTTCATTCACTTATGTTTCTGTTTATGTCTTCCTTGATTGATTTATTCATTATTAATTTACTTATTCACTTATTTATTTATTTTGTATTCATCATCATTATTATTATTATTATTTTTATTTGGGGGGGGGGGGGGGGGGGTGTCTAGTTTTAGATTGTAAGGGTGATATATTATGCATAAGTTTCCTGTTAGAATTTTGAAGTTTTGTGGTCAGATTTTAGGTACCCTTGTGCCCCACCTTCCAGGTGTCTGTGAATATCCCTTGCTTCAAGAAAGACTGATTGTTATAAAATCTTTGATTTGGGGGAAATCTTGAAAATGGGGGCAGTGGGTATGCTCCTTAAGAATCCTTTCTTTGGGTAGGAATAGAGGGGGTCAGGGCAGGTTAACCCTCTCTACCCTCCCCATGCCTCCAGCGGGTCTCATCTGGTGCGCACCTGGCTTGATGTGGCTGACAAGACCCACTAGTCTGAAGGCAGAGACTCTCCGTCTACATCACCTTGATGCTAGTCTTGATGTACAGACTCTGTCTGTATCACTTCACTGTTAGACATGGTCGCTGTGTAGAAAGTTTGGCTTTCAACTAATAAGAAAGAAAGAGAGATAGAGAGAACAAAAACACTGCAGTGACTAAGATCATTCTTGGAATTTAAGAAATAGATTTTTATTGGAGTGCTCTGACCCCCCCCCCCCCCCCCCCCCCCATTTCAGAGCAAGCAAGGAGGAATGGACAAGAACAAATAAAACTTGGGAGTCATCATTGCTGTTAACACTATCCACTGAGCCATCAGACCTCATTTTAACTATAAATGAACAATTTTGTATCATATACTGGTATTTGAAATATCTTCTAAATGCTTGATAGCGAGCATGAAAATTTTCAAATCATTTCTTTACAGTATATTCTATTTTGAAAATGTTCTGAGAAAATAAAAACACTTGAAAATAAGATTTGAACCTGTTACCTGCAGGAACCAAGCAGTCCCTGTATCAAGCCCTGTGGGTATGAGAGAATTCATTATTCAAAGGGTTCACTATAAGAAAACCAAAAAGAACCTGGGGGGGGGGGGATGTTTCATAAAGCTGTTCGTAAGTTACGAACGACTTTACGCACGACTGGTGATACCTTCTTATGCTACATGTAAATGAATGAGAATCTGATTAGCACCCAAGAACATGTTCCAGTTGTTCGTAAAGTCGTTCGTAACTTACGAACAGCTTTATGAAACACCCCCCAGAAATATGAAAAAAAGTATTAATGATAAGTAAGAACAGGGAAATGAGTATGATATCTACTAAAAATGAAAATGAATTATAAAAAATGAAGTCTGAAAAGTTAGGAAAGATGAGATAAAGATAGAGAGAAAAGGAAAAGACTAAGAAAGAGAGAAAGAGAGGGAAAAAGAGAGAAATGGATAAAACTCCAAATTTATGTCATGCTGAATGGCATACCGAGAAATGTGAAATCATAGCTTGGAGGTAGACACCGATTCTGTAACACCTTCCAACAAAAGAGCTCGCCGCTCAAATCTGATTGTGCCATCTCGTCTCGGCCTTTTCGGCTCTCCTCAGGCGAGGAAAGCTCTGAGGCCAGAAAATTATCCCCCCTCGCTCACGAGGATCCATGCATGGCTTGCTGGCGAATCGATGGAATGAGTGATACTGATTGTCATGGATACTTGTAATGGGTCCTCCGTTTTTCCTTTTCAGTTCATCTTTTTTCAAGTTTAAACACCTCCAAATGCATTCATGCATTTCAGCATTGATTTATTATCCATTTCTTTTTTGCAGATGAATTCCATCATCCATTTTATTTCTGTCATGCCCTTTTTATTCCTCTCTTGTTATCGATTCATGAGTCATATATTTGAATAAGAATTTCATCACTCAATGTACGGTATACGATCCAATTTTTCCTATCTGTCTTCTGCTTTATATTTGCAGACACTTCTGTATTTTGATTCATACTGTTAGTCATAATATTTGATAACTTCTCGACAACTTTCCTCTCTCGAAAAGTTAAGTCAGAGGCTTGTGCATTTTTCAGTGCTTTTCGTAAAAAGCATCCAACTGAGTCAGCATGAAATGTTTGATTAAAAGAAGGAAACATGCAAGAAGTTGCAATTTGTTTATAGTCATACATCCATGTTTTTTGATATCTGTTTATTGTCTAAGTGCATTTTTGTCTCCCCTTAGCCTGCTCAGTAAACTTAAGATTAGAATGTATCTGTGCCATCAAATACCATCTTAGAATGATGCAAACCCTAAAAGTTTATATAAAAAGGGATAGATCTTTTCTGGTTGCTGTTGCTCCCTTCAGTCTGTCAGTTCAGTTTGAACTGGTTTGCATGTGTGTTGTTCGTATTCTTCTGTATACTTCGATTTGTATGCTTTCTGTGTGCAGTAGAAAGCGATATCCATTACCCTTCTGGCAAAACAAGAAAGTTAATCGTTGGGGCTGCGAAATTCACACTATCTCCATGAATGGAAGGATACTGTTACCAAGAACTGTTGACGTCTTGTGGAGTTGCGACAGCATGCAAAACGAATGTACAAAGAAATCAGGCCAACGATGTTATGAGTCTTACTTTTTTAGAGGATGTGGAAAAAAATTGGCTCACTTTTTAAAGTTTACTCTGCATTCCTTATAATTTCCTCACAAAAGAATTCACAAACATGGTCGGTTGGAGTCAGGATTTTTTGTATTGATTGGACGTGTTCTTGATACCTTGTTTCCAGAATGAAATGAGATTTGTGGTCGGCCAAGCGCTGTAAGCGATAGGGTAGTTGAGAACAATGGAAGTGGCAGGGGTACGTGATGATCAGGCAACTCTCAATTTCCACCCACCAATCTCGGCAAACATGAAATCTTCCCTTCCCCATCACGAAGGCGTGATGGAGACTGGGGAAATTATCTTTCACCAAATGAAAGTGGCAGACTTTCCGTATTTAACTAGATCGTTGCTGATTTTTGAAGTATAGATCACCTTTATTAGCTAAAATTTATCTTTTCATGAAGATGCATCTTCAAACATCTTTGCTATCCTGCAGATGCAGACAAAAATGTAGTTTTGTAGAAGTCATACTAAATATTACTCTGCCTAACCTCAGAAAACAATATGATTTTGCAGATATATGTCTTATAGTAAAGTTAAACAGAAAAATTACAAAGCCTCGTCACATTAAAAGGAAATATGTAAATCAACAAAATGTGAATTGCAGCGGGTATGAGTTGAACCCACAATTTTGTGCATTTTAAGAGTAAACAATTTCATATTGATTCTACATGTGTCAATCATTTGGGAAGATAACAAGGAAATAATTTATAACAGTTATATTTGGTCAGTGATCAACCCGTCAAACACTAAGCGCGAGTGAACTCTGGCTGGGGTCTGTAGAAATTGCGTGTTATACTGAAATCAAATTGTACTCAACGGGTTGATATTCCTATTATTTTCAAACAAGGAAATTAGAATCAAGGTGCATGTGTTAAGACATCCAGTTAAAGTAAGAATATTTCATATCTTTGTTATTGTTTTACAGGAAACGAGAACCATGAAGCATCGTGTGAAGTGGAACCGCTGTGTCCAGAGAAGTGTGAATGCACCTCTAAGTCAGTTGATTGCAGGAGCAGGGGACTCACCAGGTTACCGTACACCTTCCCGTACCACATGATGGAACTGTAAGTCTATCTGCATTCTTCACTTTTTAACCCGTTGACTACCGAATTCTATTATTCCCATAGACATAATACAGGATTCACCCAGTTCCAGCAGGCAATTAAGGGAATTAAGTTTTGACAGAGACCTTGTGGACTTTGTTGTAGGAATCTTGGACATGGGTATGGAGATGACACATGTGAATACCTCTCTACACAGGATGATTATATCAAAAGAGCCACAGTGTTTTACTATGAAAAACGTACCCTAGAAATGTCATGGGCCACTAGTATGATTGATGTGTAAGGAGGTTGCTGGTAAAGGCCCTGTCCCACACTACCGTTTAACGATTCTGTCTGCCTCCGTCTAAATATTTATGTTAGACGGTGTCAGACGGAGGCAAATTCAAAAATCTGCGGCCATGAACTAGCGCTGTCTGCCAACGTCTAGATATGTCTGTAAACCAGCTGAAGAACGAATTTAAAAAGTCCAATAAACATAACGTGTTCGTTTTCAGACGGAATCGTTAAATGGTAGTATGGGACAGGGCCTTTAGAACCTGCTCGTGGGGGCTGGCTTTCCTTGTTGAGCTAGCCTTTGTTGGCTCCAGTGTTTTCATAGCATTCCTTGAAAAAATTGGCACAAATAATCTACACTATTTTGTTTTGTACCAAGTGAATTAGGAATTTTTCTTTACTCTCATGAACTTAATTGTTATGAAACTGCAAAGCATGCTGCACTGTGCATAGAAGGAAATTTAAGACTTTATTTTATGGTGATGGAGACATATTTGGTAAAGCCTTTATATGCCAAACTCACCTGAGAATACCAAACACCAGGTGTGGTTTGAACAACTGTGAAAACATTTGAACAGGTCCCCAAAATATTTCCTCTCCTTCTTTTTGCAAGGGGGTGATGATATTCCTGGGAATTAGTGGGCTTGGAGAAAAATACAAATCTTAAGATTAGCATGAGGTAAATTTGTCAAAATCTGTAGAAATTTTATGAAATAGAAATGTGAGGATGTTTGGAGAAAGCGGAAAGACTGACCGGAGTTAGTCAATATGGAAATTTTCATGAATTTTGATAAGAAGTAGGAAAGCTGGGGAACAACTGTTGACAAGTTAGGGGCAGAGAGGTTGGCCGTGAACCTGAAGGTCTGTTTGCTCAGTGCGTATATAATTTTGGTGAAAGCAAATTGATTTTGATATCCCAGAAGGAAACAACAATATTGAGCAAGAATAGCGGGAATGAATGGAGGATAGGCCTTTGTTTCCCCCAAGCAAACTTGCACCTGTCCCCCAAAACAGCATGCAAACGTTCGTCAGCGGGTGGGGGTCTTCCAAGTTGCCACAGTTGCGACAGCGATTGTGCTGGCGGAAGCGCCAGATTCCCCATCAATCTTGTCAAAAGTCACTCTTCTGTTCTTCCATTGTGTGTAATTGAGACTGTGGAGAACAGCAGTGTGGACATCCTGCTTCCCAAGAAAATGACAAAAAGTGAAAAAATAAAAAGAGAGGGAGATTTTTAAATGTTAAAAAGTGTGTATCAACTTTGTGAAGAATTAGCAAAAGCACTATTGGAATGCTCAAAAGTTTGATTTTGAAACTGGCTTCATATCTGTATAAATTATTTGAACATGTTGATGGTTGGGAAAACATGAAAGTAGAAGGTGGGGGGGGGGGGGGAGTTGGAGGGGTAAGATGTTAGTAATAGGACTGCCCTAGAAGCTGGGTTCCAAAAGTACAGGTGACATTCCAAAGTACAAATAATTCATGGCATCACTATATGGAAGGAGACATCACTCATCATTTCACCCAATTTAAAGGAAAACTCACATGTTCTCATCTCGATCATGTAAATATCCTCATATTTTCAGTAAAAAACAAAAAACAAAAACCACACATAAAAGATCTTCTCTATAAGCTTCATTGTATTCTTTAGGAATTAAAAGTTTCAGAAAAACTGAACAGTTATAACTTAAAAACACTCAGGTGATATATGAAGAGCTAACTTCAGAGCATTTACGCTGGGGTTGTGCAGATGACATCGATGAGTACCTCCAAAGAACTTATGCTGCCTTTGATATTAAGGAATACAGAATAATGTAATAGTTTTTATTATTTCCTCATTCGTAATCCCTGTTATGTAAGTGAGTCACTCTTTTCGCTTGTCAGGATATCTCTTTGGAACCTTAATCACCAGCTTCATGAACATCAGTTTATTGAATCATAGAAATTAATTTCCTGGAAATATTAGCAAGGCAAGAGGTCAAGACACTTTGTATTTTCAACTTAGATTAAATCAAAATATTTTCTTGGCAGAGTAACATTTTAGGAAGATATTGTTTTCTGCAGAGTGCCATCCTGTTGATCTTTCTGAGGAATGTGCAACAGTGATGTTGTGGTTTGTACCAGAAGGATATGTAACACTTACGACAAAAGTTTGTCAGAAATAATATTCTTTTGTAATTCTTTGTAATTGTCTGTATTTTCATTGATTTGTGTTCCTTTAGGATTTTGTTCTGTAAAAAAGTACAATTCATTCTGAGTGATTTAAACCATCTTGATAATCTTGTTGAACCAGTTAAACTGGTTCAACAAGATTTGTATTCTGTTGGTTTTTTTTTTCTTTACGTATTTGTTTAATTATAAGAGTTGGGTGTTTGGTGTCTTGGTGTACAACCATTGTACATATACCAATTTCTTTATTTTCAAATTCATACAGGCTGTATTATCAAAATCAGTATCAATCTTATGGTCACCCTCATTGTGTTGCACAATATCTTTTAAGAAGATGGAAAAATATTCAAAATTTGATTAGATATATCTGATGTCCTGTCACCCTCATGACAATAAAGTGATTCTCATGTTTGAAAATGGCATGTTGGACAGCATCCCATATGTTTGATGTAGTTTCCTGAGTGCTTCATGATGTTATATCATGATCCATATTTCCATGTTGTAAATGCACAAAAATGAGAAAGCAGTTCAGGAAGAATGAAATGGGATAGGGATTTCAGACTATTTTTAATGTTTTACATGATAGTATCCTTTCATTGGAACTTCCTTCTTTTAAGTTCATGGCTTGAATGTATTCAAAGGCAACATAGAATTTTATGCTACTATGAAGATTTTGATTTCCTCTGCAACAATAAATCTTGATTTTTACATATATCTCTTTGAGAATATAATGATTGACTCATACCAATTTATAAATCCATGGGGAGAGGAGACACTGAAGAAAGAGGGTCATTCTAAAGAGTAGTTGTGACCTCCTAAACTCGCCCCATCTGTTTTGCCCTGAGCATATATCCTCAGAATGAATGCAAATCTGTAAGAAAGTTTTTATCAAATTTGTATAACCCCCTAATCACCTTTAGATTAATTTTTATAGCCCCATGAAGGGGCAGTGCCCCCTGATGCTAGGTCCTCTTTTGTTACCAAATTTCAATCTTGTGAAACTGTGAATGTCCAGTGTCAAGGGGCTTTACTGACCGTTGGTTTTATTGCCCTTCAAAAGTTTCCACAGGAATGGTGGGTCTTTTATCAATGAATTTCAACTCATTGGGGATTGGTCCAGTAAACAATTCTCCCTTTTCCTCTCTCTTATCTTTTCTCTCATATTTTGCACTTTATTTCCCCCCAACATTACACTTTTTTCCTAACTTACACTCTCTCTTCTCGCTAACCTTCTTTTCTGTCTCCATTGTTTGTCATACCTGCATGTGAACCCATCTTCCTTATGTAATGCAAGCCAGTCAGCTCTTCCTTCTGTTTCTCTTTCACTTTAGTCACACTTTCCCACCTCATTTCCTGCATTAACAGTGCATTGGAAGTTCTCAGTCTTTCCCAACATTTACGTTTTTAACATCTCCTTTCTCTCTTTGTCTGTCTGTCTGTCTGTCTGTCTCCCTCCCTCCCTCACAATCCCTCCTTCCCTGCAACACTCCTTCCCTCTCCCCCTCCCTCCCTTCCCTCCCTCCCTCTCTCTCCCTCCCTCTCCCTCCCTCTCCCTCCCTCTCTCTCCCTCTCCATACTCTCCCTCCTCCCCCTTCCTCCCACCCTCTGCCCCTTCCTCCCTCCCTCCCTTTCTCCATTCCTCCATTCCTTCCCTCCCTCCCGTCCTCCCTCCTTTCCTCCCTCCCCCTCTCCCCCTTTCTCCCCTCTCCCTCTCTCCCCCCTCTCCCCTCCCTCCCTCTCTCCCCCTCCTCTCTCTCCTTCTCTGTATACCTCAGTTTATGCTCATAAAATCTGCCTAAAAAGTTCATTCACTCTATTCCCTTTTTCATTCATCTCTCCTTGGTGCCAGTTGGCTTTTATTTTTTTCTTAGTCTCAGTCACTTGTTAGTTTAACAGAAGCCCTATATTTATAACTGATGAAGGCTGGTAATTCATATGACAGTTCCCCATTTTTTCTTGAAAATAAAAATGCCTTTGACTTGCACTTTCATCGTGAGTTGTCTGAGAGTCAAAAGGATTGATTCCTGTATGTCTACATAGAGTTAATGCTCTTCTACCTCTCAACAGATGAAATATTCATGAAATGCCATCGAAAAAGACATTAAGGAGCATTGCGTTTATGATGGTTGAATTTTACTGCTGTTTTTCATGGAAAATTAAGATACAGCTAGAAAGTATAAAAATGTGTGATAAATATATTTTCTTCCTGCCTTGCCTTTAGAGCAGAAATTTATGTTGCTATAAAGAGTGCATGTGAGATTTGGAATTTTTTTATTCAGGATGACATGTATTAAAAGGGGCATGATGGGAGAGCAGAATAGATTTATTGAAAATAGTAAGAATCATCATTAAAATTGATAGATTTAATACTTAAAGACATTGGTTAACATTGTTAGGATTTAAAAAAAATCTTGTTTTGTTACTTGAAATGGGATAAACATAAGGGTTATTGTGTAAAAATACCAGTCTGAAAGTTTCAAAGTATAATATCCACAGGAAGTATTTTTAAATATCAAAAATGTGAACCAATGTTTGAAAAATATACGAGGGTCGGTTGCACAGAATAGACATAAGGAGTGCGCATGCGCGTGTGACTCACCTTACCGTACTGTGTGTACTGGCGAATCACGCGGCGGGAGGCACATAACGGCATTTTCAAATTCAAGCAAAGTGGTCCTCTTAGTGATTGTCTCGTGAGACGAAGGATAATGAAATCGCCGTTTGCGTCTAACTTACACTTTTTCATTCCAAATTATGGTTGGTTTCAGGGTTTTTGAGTACAAATACAAGTACTCATACACATGTTTCATCTTAGTTTGAGAATTTTTTAAATCAGCTACTCACAAAATTAGCCAATGCCTTTAAGAAGATTAAAGAGAGGCTAGAAATGCGATCAGAGTTTGAGGGTGAGACGAAGTTGAAAAAAAAATGGATAGAAATAGCTGTCATTGAGATCTAGAATACTTGAATTAGAAGTCAAGTAGATGACCAGAAAATTTACAGTTGTACTGGTTTATATTTGACATTCTTTTTGGGCATATACGTGGACAAAATTAGTTTCATTGTTACAGTTTATCTCTGGGCAGGGAAGACAAGTTGAAGAGTAGAGCAGAAAGAAGCCAAATATCCAAAAATTCATGGTAGTAAGACTTGAATCAGAAATGAAGTGTGACATCTTGACAAGAATGTGACCCTAGCATATTTCTACCAGGCTTGCCTTCCATTGGAGCTGAGTCAAATTGAACGCAATGTTGTGTATATTATCAAGGTCAAGGGTCAAAGTCCCTCAAGCTATGGTCAAGTGAAGGAACATCTAAGATGTCACTTTCTGGTGTCTGAACTTGGAGTGATGTTTCTATTTAAGGAGGGCTTGGCTATTTTTCTTTTCGTTCAGGTTTCTCTTATATTCTTGTTTCAGTTGTGATAGATCTTTTGTGTATTTTGTTCTTAGGTGTTCAGTATTCTCATGCTTTCCTACTCAATTTTCATTATTTTTGTTTGTTCTTTGTAGTCTTTTTTGTTTAATACTGTTTATCCACCTCATAATATATATATATATATATATATATATATATATTTCTTGAACCTTACATCTCCATCTTGCATCATTATCCTTCTTATACATTTCTTATTCTAGAAAACTCTTACACCTTTAGTCTGTTTCCTTTTGTTCTCGCAGACTTCTTTGAGACTTTCTCAACTCATTTCCCTCTTGCACATCATTAATTTCCTCTGTCCTATCATTCATATGTATGATTATCCATATGAATAGTTTAATTATAAGAAAAAACAAACAAACAATATATCCCTTTTTGTAAATTGGAGATATTTGACATTGAAATTGTTAATACATAGTAAAAATGATTTTATAAAAAATGATACTTTAGATCATAATTTGAGTGAGTGAGTTATCAAGAGGAAGGCAATTTTTGTGTTGCATACAATGGTGGCATTACTATAAAAATATGAAAAATGGCCTTTGGTTTTTTGCAGTCAGTCTCTTTTTATCATCTTTTCCCACATTATCTCTTCTTCATTTATTCCCTCCCTCCTCTTCTCTTTTCTTCATCCATTTCTTGTATTCCCCCTCCTTCCTCCACTCGCTTTGCCCTCTGTCTGAACTCCTCTCCTTTTGTTGTCTACTGGAGATGTGTAATTTGTATCCATTAGGCTATAATGATGTCACCAGGGGTCAGTGACCTCAGGTGACATGTCAAGTTGGTTGGAAGTTTGATGTGGACTTGAAACTGTTTTAATAGGTCTGCCCTAGGAAATACTCAATTATGAGGTCAAATTGAGAACTCTCCTGCTTGCAGATTGCCTGTTTATATTTCTCTGTTGATATCATATTTAAGGAATATTGTTGTTTTAAGTAATAGTTATTGCTGCTGCTTACAAGCTCAGTGTATACCAGTTATAGGTCTTCTTCCCCAAGTAACACAGTAACACCAAACTTGTCTTTGGCACAGAAGGAATGAAACACTAGTTTCTGGAGAGAAATACAATATATTTGTAGAAGTAAAAGGTTGGGAAGACATGTAGCTGAGGTGCAGAAACATGGATTGGAACATGGGGATAGGAGTATAGGAGTATTTGCAAACATCGCATTACCAGAAATATAAGGGTTAGGTATCTTAAACCATTTGCTACTGGAACCTGGTGACCCCCTGTATTAATTCTATAGGATTTATAAGAATTGAGTAGTCATCCAATTATTAACGAAATGTTGTGGTATGAAAGGACGCATCATGATTGCAAAAGAACTCCTTGTTGTTTGAATTGTTTGTGTTATGGAGAATCCAGACATGTCTTTTGTGCCACTCCATTTTTGTTGAGCTATTTTAGTACTAGCAGAAGTAGATATCGAATCATTGGTGGAATCACTATGCACACAGCACTATGAGAAGAGAAATGAAATAAATAAATGGTATTATAACATGATGTGAAGTGGAAATGGAAGAGGAAGGATATGGAAGAGGAAATAAAGAAAGGAAAGGTGACAAAATAAGCTGAAGAAAATCATGAACAGGTAGGAGCCGATGAGAGCTTACATGCCCGAGGCAGTGATAGCTTGTAATAGTAATGAAAGCATGATTACGTTTTGATATTCTGTTCAAAAAATGATTCGGTATGTGTTCCCTCCTAAACAGTCACCTTTAACAGAACATTGCCTTGCTAGTCGGGTGGGTTGGGGAATTGAGATGAAAAGCGTTTGGCTGGAGATTCCGCTCGAGCATGTAACACATCTGTGAATGTGCTAACTCATAATCACAGGAAAGTTGAGATAAATGCATTAGAGCAGGAGTGACATGTTTTGTCTCAGAGGCAGTGCTTGAGATGATGTTACATGATACGGCACTTTTGTGATTTAGATCGCCCTGATAGGTAAACTGTTGTGCTTGCTGTATCAAGATGGAGTTGAACTTGTAGAGAATTCCCTTTGCACTTGCCTCCCTTTCTCTTCTCATCTTTCAAAAGCACTGTCATTATTTTCTTTTATCGATCATTTCATCCTTAATGCACTATTGGTCTACTTCATAAGAGTTGTGCCAGGAATTTGCATCTGGGGAATATATTGAAAAATCATTCCATTGTTTTCTTCATTAATTTTGTTTTACCCCGTAATCTTAAATATTTCAGATTCCAGATTAGATCTTGTCATATTGAATGTTCAACTTTTATTTTTACATAATTTTGCATTGCACTTTAATATTTTCATTGACTGGGGTACATGCGTTGCAGTTATTTTGATGTGATGCGAGCGGGGATGCGAGGTGACAATGCTTGTTTAATTCTTTGCTATTTTGCTATTTTTGTAATCAGTATTATCAGTTATCATACATAGTATGCAAGCTTTTTCATGTATTTTTTTGCAAAATAACCACTATTTCATAATTAGGGAACAGAACTAATTACATTTTAATGTAATTTGCTTTCTCCAGTTCTCCTTCAGTGATTTTAACATCTATGAAACCATTTCAATACAATACATCCCAGTAGAGGGTTTTTTTCTCAGTGAGTCTAAATACCAAGAATTGCTGATTTTCACTGCCATTTTCTATCATGTCAGTACATTTCTCCTCTGTTCCACCATCGGACCCTCTCACCTCCCCGAAATCCAAGACCTGTGGGTCCGTCTTCTCACTCCGCACTGCTATGGTTTTATCGCTATCTTGCAGACGTCCAATTACATGCTTCATAGATCCTGGTTTATTTGTGGCCCGGTTGCACCCAGCTTGGCGTAAGATCTTGAAAGGACAATTAAAAGCAAGAAATAATTTCTTGGTGATTGACTTGGTCTATATCTTAAGTGCTCTAAAGAATTTTGGTCTCTTCTTCTTTTCATACCTCCATGTTCTCACACAGAAGAATGCACATATACACTAGGAAGTACTACTTTGTTCTGTTCTGGTAGCATGTATAATAACTTTTTCCTTGTTAGAAAATAAGAGCCTTGTGCTTGAACAAAAAATAATGTTGTAGTCCACAGTAATTGCAAAATATCAATATTTATAGTAATGAGTTGAAGTCTGATATTGAAATTTGCTTAAGGATAATTTCTGTGGTTCTTACATTACTTTCGAGTTTGCAAATTTAATTTGTTAATCCTTCCTATTTTTTTTTTCGGGGGTTGGAGGGGAGAATTGTTGAAATTATAGTTCGTCAGTATCTATTCATAAAGCTTCATTGGTCTGATTAAACTAGTTAAAAAAAGGAATTAAGAAAGAGTGCAGTCAGAGGAAGCAATAGAAAATTGGGGGGGGGGGTGGGAGCAGATATGTGCGTTGCGGTAAGGAAGTATTAAAGAGGTCATTGTTGGAACAGTTCCTAATAGCCCAGAAACCATTTCCTGACCACCCCTGATCTTAAAACTACCAAATTAACCAACATCCCTCCAGCAATATATCATCGTGAAGGAGGCCCTAGAACAAAGTTCGCAGAAATTTCTTGGAGATATTGTATCCCCATGTGGATCATTATGAGGTGGGACCAAGGTCAGGTCCAACACTAATTCTCATTTTAGGCTTTCCAAGGATCAGTGTACTTTGATGAAAGAAAAACTAGCTTCTGTGAGATGATTTGCTGGGAAACTTTGACAAAACTATGTGACAGATAGGCTTATAACTCTATTCGTCAGGAATTTTGACGATTCAATATGGAAAAACCCTTTTGAACAGAGGTGAGACTTTTTATACCATATATTAGTCCTTTATTCTATCAGCTTGAAAATAGCTTATGACAATATGATATCATACTTCATCTTTAACAGCGGCTCTTTTTATTCAATATCTCATTAAGGTTTATAAGCATATTTGAAATGTGATGGATGGATTTGAAAAAAAGTAGAAATATGACAGTTATTTTGTTGACATACCAGTAACACAGGTATTTTGTAACCCTCTACTTCAGAAATAATCTATGACAACTTGCAAGTTACAGATGCCAAGTAACAGTATCAAATAATTTTCTTTCCTTTTATTATCTTCATCTTCAGAAGCATTTAGTCAAGTGCCCCAAGACTAGCTTTTAATCCCAATGGAAAATTGATGTTAATCAAATCAAGTTAAAATTCTCTTAATCCAATTTGAATGATGACTCCTTTGTGAGCCTTGGTTGTTGTGCTTACCCATTGTCTGTGCGAGGAAGCTATCTGCTTTCCAAATCTTATTACGGCGGCCTGCTCAAACGGTTCTCTCGTCGACTTAGCCTCGATCCGAATGAATTTCTACAGATGTCGCTTGGGGAGGCTAATGAAACATGTCTTTCAAGTCTTGGAAAACATTTCTTTTTGTTCCATTTGCATTTGTGGGGTACCTTAGAAGGGGCAATGGGGCCTGCAATCATCTTTCATGTACATACTGGATTGTTAAAGATAACACCTTGAAAAAGATTACATTATTTATTTTGTAAGATGGTATTATGTTTTTCCTCGTAATGATAAGGGGATATTATTAAAAAGGGAAAATTTTCTTTTGGTGATACTGAAATATTTGATTTTGATATAAGGAGAAAAAAACCCTTTAGAAGTGTGTTTTCAGATGGTGTTGATGGAGCATTTTACAGAAATAGACTCTCATAAAAATTATTAGGTTGGTTAGAAATGAACTGACCAACTGTTGGTTTAAAATATTTGTATGTATTGACTTATGGGGATTTAAAAAAAAAACCCAACAGTTGGTCGGTTCATATTTTAAACAACCTAATGAGTTTTAACCAATTTTTTTGAGCGTGTAGTATGCTAACTGTCGTAACTAACACAAAATGTGTGGCCAAAAATTAGTCCAAGAGAATAAGCATGCATTTTGAGGGAATGGGATGAAACAGAATGTTATAAGTATTGGGGTAGTTATATCATTCCATTCTGTCTCCATATATGTTTTTTGGTCTGTACTAGAGCATATCCATTTAACCAGAAAGTGGCACACTAATGTCAAGGGCCATTACAAGTCGGAAATGAATTCATTCTAGATTGATCTACGTTTGTCCTGGAACTCGATTCATTTCAAGGCTGACAATAAAGGCTCGTAATTCCTAGTACCAGGAAAGCAGTGCGAGAAAAAAAAGTCGCTTTGTCCTTACAACAGTGGATATCGTATCATATCGTACCTAATGAAGATTGATTCTGTTGATGAGACAAAATTACAAATGACAGTTCCGTTGTCTGTGAGCGCGGATGGAGCATTGTAAACGACGTCGTTATAGGGGAAAACGAGAAAAGCTTGACAATAGAAGTGCTAGCTGATGAGATATCATGTCTCTATCCATGAATGGGCCATTTATTCGTGAAGTTATCAAATTCACATCTGTCTCAATTTGGTGGAAGATTTTGACATCGTGCAGCCTCCATTTTTGCAAATGGAGATGACCCGATTTCATATATTATTTGCCTTGGCTAAAATTAATTTGATTGAGCTTATTGTAAGCTGCCTGTGCAAGGTCTAATCCAGGGTCATTGACATCATATATATATGGGTATATTTTTTGTTTATTTTGTGCATAGTTGTATTTCAGGCTCTGTGATAGGGATCTTTTTCTTTGCCATGTGTTTTTAACGTATTTCCCGGGTGGTTCTATTTAGAAGTGAAATGGTGGTGATGAGTCTGACAGAGCAAGAAGTGAGAAAACATTGATCATTCTAGCAAACAACAAAGTGTCTAATCTCTCCTTTTCTTTCCTATCAAAAAAATATATGAGTAAATGAATAAAAAAAGATTGCAGGAGAAGTTTATGTCTCCTTGTGTATCAATGGTATTGCATTGGTATTTTAGATAAAATGCAACCAGAATTTTGATGATTATATTACATTCAGTATACATTTTAATGTATCCCTGTTGATTTGAGTGGCAGCTTCATGTAAATAAGGATATCAGTAATGCACTTGGATCATACACAATCTCACGTTAAATGTAATATGTAATATCCTGCCCATGCATTTCTGCGTAAAAAATTCGGCTTCCCTTGCATAAAAGGGGGGCAAAATCATGCCAATGTTTTTCCACAAAACCCAAATGTTTTCATATTTCAGCAGAAAAATATTGACATTCAGCTTTTGACGACAGCCCCTCAAGCCATTCCCAAAGTATTTCTACAGCACACTTCTGCCTGGTTGTTAGTCCTTCGGAGCCGGCTATTCTTACTCTCATATTTTAGAAACATTTAAGGCAAAGCCAAGAGTGGTTTCAACACTCTGTGATAGTGAGGAACAAAAATGTATGATTTTATAAACAGAAAGCTATGTGAGCTGTTTTCAATTTTTCATTTTTTTTGGGCAGTCTAATCCATCACTCAAGGAAAATTCCAATGGTAGCAACTTTTTTTGTATTTTCATAAGCATGCATCGTAGAGATGCATGTGGACAGGCATGCTTTGGGAAAGGGGGCGGGGGGGGGGGCATGATAAATTTTGTGCTATTAATTATTCAAGATTTGGAGGTTGACACATTGAGCACTGAGTGAGATTTACATTAGAACTTGAAATAGCCATGTACCTGGAAAAGTTCTCACTCAAAGGTGGTTTTTCAAATTTCAACCTAGACCTCAAAGCCTATCCCGATGTGACCTCTCTAATTTTCCCCTTGG
Organism: Echinometra lucunter; assembly: GCA_029962745.1. Taxonomy (NCBI): domain Eukaryota; kingdom Metazoa; phylum Echinodermata; class Echinoidea; order Camarodonta; family Echinometridae; genus Echinometra; species Echinometra lucunter. The sequence continues at coordinate 18,669,312 of CM057159.1, forward strand.
ACTTTACAGCATTCATTCAACAGCATTTGTGGTATCCAGGAATGAATTGAAATACAATAGTATTTCCTCCACCTGTATTGTATCTATGATTTATATATGTCATTTCCAAGTTTACTTGGAAAATAATTTTTTCAGTAGACTCATTGGTCTGTCTATTTCTCCCTTTCTCTCTCTCCCTCTCTCTCTGTCTCAGTTGTAGTGTCTTTGTGTCTTGCTTTGTATTTTACCTTTCATTTATGTTTTTCCTCTTCATATTTCCTCATTTCTCTTTCTGTCTCTCCCCCTCTCTCACTCTCTCTCTCACTTCTGCCACACTGCTGCTCTGTGCCCAGCTGTCACCTTAATTTCTACTGGAAGTTTACACTACACTTATGATCTTTGCTGAAACGAACTTGAAAAGAAAACTGTCAATCTCAACACCGCTATGTGTACAGAAGAAATCTCTACAGATTGATGCCTTTCCGTGGCTTGAGTTTTCGTCAATTTCATTCAGGAATTCACAGGAAAGGAACCAGGGCCCCCTATTTCATAAACTTGTTATCAATAAACAAGTTGCAATAACTGTTATAAGCTACTGAAATCCTTGCATCTGATTGGCTGAGAGCAAATTTGTCATAGAAATGTGTCAGTTGTTACTGATAACAAGTTTTATGAAACAGGTCCCAGTCCAGTCCAACTTGTCTTCCCTGAGACATTGTTTGATGGTTTTATGACAAGTCTTTTGTTAGCCTTAAAGGGCAGGAAAAGAATTTACTTATATAGTTTTAACCCTTCACCTATTCAACAATCTTGGTGTATCTTGGCAGAGCAGAGTTTATGAATGTAGAGGTATTTTACTAGCCTCTGAGAGGCTAGCGTTTGAGAACAATGTCAGAACCCGTGCTTAGTATAGCCAGGCTTTTAAAAAAGGAAATTGTCACGCGATGGCCAGGGAGAGTTCAGTGGCCAACTGTTCATATCTTTCTTCTTGGACTTGAAAAGGAAACTAAGGTTACAGGTGTATCATAAAACCAAAATTTCAAAAATGCATATTTGAGCACTTGAAAAATTTTTATGATTATATTCCAAACAAAAGCTTAAACTGCCATTTTTTTTCCCTCACTATCTCTTGCCATACTGAGTAATGATACCAGACAAATTCATTTTGAAATTTTACCATTTTCCCCAGAATATGATAAATTAGTTCAGAAACCTCACTTGATACATTTATGTGGGACATGGATGATTCTCAAACAATTGAATTTGCCTGTTTCTATCTTTCAGACGATTGGAGCATAACTTGATCACTGAGATTCCATCCAGGGCCTTCTCTCCATACAAGAAGTTTAAAAAGGATGTAAGTATGAAAGAAGCTGCAGATGTAAGCAAATACAGGGGCGGGTCGGGGGGGGGGGGAGGGGGATTGGCTGTGCCCCCTTTTGAAACCAAGGGCAGCCATATCAGCCACAACCACTCCCCCTTTTGAAACTCAATGGTCCCCATTTTGAAAATGAGGACCTTTTCTTTTTTTTTTTGGGGGGGGGGGGTGTGAGCAAATTTTATGGGTTTAACAAAGACCCGGAAAAGCTGACCTCCCCCCTTTTTTTAAATTGAAAAATGCTGGATCCGACCCTATAAAAGCGCAAACATTAAATCAGGAATATGTTCCTATTGCTTATTGAATTACTATGAAGAATGTACCATTTCTTGAGTACACTTATATACCATAAACATTTCAACAGAGCTATTGTCATTTTAGACTGTTAGATCAGTCTACAATTATAGCAGTAAGACAAGGAGACTTACGGTGTCTCTTGAAAGCTCACCGCACATTGTATGATCCAGTTGTGTCCTGATTTTGATGAAATCATATTTTGTATTGAATATGGAGTCTTTAGAAAGTGAAATTTGTCTTTACTGAGATTTGGAATATGATAGGAATACTAAAATATAAATTTTGGTTTACTGTGAGCTTTTACTCTGTGTAAAGGCCGAAATCAGTTTAATATCGAGGACAGTCACAAGACTACTATGACGTCATTGCAATTCATTGTTGATTTTGCTTTGTCTTTCACGGAGGAGGCTCGCCATAGCCTGTAAATTATATTTTAGTGTTCATATGACTGTTCAAAATTTTGATCATTAAGACTTAACGTGTTTGAATGTTCATATCAGTGCATATAAAGATTTTTACCAAAGTTGGATCGCACACCGATCGTATAGAGTGCAGTCGGCATTCGTTTACATGTACATAAGATGTATATTTAGTAGAAGGGAATGGGTGGTGTGTATAGTATGTTCTTTCACTTTTCAGCTCCAAACCTTATAGAATTACTGACATATGGTACTTTGAAAAGTTCTGTGAAATTTGTGTTAAACTGTTTATTCTGTGAAACCAAATTGTTTGATAATGCATCTACTTTTATTCTTTCAAATTTCTTTTGCAGAGACTGAGTAACAATTTAATCGAAACCATTTGCTCTGAAGATGCCTTTAGTGGTTCTCAGAACACTAAACTCACTGTAAGTATATCAGTGTATTACAATCATGATGTGAACTAGTAAGAATATGTTAATTGTGATGAATGTTTAGCCGTC
>CM057159.1:18672387-18747950 GCA_029962745.1 Echinometra lucunter
TATGCATAAGTTTCCTGTTAGAAAATTTGAAGTTTGTGGTCAGTTTTTAGGTACCCTTGTGTCCCACCTTCCAGGTGTCTGTGAATATCCCTTGCTTCAAGAAAGACTGATTGTTTTATAAAATCTTTGATTTGGAGGAAATCTTGAAAATTGGGGGCAGTGGGTATGCTCCTTAAGCATCCTTTCTTTGGGTAGGAATAGAGGGGGTCGGGCAGGTTAACCCTCTCTACCCTCCCCATGCCTCCAGCGGGTCTCATCTGGTGCGCACCTGGCTTGATGTGGCTGACAAGACTAGTCTGAAGCAGAGACTCTCCGTCTACATCACCTTTGATGCTAGTCTTGATGTACAGACTCTGTCTGTATAACTTCACTGCTAGACATGGTCGCTGTATGGAAAGTTGTGGCTTTCAATAATAAGAAAGAATAGAGAGAAAACGAGAGAGAGAGAGAGAGAGATAGAGAGAACAAAACATTGCAGTGACTAAAGATCATTCTTGGAATCTAAGAAATAGATTTTTAACTAGGAGGTGCTCTGACCCCCTGACACCCCCCCCCCCCCCAATTTCAGAGCAAGCAAGGAGGAATGGACAAGAACAAATAAACTTGGTAGTCATCAATGCTGTTAGCACTATCCACTGGGCCATCAGACCTCATTTTAACTATAAATGAATAATTTGTATCATATACTGGTATTTGAAATATCTTCTAAATGCTTGATAGGGAGCATGAAAATTTTCAAATCATTTCTTTACAGTATATTCTATATTGAAAATGTTCTGAGGAAATTAAAAACTCTTGAAAATAAGATTTCAACACCGTTACCTGCAGGAACCAAGCAGTCCCTGTATCAAGCCCTGTGGGTATGAGAGAATTCATTATTCAAAGGGTTCACAATAAAAAAACCAAAAAAGCACCTGGGGGGGGGGGGTGTTTCATAAAGCTGTTCGTAAGTTACGAACGACTTTACGCACGACTGGTGATACCTTCTTGTGCTACATGTAAATGAATGAGAATCTGATTAGCACCCAAGAACATGTTCCAGTTGTTCGTAAAGTCGTTCGTAACTTACGAACAGCTTTATGAAACACCCCCCAGAAATATGAAAAAAAGTATTAATGATGAGTAAGAACAGGGAAATGAGTATGATATTTACTAAAAATGAAAATGAATTATAAAAAATTAATTCTGAAAAGTTAAGAAAGATGAGATAAGGATAGAGAGAACAGGAAAAGACTAAGAAAGAGAGAAAGAGAGGGAAAAAGAGAGAAATGGATAAAACTCCAAATTGATGTCATGCTGATGGCATACCGAGAATGTGAAATCATAGCTTGGAGGTAGACACCGATTCTGTAACACCTTCCACAAAAGAGCTCGCCGCTCAAATCTTGATTGTGCCATCTCGTCTTGGCCTTTTCGGCTCTCCTCAGGCGAGGAAAGCTCTGAGGCCAGAAAATTATCCCCCCTCGCTCACGAGGATCCATGCATGGCTTGCTGGCGAATCAATGGAATGAGTGATACTGATTGTCATGGATACTTGTAACGGGTCCTCCGTTTTTCCTTTTCAGTCCTTCTTTTTTCAAGTTTAAACACCTCAAATGCATTCATGCATTTCAGCATTGATTTATTATCCATTTCTTTTTGCAGATGAATTCCATCATCCATTTTATTTCTGTCATGCCCTTTTATTCCTCTCTTGTTATCGATTCATGAGTCATATATTTGAATAAGAATTTCATCACTCAGTGTACGGTATATGATCCAATTTTTCCTATCTGTCTTCCGCTTTATATTTGCAGACACTTCTGTATTTTGATTCATACTGTTAGTCATAATGTTTGATAACTTCTCGACAACTTTCCCCTCTCGAAAAGTTAAGTCAGAGGCTTCTGCATTTTTCAGTGCTTTTCGTAAAAAGCATCCAACTGAGTCAGCACGAAATGTTTGATTAAAAGAAGGAAAAATGCAAGAAGTTGCAATTTGTTTATAGTCATACATCCATGTTTTTTAATATCTTTTTATTATCTAAGTGCATTTGTCTCCCCTTAGCCTGCTCAGTAAACTTAAGATTAGAATGTATCTGTGCCATCAAATACTATCTTAGAATGATGCAAACCCTAACAGTTTATATAAAAAGGGATAGATCTTTTTCTGGTTGCTGTTGCTTCCTTAAGTCTATCAGTTCAGTTTGAACTGGTTTGCGTGTGTGTTGTTCGTATTCTTCTGTATAAGATTTGTATGCTTTCTGTGTGCAGTAGAAAGCGATATCCATTACCCTTCTGGCAAAACAAGAAAGTTAATCGTTGGGGCTGCGAAATTCACACTATCTCCATGAATGGAAGGATACTGTTACCAAGAATTGTTGACGTCTTGTGGAGTTGCGACAGCATGCAAAACGAATGTACAAAGAAATCAGGCCAACGATGTTATGAGTCTTACTTTTTTAGAGGATGTGGAAAAAAATTGGCTCACTTTTTAAAGTTTACTCTGCATTCCTTATAATTTCCTCACAAAAGAATTCACAAACATGGTCGGTTGGAGTCAGGATTTTTTGTATTGATTGGACGTGTTCTTGATACCTTGTTTCCAGAATGAAATGAGATTTGTGGTCGGCCAAGCGCTGTAAGCGATAGGGTAGTTGAGAACAATGGAAGTGGCAGGGGTACGTGATGATCAGGCAACTCTCAATTTCCACCCACCAATCTCGGCAAACATGAAATCTTCCCTTCCCCATCACGAAGGCGTGATGGAGACTGGGGAAATTATCTTTCACCAAATGAAAGTGGCAGACTTTCCGTATTTAACTAGATCGTTGCTGATTTTTGAAGTATAGATCACCTTATTAGCTAAAATTTATCTTTTCATGAAGATGCATCTTCAAACATCTTTGCTATCCTGCAGATGCAGACAAAAATGTAGTTTTGTAGAAGTCATACTAAATATTACTCTGCCTAACCTCAGAAAACAATATGATTTTGCAGATATATGTCTTATAGTAAAGTTAAACAGAAAAATTACAAAGCCTCGTCACATTAAAAGGAAATATGTAAATCAACAAAATGTGAATTGCAGCGGGTATGAGTTGAACCCACAATTTTGTGCATTTTAAGAGGTAAACAATTTCATATTGATTCTACATGTGTCAATCATTTGGGAAGATAACAAGGAAATAATTTATAACAGTTATATTGGTCAGTGATCAACCCGTCAAACACTAAGCGCGAGTGAACTCTGGCTGGGGTCTGTAGAAATTGCGTGTTATACTGAAATCAAATTGTACTCAACGGGTTGATATTCCTATTATTTTCAAACAAGGAAATTAGAATCAAGGTGCATGTGTTAAGACATCCAGTTAAAGTAAGAATATTTCATATCTTTGTTATTGTTTTACAGGAAACGAGAACCATGAAGCATCGTGTGAAGTGGAACCGCTGTGTCCAGAGAAGTGTGAATGCACCTCTAAGTCAGTTGATTGCAGGAGCAGGGGACTCACCAGGTTACCGTACACCTTCCCGTACCACATGATGGAACTGTAAGTCTATCTGCATTCTTCACTTTTTAACCCGTTGACTACCGAATTCTATTATTCCCATAGACATAATACAGGATTCACCCAGTTCCAGCAGGCAATTAAGGGAATTAAGTTTTGACTGAGACCTTGTGGACTTTGTTGTAGGAATCTTGGACATGGGTATGGAGATGACACATGTGAATACCTCTCTACACAGGATGATTATATCAAAAGAGCCACAGTGTTTTACTATGAAAAACGTACCCTAGAAATGTCATGGGCCACTAGTATGATTGATGTGTAGGAGGTTGCTGGTAAAGGCCCTGTCCCACACTACCGTTTAAACGATTCTGTCTGCCTCCGTCTAAATATTTATGTTAGACGGTGTCAGACGGAGGCAAATTCAAAAATCTGCGGCCATGAACTAGCGCTGTCTGCCAACGTCTAGATATGTCTGTAAACCAGCTGAAGAACGAATTTAAAAAGTCCAATAAACATAACGTGTTCGTTTTCAGACGGAATCGTTAAATGGTAGTATGGGACAGGGCCTTTAGAACCTGCTCGTGGGGGCTGGCTTTCCTTGTTGAGCTAGCCTTTGTTGGCTCCAGTGTTTTCATAGCATTCCTTGAAAAAATTGGCACAAATAATCTACACTATTTTGTTTTGTACCAAGTGAATTAGGAATTTTTCTTTACTCTCATGAACTTAATTGTTATGAAACTGCAAAGCATGCTGCACTGTGCATAGAAGGAAATTTAAGACTTTATTTTATGGTGATGGAGACATATTTGGTAAAGCCTTTATATGCCAAACTCACCTGAGAATACCAAACACCAGGTGTGGTTTGAACAACTGTGAAAACATTTGAACAGGTCCCCAAAATATTTCCTCTCCTTCTTTTTGCAAGGGGGTGATGATATTCCTGGGAATTAGTGGGCTTGGAGAAAAATACAAATCTTAAGATTAGCATGAGGTAAATTTGTCAAAATCTGTAGAAATTTTATGAAATAGAAATGTGAGGATGTTTGGAGAAAGCGGAAAGACTGACCGGAGTTAGTCAATATGGAAATTTTCATGAATTTTGATAAGAAGTAGGAAAGCTGGGGAACAACTGTTGACAAGTTAGGGGCAGAGAGGTTGGCCGTGAACCTGAAGGTCTGTTTGCTCAGTGCGTATATAATTTTGGTGAAAGCAAATTGATTTTGATATCCCAGAAGGAAACAACAATATTGAGCAAGAATAGCGGGAATGAATGGAGGATAGGCCTTTGTTTCCCCCAAGCAAACTTGCACCTGTCCCCCAAAACAGCATGCAAACGTTCGTCAGCGGGTGGGGGTCTTCCAAGTTGCCACAGTTGCGACAGCGATTGTGCTGGCGGAAGCGCCAGATTCCCCATCAATCTTGTCAAAAGTCACTCTTCTGTTCTTCCATCGTGTGTAATTGAGACTGTGGAGAACAGCAGTGTGGACATCCTGCTTCCCAAGAAAATGACAAAAAGTGAAAAAATGAAAAGTTTGGGACATTTTTAAATGTTAAAAAGTGAGTATCAACTTTGTGAAGAATTAGCAAAAGCACTATCAGAATGCTCAAAAGTTTGATTTTGAAACTGGCTTCATATCTGTATAAATTATTTGAACATGTTGATGGTTGGGAAAACATGAAAGTGGAAGGGGGGGGGGAGTTGGAGGGGTAAGATGTTAGTAATAGGACTGCCCTAGAAGCTGGGTTCCAAAAGTACATGTGACATTCCAAAGTACAAATAATTCATGGCATCACTATATGGTAAGAGACATCACTCATCATTTCACCCAATTTAAAGGAAAACTCACATGTTCTCATCTCGATCACGTAAATATCCTCATATTTTCAGTAAAAAAGAAAAAACCACACATAAAAGATCTTCTCTATAAGCTTCATTGTATTCTTTAGGAATTAAAAGTTTCAGAAAAACTGAACAGTTATAACTTAAAAACACTCAGGTGATATATGAAGAGCTAACTTCGGAGCATTTACGCTGGGGTTGTGCAGATAACATCGATGAGTACCTTCAAAGAACTTATGCTGTCTTTGATAATAAGGAATACAGAATAATGTAATAGTTTTTATTATTTCCTCATTCGTAATCCCTGTTATGTAAGTGAGTCACTCTTTTAGCTTGTCAGGATATCACTTTGGAACCTTTATCACCAGCTTCATGAACATCGGTTTATTGAATCATAGAAATTAATTTCCTGGAAATATTAGCAAGGCAAGAGGTCAAGACACTTTGTATTTTCAACTTAGATTAAATCAAAATATTTTCTTGGCAGAGTAACATTTTAGGAAGATATTGTTTTCTGCAGAGTGCCATCCTGTTGATCTTTCTGAGGAATGTGCAACAGTGATGTTTTGGTTTGTACCAGAAGGATATGCAACGCTTAAAGACAAAAGTTTGTCAGAAATAATCTTCTTTTGTAATTCTTTGTAATTGTCTGTATTTTCATTGATTTGTGTTCTTTTAGGATTTTGTTCTGTAAAAAATTACAATTCATTCTGAGTTATTTAAACCGTCTTGATAACTGGTTCAACAAGATTTGTATTCTGTTGTTTTTTTTTCTTTACGTATTTGTTTAATTATAAGAGTTGGGTGTTTGGTGTCTTGGTGTACAACCATTGTACATATACCAATTTCTTTATTTTCAAAGTCATACAGGCTGTATTATCAAAATCAGTATCAATCTTATGGTCACCCTCATTGTGTTGCACAATATCTTTTAAGAAGATGGAAAAATATTCAAAATTTCATTAGATATATCTGATGTCTTGTCACTCTCATGACAATAAAGTGATTCTCATGTTTAAAAATGGCATGTTGGACAGCATCCCATATGTTTGATATAATTTCCTTAGTGCTTCATGATGTTATATCATGATCCATATTTCCAGGATCGACTTGTCATTTTGTTGTAAATGCACAAAAATGAGAAAGCAGTTCAGGAAGAATGAAATGGGATAGGGATTTCAGACTATTTTTAATGTTTTACATGATAGTATCCTTTCATTGGAACTTCCTTCTTTTAAGTTCATGGCTTGAATGTTATTCAAAGGGAACATAGTATTTTTTGTTATGAAGATTTCGATTCTTGTGCAACAATAAATCTTGATATTTTACATATTTCCCTTTGAGAATATAATGATTCACTCATACCAATTTATAGATCCATGGGGAGAGGAGACACTGAAGAAAGAGGGTCATTCTAAAGAGTAGTTGTGACCTCCTAAACTCACCCCATCTGTTTTGCCCTGAGCATATATCCTCAGAATGAATGCAAATCTGTAAGAAAGTTTTTATCAAATTTGTATAACCCCCTAATCACCTTTAGATTAATTTTCATAGCCCCTTGAAGGGGCAGTGCCCCCTGATGCTAGGTCCTCTTTTGTTACCGAATTTCAATCTTGTGAAACTGTGAATGTCCAGTGTCAAGGGGCTTTACTGACCGTTGGTTTTATTGCCTTTCAAAAGTTTCCACAGGAATGGTGGTTCTTTTATCAATGAACTTCAACTCATTGGGGATTGGTCCAGTAAAAACTCTCCTCTTTCCTCTCTCTTATCTTTTCTCTCATATTTTGCACTTTATTTCCCCACAACATTACACTTTTTTCCTAACTTACACTCTCTCTTCTCGCTCACCTTCTTTTCTGTCTCCATTGTTTGTCATACCTGCATGTGTATCCATCTTCCTTATGTAATGCAAACCAGTCAGCTCTTCCTTCTGTTTTTCTTTCACTTTAGTCACTCTTTCCCACCTCATTTCCTGCATTAACAGTGCATTGGAAGTTCTCAGTCTTTCCCAACATTTACGTTTTTAACATCTCCTTTCTCTCTTTGTCTGTCTGTCTGTCTGTCTGTCTGTCTGTCTGTCTGTCTGTCTGTCTCCCTCCCTCCCTCCCTCACAATCCCTCCTTCCCTGCAACACTCCTTCTCTCTCCCCCTCCCTCCCTTCACTCCCTCCCTCCCTCCCTCTCTCTCCCTCCCTCTCTCTCCCTCTCCATTCTCTCCCTCCTCCCCCTTCCTCCCACCCTCTGCCCCTTCCTCCCTCCCTCCCTTTCTCCATTCCTCCCTCCCTCCCTTCCTCCCTCCCTCTGCCCCTTCCTCCCTCCCCCCTTTCTCCATTCCTCCCTCCCTCCCTTCCTCCCTCCCTTCCTCCCTCCCCCTCTCTCCCCCTCTCCCCTTTCTCCCCTCTCCCTCTCTCCCCCTCCTCTCTCTCCTCTGTATACCTCAGTTTATGCTCATAAAATCTGCCTAAAAAGTTCATTCACTCTTTTCCCTTTTTCATTCATCTCTCCTTGGTGCCAGTTGGCTTTTATTTTTTTCTTAGTCTCAGTCACTTGTTACTTTAACAGAAGCCCTATATTTATAACTGATGAAGGCTGGTAATTCATATGACAGTTCCCCATTTTTTCTTGAAAATAAAAATGCCTTTGACTTGCACTTTCATCGTGAAGTTGTCTGAGAGTAAAAAAGGATCGATTCCTGTATGTTTGCATAGAGTTAATGCTCTTCTACCTCTCAACAGACGAAATATTCATGAAATGCCATCGAAAAAGACATTAAGGAGCATTGCGTGTATGATGGTTGAATTTTACTGCTGTTTTTCATGGGAAATTAAGATACAGCTAGAAAGTATAAAAATGTGTGATAAATATATTTTCTTCCTGCCTTGCCTTTAGAGCAGAAATTTATGTTGCTATAAATAGTGTGAGATTCAGAATCTTTTTTTATTCAGGATGACATGTATAAAAAGGGGCATGATTGGAGAGCAGAATAGATTTATTGATAATAGTAAGAATCATCATTAAAATTGATGGATTTAATACTTAAGAAGATTAAAGAGAGGCTAGAAATGCGATCAGAGTTTGAGGGTGAGACGAAGTTGAAAAAAAAATGGATAGAAATAGCTGTAATTGAGATCTAGAATACTTGAATTAGAAGTGGAGTAGAAAATTTACAGTTGTACTGGTTTATATTTGACTTTCGTTTTGAGCATATACGTGGAAGAAATTAGTTTCATTGTTACAGTTTGTCTCTGGGCAGGGAAGACAAGTTGAAGAATAGTGCAGAAAGAAGCCAAATATCCAAAAATTCATGATAGTAAGACTTGAATCAGATAAGAAGTGTGACATCTTGACAAGAATGTGACCCTAGCATATTTCTACCAGGCTTGCCTTCCATACTGTGTTTACACAGTGACTCGGCTCGAGTGTTGAATCCTCAAGCAGGGTCGAAAGCTGCGAAGAGGGCAACTGTGATCGTGTTTATACTGAAACGAAAAAGGTGAGTTCGACACGGCCTGCGGATCACGAACGGAAGTAGAATTAAATTCACAAATGCGGGAAATTTGTCTCTGGCTACATTTTTCCACAACATTCACAACAAAATATGTTAAACACTGAACAACAAGAGTGAGGCTGGGTTACGTTAGTTATAAAACTGCCATGGTGACAGCACTATATTAAATATATAGAAGAATAAGTAATGCACGGATCATACCAAACAGTGATATACCATACAAACAATTTTACGAGCAAGAGTAGAATTTCACGATCCCTAAAAAGAGTATTTTTTACCTAGGGAAATCGAGCGAAGGCAGGGGCATAGCAAGAACAAGAGAGCTATCTTGCGCGATACCGGATGCGGCTATTCCGTGTTTGACCTAGGTCATGAGGGTTCGACACGGCTTTCTGTTTACACACGAAAAAATAGACGAGTCTGACTCGGCTTGCGGGTTGAAACCTACGATTCTGGCGGATCAAAAAAGCGGTGTTTGACACGGCTCGCGGATCACACTGATCACGTTTACACAACATAAAATTGCTGTGTTGAGCACGGCTCGCGTGTTGAACCCTCGAGCCGAGTCACTGTGTAAACACGGTACCAGTGGAGCTGAGTCAAATTGAAAACAATGTTGTGTATATTATCAAGGTCAAGGGTCAAAGTCCCTCAAGCTCTGGTCAAGTGAAGGAACATCTAAGATGTCACTTTCTGGTGTCTGAACTTGGAGTGATGTTTCTATTTAAGGAGGGCTTGGCTTTTCTTTTCGTTCAGGTTTCTCTTATATTCTTGTTTCAGCTGTGATAGATCTTTTGTGTATTTTGTTCTTATGTGTCCAGTATTCTCATGCTTTCCTACTCAATTTTCATTATTTTTGTTTGTTCTTTGTAGTCTTTTTTGTTTAATACTGTTTATCCACCTCATAATATATGTATATATATATATATTTATTTCTTGAACCTTACATCTCCATCTTGCATCATTATCCTTCTTATACATTTCTTATTCTAGAAAACTCTTACACCTTTAGTCTGTTTCCTTTTGTTCTCGCAGACTTCTTTGAGACTTTCTCAACTCATTTCCCTCTTGCACATCATTAATTTCCTCTGTCCTATCATTCATATGTATGATTATCCATATGAATAGTTTAATTATAAGAAAAAACAAACAAACAATATATCCCTTTTTTGAATTGGAGATATTTGACATTGAAATTGTTAATATATAGCAAAAATGATTTTATAAAAAATGATACTTTAGATCATAATTTGAGTGAGTGAGTTATCAAGAGGAAGGCAATTTTTGTGTTGCATACAATGGTGGCATTACTATAAAAATGTGAAAAATGGCCTTTGTTTTTTTTTTCAGTCAGACTCTTTTTGTCATCTTTTCCCACATTATCTCTTCTACATTTATTCACTCCCTCCTCTTCTCTTTTCTTCATTCATTTTTTGTTTTCCCCTCTCTCCACTCCCTTTGCCCTCTGTCTGAACTCCTCTCCTTTTGTTGTCTACTGGAGATGTGTAATTTGTATCCATTAGGCTGTAATGATGTCACCAGGGGTCAATGACCTCAGGTGACATGTCAAGTTGGTTTGAAGTTTGATGTGGACTTGAAACTGTTTTAATAGGTCTGCCCTAGGAAATACTCAATTATGAGGTCAAATTATTGAGAACTCTTCTGCTTGCAGATTGCCTGTTTATATTTCTCTGTTGATATCATATTTAAGGAACATTGTTGTTTTAAGTAATAGTTAATACTGCTGCTTACAAGCTCAGTGTATACCAGTTATAGGTCTTCTTCCCCAAGTAACACCAAACTTGTCTTTGGCACAGAAGGAATGAAACACTAGTTTCTGGAGAGAAATACAATATATTTGTAGAAGTAAAAGGTTGGGAAGACATGTAGCTGAGGTGCAGAAGCAGGGATTGGAACATGGGGATGGGAGTATTTGCAAACATGGCATTACCAGAAATATAGGGTTAGGTATCTTAACCCATTTGCTACTGGAACCTGGTGACCCCCATATTAATTCTATAGGAATATAAGAATTGAGTAGTCAACCGGTTAATAACGAAATGTAGTGGCATGAAAGGACGCATCATGATTGCAAAAGAACTTCTTATTGTTTGAATTGTTTGTGTTACGGAGAATCCAGACGTGTCTTTTGTGCCACTCCATTTTCACTGAGCTATTTTAGTACTAGCAGAAGTAGATGTCGAATCATTGGTGGAATGACTATGCACACAGCATGATGAGAAGAGAAATAAAATAAATAAATGGTATTATAACATGATGTGAAGTGGAAATGGAAGAGGAAATAAAGAAAGGAAAGGTGACAAAATAAGCTGAAGAAAATCATGAACGGGTAGGAGCCGATGAGAGCTTACATGCCCGAGGCAGTGATAGCTTGCAATAGTAATGAAAGCATGAATATTTTTTGATATTCTGTTCAAAAAAATGATTCGGTATGTGTTCCCTCCTAAACAGTCACCTTTAACAGAACATTGCCTTGTTAGTTGGATGGGTTGGGGAATTGAGATGAAAAGCGTTTGGCTGGAGATTCCGCTCGAGCTTGTAACACATCTGTGAATGTGCTAACTCATAATCACAGGAAAGTTGAGATAAATGCATTAGAGCAGGAGTGACATGTTTTGTCTCAGAGGCGGTGTTTGAGATGATGTTACATGATACGGCACTTTTGTGATTTGGATCGCCCTGATAGGTAAACTGTTATGCTTGCTGTATCAAGATGGAGTTGAACTTGTAGAGAATTTCCTTTCCACTTGCCTCTCTTAACTCTTCTCATCTTTTAAAAGCACTGTCATTATTTTCTTTTATCGATCATTTCATCCTTAATGCACTATTGGTCTACTTCATAAGAGTTGTGCCAGGAATTTGCATCTGGGGAATACATGTATATTGAAAAATCATTCCATTGTTTTCTTCATTGATGTTGTTGTACCCTGTAATATTAAATATTTCAGATTCCAGATTAGATCTTGTCATATTGAATGTTCAGCTTTTATTTTTACATAATTTTGCACTTTAATATTTTCATTGACTGGGGTACATGCATTGCTGTTATTTTGATGTGATGCAAGGTGACAATGCTTGTTTAATTCTTGTACATTTTACTATTTTTGTAATCAGTATTATCAGTTATCATACATAGTATGCAAGCTTTTTTCATGTATTTTTCTGCAAAATAACCACTATTTCATAATCAGGGAACAGAACTAATTACATTTTAATGTAATTTGCTTTCTCCAGTTCTCCTTCAGTGATTTTAACATCTTTGAAACCATTTCAATACAATACATCCCAGTAGAGGGTTTTTTCTCAGTGAGTCTAAATACCAAGAATTGCCAATTCTCACTGCCATTTTCTATCATGTCACTATATTTCTCCTCTGTTCCACCATGGACCCTCTCACCACTAACCCCCTTGTCGAGAAGAAACCTTCCCGAAATCCAAGACCTGTGGGTCCGTCTTCTCACTCCGCACTGCTACGGTTTTATCGCTATCTTGCAGACGTCCAATTACATGCTTCATAGATCCTGGTTTATTTGTGGCCCGGTTGCACCCAGCTTGGCGTAAGATCTTGAAAGGACAATTAAAAGCAAGAAATAATTTCTTGGTGATTGACTTGGTCTATATCTTAAGTGCTCTAAAGAATTTTGGTCTCTTCTTCTTTTCATACCTCCATGTTCTCACACAGAAGAATGCACATAAACACTAGGAAGTACTACTTTCTTCTATTCTGTTAGCATGTATAATAACTTTTTCCTTGTTAGAAAATAAGAGGCTTGTGCTTGAACAGAAAATAATGTTGTAGTCCACAGTAATTGCAAAATATCAATATTTATAGTAATGAGTTGAAGTCTGATATTGAAATTTGCTTAAGGATAATTTCTGTGGTTCTTACATTACTTTCGAGTTTGCAAATTTAATTTGTTAATCCTTCCTATTTTTTTTTCGGGGGTGGGAGGGGATGATTGTTGAAATTATAGTTTGTCAGTATCTATTCATAAAGCTTCATTAGTCTGATTAAACTAGTTTAAAAAAAAAAAAGGAATTAAGAAAGAGTGCAGTCAAGAGGAAGCAATAGAAAATGGGGGGGGGGGGGGGAGTGGGAGCAGATATGTGCGTTGCGGTAAGGAAGTATTAAAGAGGTCATTGTTGGAACAGTTCCTAATAGCCCAGAAACCATTTCCTGACCACCCCTGATCTTAAAACTACCAAATTAACCAACATCCCTCCAGGAATATATCATCGTGAAGGAGGCCCTAGAACAAAGTTTGCAGAAATTTCTTGGAGATATTGTATTCCCATGTGGATCATTATGAGGTGGGACCAAGGTCAGGTCCAACACTAATTCTCATTTTAGGCTTTCCAAGGATCAGTGTACTTTGATGAAAGAAAAACTAGCTTCTGTGAGATGATTTGCAGGGAAACTTTGACAAAACTATGTGACAGATAGGCTTATAACTCTATTCGTCAGGAATTTTGACGATTCAATATGGAAAAACCCTTTTGAACAGAGGTGAGACTTTTTATACCATATATTAGTCCTTTATTCTATCAGCTTGAAAATAGCTCATGACAATATGATATCATACTTCATCTTTAACAGCGGCTCATTTTGTTAAATATCTCATTAAGGTTTATAAGCATATTTGAAATGTGATGGATGGATTTGAAAAAAAGTAGAAATATGACAGTTATTTTGTTGACATACCAGTAACACAGGTATTTTGTAACCCTCTACTTCAGAAATTAATCTATGACAACTTGCAAGTTACAGATGCCAAGTAACAGTATCAAATAATTTTCTTTCCTTTTATTATCTTCATCTTCAGAAGCATTTAGTCAAGTGCCCCAAGACCAGCTTTTAATCCCAATGGAAAATTGATGTTAACCAAATCAAGTTAAAATTCTCTTAATCCAATTTGAATGATGACTCCTTTGTGAGCCTTGGTTGTTGTGCTTACCCATTGTCTGTGCGAGGAAGCTATCTGCTTTCCAAATCTTATTACGGCGGCCTGCTCAAACGGTTCTCTCGTCGACTTAGCCTCGATCCGAATGAATTTCTACAGATGTCGCTGGGGGAGGCTAATGAAACATGTCTTTCAAGTCTTGGAAAACATTTCTTTTTGTTCCATTTGCATTTGTGGGGTACCTTAGAAGGGGCAATGGGGCATGCAATCATCTTTCATGTACATACTGGATTGTTAAAGATAACACCTTGAAAAAGATTACATTATTTATTTTGTAAGATGGTATTATGTTTTTCCTCTTAATGATAAGGGGAGATTATTAAAGAGGGAAAATTTTCTTTTGGTGATACTGAAATATTTGATTTTGATATAAGGAGAAAAAAACCCGTTTAGAAGTGTGTTTTCAGATGGTGTTGATGGAGCATTTTACAGAAATAGACTCTCGTAAAAATTATTAGGTTGGTTAAAAATGAACTGACCAACTGTTGGTTTAAAATATTTGTATGTATTGACTTATGGGGATTTTTTTTAAAAAACCAACAGTTGGTCGGTTCATATTTTAAACAACCTAATGAGTTTTAACCAATTTTTTTGAGAGTGTAGTATGCTACCTGTCGTAACTAACACAAAATGTGTGGCCAGAAATTAGTCCAAGAGAATAAGCATGCATTTTGAGGGAATGGGATGAAACAGAATGTTATAAGTATTGGTAGTTATATCATTCCATTCTGTCTCCATATATGTTTTTTGGTCTGTACTAGAGCATATCCATTTAACCAGAAAGTGGCACACTAATGTCAAGGGCCATTACAAGTCGGAAATGAATTCATTCTAGATTGATCTACGTTTGTCCTGGAACTCGATTCATTTCAAGGCTGACAATAAAGGCTCGTAATTCCTGGTACCAGGAAAGCAGTGCGAGAAAAAAAAAGTTGCTTTGTCCTTACAACAGTGGATATCGTATCATATCGTACCTAATGAAGATTGATTCTGTTGATGAGACAAAATTACAAATGACAGTTCCGTTGTCTGTGAGCGCGGATGGAGCATTGTAAACGACGTCGTTATAGGGGAAAACGAGAAAAGCTTGACAATAGAAGTGCTAGCTGATGAGATATCATGTCTCTATCCATGAATGGGCCATTTATTTGTGAAGTTATCAAATTCACATCTGTCTCAATTTGGTGGAAGATTTTGACATCGCGCAGCCTCCATTTTTGCAAATGGAGATGACCCGATTTCATATATTATTTGCCTTGGCTAAAATTAATTTGATTGAGCTTATTGTAAGCTGCCTATGCAAGGTCTAATCCAGGGTCATTGACTTCATATATATATATATATATATATATATATATATCGGTATATTGTTTGTTTATTCTGTGCATAGTTGTATTTCAGGCTCTGTGATAGGGATCTTTTTCTTTGCCATGTGTTTTTAACGTATTTCCCTGGTGGTTCTATTTAGAAGTGAAATGGTGGTGATGAGTCTGACAGAGCAAGAAGTGAGAAAACATTGATCATTCTAGCAAGCAACAAATCTCTCCTTTTCTTTCCTATCAAAAAATGTATGAGTAAATGAATAAAAAAGATTGCAGGAGAAATTTATGTCTCCTTGTGTATCAGTGGTATTGCATTTGTATTTTAGATAAAATGCAACCAGAATTTTGATGATTATATTGCATTCAGTATACATTTTAATGTATCCCTGTTGATTTGAGTGGCAGCTTCATGTAAATGAGGATATCGGTAATGCACTTGGATCATACACAATCTCACGTTAAATGTACATCTATGTAATATCCTGCCCATACATTTCTGCGTAAAAAATTCGGCTTCCCTTGCATAAAAGGGGGGCAAAATCATGCCAATGTTTTTCCACAAAACCCAAATGTTTTCATATTTCAGCAGAAAAATATTGACATTCAGCTTTTGACGACAGCCCCTCAAGCCATTCCCAAAGTATTTCTACAGCACACTTCTGCCTGGTTGTTAGTCCTTTGGAGCCGGCTATTCTTACTCTCATATTTTAGAAACATTTAAGGCAAAGCCAAGAGTGGTTTCAACACTCTGTGATAGTGAGGAACAAAAATGGTATGATTTCATAAACAGAAAGCTATGTGAGCTGTTTTCAATTTTTCATTTTTTTTTGGCAGTCTAATCCATCACTCAAGGAAAATTCCAATGGTAGCAACTTTTTTTGTATTTTCATAAGCATGCATCGTAGAGATGCATGTGGACAGGCATGCTTTGGGAAAGGGGGCGGGGGGGGGGGCATGATAAATTTTGTGCTATTAATTATTCAAGATTTGGAGGTTGACACATTGAGCACTGAGTGAGATTTACATTAGAACTTGAAATAGCCATGTACCTGGAAAAGTTCTCACTCAAAGGTGGTTTTTCAAATTTCAACCTAGACCTCAAAGCCTATCCCGATGTGACCTCTCTAATTTTCCCCTTGGACTTTACAGCATTCATTCAACAGCATTTGTGGTATCCAGGAATGAATTGAAATACAATAGTATTTCCTCCACCTGTATTGTATCTATGATTTATATATGTCATTTCCAAGTTTACTTGGAAAATAATTTTTTCAGTAGACTCATTGGTCTGTCTATTTCTCCCTTTCTCTCTCTCCCTCTCTCTCTGTCTCAGTTGTAGTGTCTTTGTGTCTTGCTTTGTATTTTACCTTTCATTTATGTTTTTCCTCTTCATATTTCCTCATTTCTCTTTCTGTCTCTCCCCCTCTCTCACTCTCTCTCTCACTTCTGCCACACTGCTGCTCTGTGCCCAGCTGTCACCTTAATTTCTACTGGAAGTTTACACTACACTTATGATCTTTGCTGAAACGAACTTGAAAAGAAAACTGTCAATCTCAACACCGCTATGTGTACAGAAGAAATCTCTACAGATTGATGCCTTTCCGTGGCTTGAGTTTTCGTCAATTTCATTCAGGAATTCACAGGAAAGGAACCAGGGCCCCCTATTTCATAAAACTTGTTATCAATAAACAAGTTGCAATAACTGTTATAAGCTACTGAAATCCTTGCATCTGATTGGCTGAGAGCAAATTTGTCATAGAAATGTGTCAGTTGTTACTGATAACAAGTTTTATGAAACAGGTCCCAGTCCAGTCCAACTTGTCTTCCCTGAGACATTGTTTGATGGTTTTATGACAAGTCTTTTGTTAGCCTTAAAGGGCAGGAAAAGAATTTACTTATATAGTTTTAACCCTTCACCTATTCAACAATCTTGGTGTATCTTGGCAGAGCAGAGTTTATGAATGTAGAGGTATTTTACTAGCCTCTGAGAGGCTAGCGTTTGAGAACAATGTCAGAACCCGTGCTTAGTATAGCCAGGCTTTTAAAAAAGGAAATTGTCACGCGATGGCCAGGGAGAGTTCAGTGGCCAACTGTTCATATCTTTCTTCTTGGACTTGAAAAGGAAACTAAGGTTACAGGTGTATCATAAAAACCAAAATTTCAAAAATGCATATTTGAGCACTTGAAAAATTTTTATGATTATATTCCAAACAAAAGCTTAAACTGCCATTTTTTTTCCCTCACTATCTCTTGCCATACTGAGTAATGATACCAGACAAATTCATTTTGAAATTTTACCATTTTCCCCAGAATATGATAAATTAGTTCAGAAACCTCACTTGATACATTTATGTGGGACATGGATGATTCTCAAACAATTGAATTTGCCTGTTTCTATCTTTCAGACGATTGGAGCATAACTTGATCACTGAGATTCCATCCAGGGCCTTCTCTCCATACAAGAAGTTAAAAAGGATGTAAGTATGAAAGAAGCTGCAGATGTAAGCAAATACAGGGGCGGGTCGGGGGGGGGGGAGGGGGATTGGCTGTGCCCCCTTTTGAAACCAAGGGCAGCCATATCAGCCACAACCACTCCCCCCTTTTGAAACTCAATGGTCCCCATTTTGAAAATGAGGACCTTTTCTTTTTTTTTTGGGGGGGGGGTGTGAGCAAATTTTATGGGTTTAACAAAGACCCGGAAAAGCTGACCTCCCCCCTTTTTTTAAATTGAAAAATGCTGGATCCGACCCTATAAAAGCGCAAACATTAAATCAGGAATATGTTCCTATTGCTTATTGAATTACTATGAAGAAATGTACCATTTCTTGAGTACACTTATATACCATAAACATTTCAACAGAGCTATTGTCATTTTAGACTGTTAGATCAGTCTACAATTATAGCAGTAAGACAAGGAGACTTACGGTGTCTCTTGAAAGCTCACCGCACATTGTATGATCCAGTTGTGTCCTGATTTTGATGAAATCATATTTTGTATTGAATATGGAGTCTTTAGAAAGTGAAATTGTCTTTACTGAGATTTGGAATAATGATAGGAATACTAAAATATAAATTTTGGTTTACTGTGAGCTTTTACTCTGTGTAAAGGCCGAATCAGTTTAATATCGAGGACAGTCACAAGACTACTATGACGTCATTGCAATTCATTGTTGATTTTGCTTTGTCTTCACGGAGGAGGCTCGCCATAGCCTGTAAATTATATTTTAGTGTTCATATGACTGTTCAAAATTTTGATCATTAAGACTTAACGTGTTTGAATGTTCATATCAGTGCTATAACGATTTTTACCAAAGTTGGATCGCACACCGATCGTATAGAGTGCAGTCGGCATTAGTTTACATGTACATAAGATGTATATTTAGTAGAAGGGAATGGGTGGTACTAGTATGTTCTTTCAACTTTCAGCTCCAAACCTTATAGAATTACTGACATATGGTACTTTGAAAGTTCTGTGAAATTTGTGTTAAACTGTTATTCTGTGAAACCAAATTGTTTGATAATGCATCTACTTTTATTCTTTCAAATTTCTTTTGCAGAGACTTGAGTAACAATTTAATAGAAACCATTGCTGAAGATGCCTTTAGTGGTCTCAGAACACTAAACTCACTGTAAGTATATCAGTGTATTACAATCATGATGTGAACTAGTAAGAATATGTTAATTTGTGATGAATGTTTAGCCGTCAGCATATTTATGTTGTATTAGTAAATGGTAACATCTGGAGTACTGTAAATATATATTAAATATTCGTGATACATTAATTTTCGCGGATATCGCGCTATCTTTGGCAAGCATGAATTCTAGAACTCACAAAATTATTAGCAGAATTTCATATGCATTGAAATATTAAATCAAATCTTGCACTTTTGTGAGTGAGTATTTGTGCAGCGCAAATTTAAGAACCCACCAATATGTTCTTGGGTTGCTCAGCGCGAAAATGTAATCATACGAAAATAGCAGCGTTTACTGTACTTGTTCATCTGGGCATTTTTTGGACAAAATCTGAGATTGCAGGTCAAAGAAATCGCCCATCAGCTTTTTCCTACTCCTTGTTACTTATCGGGAGCTTCCAATCATGATTTTGAAAGTGTTTGTAGTGCTTTTTTTTTCTTTGGAAGTCTTTATTTTGATCAAATTGAAGTCACATTGATTGGTACAGAGGATCTCTTGATTCATTGAAATATATTGACATACATGTATCTTGTGATGTCACTCACCACAAGGAACAAGGGCAAGCACGTTGTTATTAATTTCAAGACAGTTGTTTCAATTGCTTACTAACCATGTACATATATGAGGAGAGATATATTTCTTTACGGGTTAAAGGTAGACATGGGTTCTGGTCATGTCATTAAAATACAAAAGAAACCGTATCAGAGCAATTGGGAAAGGGTAAGCGCATTCACACACAAGAGGAATCGAAATTTGAATCGCGACTGCTACCGTTCACACGCAAGGAAAATCAGAATTTGGATCGCAATTCTAATTCAAAATTCGATTTTGTTTTTGACCATTCACACACACAGAAACAGGCAGGAGAGCTCACAAACTTCTCCGCTTAAACTTCTGTTATACACGATCTTGGACGGGGAAAATACACATTGACAGTAAAAGAGCTACAGAAAGTACAGCAACAAACTCAATAATTAAATACACTAAATAACTATGTACTACTAGTATTATACAAAACATTTGTTTACTATAAGACATCAACGGCACCAAGATAGCGTGCAGTGTGTACATGCTTATGCATATACATGTAGCGCATGCACTGCGTAACATGTAACTTACACTCCAGACACTGCATAGCGCATCGATCGCACATGCATGATGGGATAGATAAAACCGATTTTCTAATCACGATTCTGTTCACACACACAACGCACAGCAATTAATTGCGATTATTCTGAAAAATCGCACTTCTATCTGTGAGTTGAATCGCGATTAGAATCGCGATTAGAAAATCGATTTTTGAATCACACTTTTCATCTTGTGTGTGAACGCCCCTAGTGATGAAGTAGTTGATAAAAGTTTGTATATATACCCTAGGGTATTTAAATCATCACGATGAAAAGAAATCGGCTCAGATTTTGTTTAGAAGTACATGCACTGCACACAGAAATGGGTGTATGGCACTACACACAAATGTTCAGGCCAAACACACAGCCTGTTTTATTTGTCATATTTGGATTATAAGGGCATTTGAAGAGTAATTCTTTTCAGGAAATATTTCTCTTATGATATTCTGCCATACTGATATCAAAAAGGATGAGACAACTCTCTCACCTCTTCCCAGAACTCAAGCTTCTCTTTAAAGCTTGAAGGCTATAGGCTGAACATGATGAATGCCCCTTGATTGATACAGGCATTCACTATTGGTCTAATTCTAAAGAGAGGCTATAGCATATTAAAGGGTGTGAAGATGAATGCAGGGAGTAATTGGACAATGTCTGTCAATCGCACATACGAATCCCTAAAAATTGGCAAGTCGGGTTGTTGTGTTGCACACCAGAGAGTGTGACACAGCTATTAAATCATAAAGGAAAATACTTCTTCATTGATAATTGTGTTCAATATTCCATCCCTGCAGAAAAAGTACTGTGTGTACCTTGGTATTTTAATGATACCATCAAAGCCGTGAAAGTACCATGATCTGATGGTAATTTTGTCAAATTACCATGGTACCCACGGGACTTTTATACAAGGGATTATTCTTCATGATATATCAAAAAATTACTGGACACCTTAATCTTGCCTGGATAATAAAGGCAGTTGACATGGGTTTTCACTTTGCCATTGAAAGCATAATGGGGAAGGATGATTTTCCATTCATGTGCATTGTTTGTAGTGAACCTCAGAAGTTTAATTCATTCACAAGGAAAACAAATAAATACTAAAGTAAAATAATGCTAATGCTTTCTCTTCTAAAATTCATCAGTGTAATTTTAGAGATGTATGCCCAGCTACATTAAATGTTTTGAAGAAAATTGCATGCTCATTAAGTGAGAGGTGTTCTAAAGGTGTTTACATGCTTGGAACATAGAACAAAGCCCAGATGAGATGTAATTGCATGTCTGCAGACAGTGTTCAATTGACCCAGCTATAATGCAGGAATATATTATACAGTGTGTCATCAAGGTCTGAATGATTAAGCCTTTACTTCCCAATGCAAATGACAGACACCCAATAGCCATGGTCCGCATAATGGTACATGACACTCTCAATGACGTGTGAAGTCGTTGCTTGAAGTCTGGTAGCTTCAACAGCATAAAATACAAAGAGAAACGGTAATGCTAAATTCTGATGATGGACAGTGAAAGTTGTGGAAAATCTGCAAACCTCACACCGATATCTGATAGGATAATGTAACAAGCATATGCGTGGATGCATGATGTAAACTTTGTCTGTTTACTTTAATATCCAGAAGAAGCGTCACACATTTGTATGTACACAAATGAAAGCTTTTGGGTGTGATGTCTGCATTTATTGATATGAAAATGATAGTAATGGGAGCAGAGGATTGAAAGAAGTGCTTCCTTCTTAGAAATGTACTATCAAGAGAATTAGATTTGAGAAATAACTTGGATAGAGAGAGAAGACTGCTGTTGAATATTATAATCTGTGCTGAAAATTCTTTAGAAGAATAAAACCTTAAATAAAGAAGGAGATGGGGGAAAACAGAGCATAGAAGGCAGATAAAGAAAAATATAAATGTGATGACATACATCAGTCAAATCATATGTTGTAGGAGAAGTTTATTCTCTTCATTTTGATAGATTTATTATCTTTATTTAATGTTGCATTACTTGCAGTCTGAAGTTATTTGTTAGGATATGTTTTCTAGAATTTACTTGAATTAAACTGCAGAGAGAAAGAAAATGTATTATCAAAAATAGCTGAGATGACAGTAGATCAGGACATCTTGTCATACGTCAACAGCTCCCTTACTGAGCAAACATCCACTTGTTTTGCCTGGGCATAGCAGTATTTTGCTGAAAAAAGACTGTAATGCAACAGTGAAACAAATTCAACTGCTCTATGGGAGGCATTCTGGGAAGAGTACCAAGACTGGGATTAAGGTTTGAAAATAAGAGTTTTTGGGTATATGCTCACTTCTGATGGCTTTCAAACAAGTTTGTTAGATCCAAGGAACCCTTTACTTATCAATAACTGAGGAAAACTTTACTTTCTGAAGTATTTTATTTTTTTTAAAGTAGTGGTTAAACTTTTTGTCACATATCTGTTTGTTTTATATAACATCTTCCCAAGTTTAATGTGGGTGTTTAGAGAAACATTCCCCGAGTGACAGAAACAAGCAATAAACCTACATGACACATGTGCATGTATTCATACAGTGAAGAGAGGCCCACTTATGTGATATACTTGTTGAAAAGATACAAAGTCGTACCCTTAAATTCTCCATACATTGATGTTGATATGTAAAATAAAAGAAGAATCAATCATGTAATCTGTCAGAATGTACTCTATTGTGCACTATCCATTGTTTTGGTAGTGGTAACAATTTGTGAACTACCTGGCAGCTCATTTTGATATCTTCTCGAGTTTGTTTAGGAACTATCAAACTCAGTGCTCAGGAGAAAAGAAAAATCTCAAAGAACCTTTCAAAGAAGTCTCTAATTCCGTGAAGGAAGGAGGCTTGCACCCACGTCTCCTCTCTGTTCCTCAACTGCTTTGGAAACTGTGGTAATGGCTATTGATATGGCCATGCTGTGAAGATGATGAGAAAGAAATTCTATTAGAACAGCAACACCGTTATTGCAGCAGGGAGGCATGTGGTAGCGAGACCCTTTTCTTTTGATTGAGCAGGACTTGGGGACCTCTTCAGGCTACTCCCAATGCTTGTTGGCAGGTTCACTGAGAATCTTGAACACTGTTGTGGTTTCGTTGAGGGGGTTACAGGGAACGTTTCGGTTATGGGGTCGGGAAATGGGATTCGGTTTCGAGTTTTGTGCAGGGTGCTTCTAGTAGAAAGCACTTGTTGCCGTTGGAGAGCTTAAAGTGGATTAAAGTTGGTTCACTCTTTCATCTAAAAGTACAGCCCCTTATCAAGTGTATTGTAACGGCAGCATGTAGGCATACGAAATATGTAGAACTATTAGCAAGATATTTGTAAGGCATTTCATCTCCTCCTGATTTTTGCAACTGTTGAAGAAAGTTTCTTTCATAGTAACATATCTTCATGAAATGTAGTTTGTAAAATGTGCAAGTAGTGAATCAGCATTACAAATAGAATCTTTTATGAACAGGTGAGCGCTTCTCCCTCAGACTTCCAGTTAAAAGCCATTCTTGTTATCGAAGTAGCATACCTGCTGCCAGTCAATATCATACCATCATTGTCGAGCATACATATTGCAAATTCACCCCTTTTTCTTTAATTCAAAACACATAGAAAATATTTGCAATTTGTGAGGTCATGGTATGATAAATCAAATCAAGCTGTGAGAAGAACGCAAATTCTGATACCTCACCTGGTTGCATCAGGAAATGAAAGACCCTTGTGTACTACAATCTTTCCTCACCCTATGCAAACAATCCCTCGCTGAATAAGGACAAGAAATACATGTTTGACATAAAGGAGATCGTCTTTTACCGCATAGCTGGCCCTCACCACCCATGTCCTGCTCACTTATCATACTCCTTTGTCTGCAAGGGATATTGGAAACAGCGGCATAAGTTTTGTTTCTTTTGCAGGTTTTTATCGTGTGTTACAACTAAGAGCTGCTAGTTTCGATTAGGAATACTGTCTTTTATCTAACTTCTTTAATTACAGGTTTTTTGGGGAATAGATTATAATTCCTTGTAAAAAAAGACTTATTTTTTGTCAAGATGGCCGTACATGTAGGCACAAGGTACATTGTTTACTTTGACCATGTCATTGCTGGGTAGGGATACTCCTTCCTTGAAATTCTATGAAGTTTGTGTCAAAAGATGCAGAAGACTGAAGTCTGAAACTTGGCTTGCCCTGTACCTGTCCCCCTTGCTTTTCTACCCCTCTTTCTCTATTTTCCTCCCATACACCTGTCTTTTTTTTCTTGCTTGTTCCTTACTTTTACTCAGTATTTGTCTCTTGTTGCTCTTTAGGAAGCCTGAGCTTTCATCTATTTCTACCTTCTCTGTTAACACCCACTCTTTTTTTTTTTCTTCATCTTGGAATAACTTTTTTTTCATTTTCTTATCCCTGTTTTGCTTTTCTATTTTCTGTCTTTTGTGACAAGAAAGTACCATAAGTCTTCCGAAATTGCAGACAAATAGAATTTCTTTTATCACCTATTTCTGTAATTCAGAATGATATCATATGCTATGAAAATCATTTTCATTTCTTTTTTGTCATCTTTCAGAACCCTGTATGGCAACCGCATCTCTGATTTACCAGAAGCCATCTTCAGAGATCTGACATCTCTTCAGCTTCTACTCCTGAATGCCAACAGGCTCACTTGCATCCGAAACAACCTCTTCAGGGATCTTGTCAAACTTAATCTTCTGTAAGTATGATTAGGATGATGAGGGTCGAGGAGGAGGAGGTTAACGATTGTAGTGGTGGTGGAGGTGATGGTGAAGGTGATGGTGGTGCTGGTGGTAGAGGTGAAAACAGGGGTGGTGGTGGTGGTGGTGGTGGTGGTGGTGGTACGATGATCTAATGATGGTGATGATGATGCAGATATTAATGAAGATGATTATGATGATGATGATGATGACGATAATGATAATGATGATGATAATGACAATGATCAAGATGATAATGATGATGATGGTGATGATGATGATGATGATGGTGATGCTGATAATATTGATGGTGATATTTATTAGGATGATGGATGGGTGTACAAATATGGGGATAGCAATAATGTAATGATAATGAAAGGAACAAACTGGAAATAGCTAAAAGTGGAGTAGGATGGATTGATGGATGGAACAGGGGGTAAATTTATACTTAATCTTTTATTTTTTACTCTTTTCTATCAATATTAATTTTGATTTTTCATTTAGAATGAGTGTAGTAGCCTGTATTTTTTACACTGCTAAAATTGCTGTCAGTCAGAATAAAGATTGATCTTCATTGCTTTCCTCTTCTAGGTCCCTTTATGACAACAACATTAGATCATTATCAAATGGAACCTTTGATTCACTCAGACAGCTTCAAATATTGTGAGTATCCTTTACCTTCTTGATATCATTTAAACATGTGTGGTTTGTTGTATATGACTGTAACTGGGTTGAATATAATGTTTAATATTGCTGTGGCAAGCAGAGTCTGTGTCATTGTTAAGATTTTGTTTTCATGGTCACGCAAAGAATGCGAATGTTGAAAAAAGTCCAACATTCGTATTTTAGGCTCCAAATGTTTGCCAGACATGGGGGGGGGGGGGGGGGGGGTGGAAGCATCGTCAACTGTTTATAGTTTGGCAGGAGTTTAAAAAAAGTTTGAACTTTCTTAGTGAACACTTGGAGCCTGAAGTGCAGATTTTGGTCTTTGCCATTTTTTTAACATTAGCATCCTTTGCAAATTGTTCTCATGCCCTGTGAAAACCTGGCCTATAGTTTGGATAACAAAACAAAACAAAAATATTAATTCTGCAAATCATCATGTATTTGATTGACAGAAAATAAAGAATTCTTGTGTTTAACATATAGAAGCATCTTGTAATCAGGGATGTTCCTTGCTCTGTTAGTTGTGGCTTTATCAGTTGTCCTACCAATTAAAGATTCCTCAACTGTTTAGCCTTTAGGAATAGCTGCTACTGTTGATGCCTTTTGAACAGTAACAGCTTCACGCAAAAAAAAAAAAAAACCCTCCTAAGCTTTTCAGCAAATTTGCCAAAAATCAAGTGAGGCAGATTTTTAAACATACTCTCTCCCTGCCCTCCAAAACATTTGCCCCTGTGCAAAGGCAGTAAATTAGCCTTGCATTCAGTTGCAAACTTCTATTCTTTTAGTTTGATTGATGACTATATGCAGGCAAATTTGAAAATGCAAATTAAAGTTATGATATGGACCAACTTACCGGAAAGGAATTGGATATACTGAAAGAGGAGTTCAAAGTAAAGTTGGAATGACAGTGAAATTATAAATGTTTTATGATTGAAAAAAATTGACCCCCATAAGAATTTTTAGAACCGAATGCAATGTAGTATAAGTGTGTTCCTGCAATGATGGGAATAGTTTTACGTAGGCTGCAATGTAACAACAGTATGTCATTTCAACTATGTAGTCCGAAATTGCTATTTTCATACACAATATCTGTCCATTCTTTTTCCCTGATAATAAGGGGGATCATTAGATGAAAATTTGGAACGCTTTGGCTCTTAGAGCTAGACTAGATCTACATCGTTTGCACCCACATGTCAACATGGTCAGTTCCTACTCACTGTGAGAGTGATTGTAAAGCATGTGAAATGTAACACCTTGGTAATCAAAACTCACACAATAGATGCTAAAAGGTGAATTGGGTTCCACTGCATGTACTGGTACAGGTATGCCTCAATGCATGAAGTACATGTGGAGGACATTGGGAGAGTGGAAATGTGATTGCCTAGAAATTTCTGTCCAATTTATATTGTAGCACAGCAAGGGAAGACAAAAATTATGTTTTTTGAGGAATATGTATCATCTGTTCTTATCCTGTTGCCTACAGGAGCTGGGTTGGCCCCTGTATTAAACATATCTGAATTACAGAATGCAGTGGTTAGTGGGTTAACTCATTTATCTCTAGTTTTACTTTTGCTTTTTGTTATGCAGAACTTTGATAAACGTTTGTAGTTTGTAAAACAATTCTTTCTGTTCAGTGCAAATCTTTGAGCAGGCTACCTCCCCCCCATACGAAAAAATTAAATCACTTGAAATTAATTGGAATGAACATATTGAGGACTGATTTAAGAATAGCACATATGAAACAATTATGTGCCTGAACTGAACTCATACAGTGCCATGTTATGTAGTAATTTGTTTTATCATTTTGCATGCAATCATCATATGGCAAAACAGTTGACATAATATTTTGAAAAAGATTCTGCTCTGATGTATTATACATGAGCTTCATCATGAAAAGTCCTGAAAACTTGACGTCATAGGTGAAAATGTGCTAATGGTATTTGATATTCTCTCAGCCAATGAAACAAAACTTTTCTTACTCTTTAAAACAAGTTAGGATAGCATTCATAAAACAGAACCATAGTTTTAATCATGGCTTTTCAGTGCTACCACAAGCATCTGAATTATTAATTGACTTCTGCAGAAGCCATCCATGTGGTGAGCTCACATCGTGTCCAAATACTGGAACACAGAATGAGCATCAGGGATGATAACAGGGCGATCAAGCGGTGTGGCGCAAAGACAGATATAACCACACGTGTGAAAAGAGGGAACGAAAGCATCCTCCGAGATTGCTTTTCAATAGAAATTGTATCTTGATGCTGAGAAGTGTGGCATTGTGTGAAGTGATACACGTATATGTAGTTAACACCTTTTGTTGTTGTTATTTTGTTTTTGAGCTTGTGGTAAAGTGATAGTGTTTGGCAATTAGTCACAACTGACCATTTTTTTTGCCTCATACTAAAAGTATGCAATTTAATAAAATGTATATACTTATAAGTATCATAAACTACTATTTTCGAGGATTTTTTTCCTTCCTTTTTTCTTTTATGTTTTTATCACAACTAGATATCGTCAATAAAAATCAAATCTTTCTGTCAATTGATTTGAAAATTATACTATATGACTACTCGTATATATATATATGATGCTTAAAGAAAATGTTACAGGCCACAAAGTGAATTTTGATATTTATGAATAAAAAGAGAAATGACTTTGAAGAAATGACTGCATCAGAAGTGGTTTTTCCCTCTTTAAATCTGATGACCCCTTCTTTCAGGTCATATCTTATACATGTAATTGTGGCTGATGTGTTATCCAGCAGCTATTCAAACCATCCATCAACAAGTCTGCACGTGTAAAATCTGGGTCATATTTCACACCAGGGCTCGGCTGCTATGCGGGCAAATCTCTGCCGCATTTGCAACAACAACTCGCAAAGATAAATTCATAAATATTCACAACTTCACAGCTCAATCCCGGACTGGGGCGCTTTCGGCAAGTAATTTTCTTCTTGCTGGCTTTTGGAAGGTGCAGCAGCACATTCTTGGGCTGTCAGAAGTGGGCCAGTATATTAGAAAGAAAACATGGGAAAAGTGCTGGGATTAGATGGGACTTAGCTTTGTTAGGATAGCGAGGAAAGTTTCCTTGAATGAAAAATGAGTTTTTAATGGACTCCAGTGGGCTTTCCAAACTTTTGTTGTGTGTTATATTACCCCTCCTGCATTATTCAGCTATTTTCCTCAGCTTATCAATTTCAGAGTTTGTCATGTACTTGCAATTTGACGAAATGTATTGTCTTTATGGGAAAAGCTGCGTATGTTCTGTCTTAATGGAGGATTATGTCACCAGATGCTCTTAAGTCTTTTCCTAATCATAGCCCTTAGAATACTGACATTAAACCTACTCTTTGAGTTAAAAATCCCTGTCCTTCCTTGAATTTTACATTCTTATCTTATCTTTTGTCTCTACCAGATCTTTATCCTCAAGCCAGATTTAATGCCCATTTTCTTTTTGGGGGTAGACATTCTCTTTATTTTTTTCTCTTTGAGATTATATGCTTACTTGCCTTAAATTTTCGAGCAGAAAACCAAACTTTAACTATAATATCAAATAAACCTTTTCCTTATATTACAAATCAGCTGAATTATTCTGTACATCTGGGAGGCTTGTTTTAAGTTCCCTAGTTCCTTAATTACCAGTATCAACTGGGATGAAAAGCTTTCATTATTTCTTGAAACTGCTCTCTTTTATGAATAATGTTCTTAAGAAAATGTGATTTCTTGAACAATTCTTCCTTCTAATTTTTCTCATGGAAGTTGTCAATTGAAGAAAGGTGTGACAAACAGGATAGTGGTCTAGACACCTTCACTCCTACTCCTCTTCTAGCAGGAAAACTGAAACCCTTTGCCACCTGTGAAACTTTGCATCCAAACATTAATAGGAGGAGTTTGAACCCACACTTTACAGACAGACAGTATGGTATTTCCATTAATGAGAAATATTGCTTTTTCATGTTGCTGTAAATATGATGGTGTGTTATTTCTGAATTGAGAGCATACATCTACTGTACTTAAACATTGGATGCAGGAGGTATTGTGGCCAGTGAATTTATAGCAGATTAATTCTACTTCAATTTAGTGCTATTGTGTTTTCTTTACTTCAGAGTTGGTGATCACTTGACATATAATTTTAGTAGTTCTTTGTTCTAATTCCAGTTGAAGGGAGAAACCATAAGGGAGGACTAGAAAGATATAAAATCTCACAAGGCTCAACCAATTTATTGTGCAATACTTTGGGGTAGATTGTTTATGATGATAAGCTAGGAAAGAAAGGTATCAAATCTTATAATATTCAACAAAAAAAATCCTGGAATACTTTTTGAGTAGGTTGGTTATGACGAGAGAGAGAGCTTTAAGCTCTGTCACCGAGGGGGTATTACGGTGTGTGGTAGACAGATAGAGGCGAGGGGGCATACTTCATGGGTCGTTGCCGTAATCAGGACCCCTCGATGATAACTGGCTATGCCCTCGTTTGACCTATATTCAACCCCTCTTTCTTTCCAAGTTCCAACATACCTCCCATCAATTTTCTTGTATCTCTCTATCTCCCATTATTTTTTGCTCTATGTTTCTCTTTTGCTCTGTCTTCATATATTTGAAGCCACCTCACTCCACCTATTTTCTCTTTGGCTCTGTTTGCTCTTCTTCTTTTTCCTCTGTCATTCACTATTTTTGTGATTATGTTGTAAGGACTTTTTTTCTCTTTCTATCACTTTGTTGACATTGCTTTCTCTTTCTCTTTCCATCTCTCACTTTCTTTTCCTTTTTTTGTTGTGATTCTCGGTTTTCTTCTGGTTAATATGTGCCATACCCTGCATTCCTTGAGTTCTATCTACATCTATCCTACACCCCTTCCATTTCGTTCTCTCTCTCCCTCTCTCTCTCTCTCTCTCTCTCCTCTCTCCCTCTCTCTCTCTCCCTCTCTCCCTCTCTCCCTCTCTCTTTATCTCTCTTTGGGTTACATGTACATATTTTTCACATTGCATCTCTTCTGTACCCATCTCTTCTGTATCTTGCTCCAACTCTAAAGAAATACCTAGGGCTTCAAATCTGAGCAGTGTACTTTGTAGCATGTGGGACATTTGTCATACGACTTCAAAGAGTATTGACTGATGGAAACGCTACCTCTTCACTGCGTTGTGTGAGAGCTACCGATCATGTTATGCTTTTCAAGCCCCCCCCCCCCCCCTCACCCCACCAGACCCTGCAATATTTGGAACTTCTGCCATACTTTACATGACTGTTTTTACAGCTTACCCAAATTGTGATGTGTACTAGTTAAGTTTTGTCTTGCTGCTTGCATGATACACTATCTGTCTTGTTATATTTCTAAGCTTTATTTTCTGTCTTTATTCTGAGAGTGGGATGATACTCTAGGATGCTCATTACTTTCATGACTGCATTCCTAGTGAATCTTTAAGCCACAGTTCTAAATGATAATAAAATTTAGGGGATGTTTGTACCGCACAATGTCTGTCAGAATTGGCACTCCTGGTGCCAACGCGAGAGACGTACTGCACTTGTGGGCATATGTATGTAATCAGTTTTTCATCACAAAGTATGAATTAATTCAAAAGTATATTCATTAAAATCATTCTGGAAATTGTTCTACTTACCAAAAAAAATTGCTATGAGTTTGAAACAAAATTTAAATTTCTGGCAAAACTGTCATGTTTTTCTGCAATGGAAATACAAAGAAAAAGGGATTGAAACCTTCAGATACTAACGTAACTATTGTGATATATACTACTTTCCGTCATCACTGACATTTATGAATTTATGTTAAGACTACAGTAGCACACTTTTACTTTCGTGTTAACTTGCATGAAAACCAAATTGTGTCTTTCAGCTCAACTAAGGAAAAGTTGTTCAAAAAGGGGGGTTAGGTAGCTGAGCAAAACATAGTGAATGAAAAGATATGTAAAGACTGTAAAATGCATACTCTTGTCTGTTGTTTTGTGTTCTGTTTTGTTTTCTATTTTTGTGCCACTCTGTTTTGCTATAAAGCTACCTATATGATTATAGCTGGTGATATATCCACATCTTAATTAGATCCTGGTTAAGTTTTGTGTAAGCAATGTTCATCCAAATGTGAATTTCAGCTTACATTGTATTTTACTTGATTCGGTTGGAATGGTTTGTTTGGAAAGATTGAAATGCTAAGAACCGTGTATGAAGGATGTCCATTGAAAATTTACAAGGTCACAAAAGATGTGATTGATAATTCTTTACATTGCTCTGTTTGAAATGATAGATATATTGTTAAATGGTTTGATGTACTTATTCAGACATAATGTCATTCAAATTGGAAATTGAATGTTTGCTGAATCTGAATTTGAATTTAGGAGACTGTAAAGCAGTAAATTCAGGATGATATTAATCTTTCCTCAGAAGACACACCTGTATATTTAGTCTTCGACATACTTCCACTCGCTCACATTCCTTTTACGACTGTAATACATGTAATGCATTCAAACCACTTTTTGAGAATAGGCATTTCTCTTTCATTTCCGCTTCCTGTCAAGGGGTGTTTATTTCCTAATTTTACACTTTAACATCCGTCTTGGATGACACACAAAGAAGTGTCCTTATTCTCATTAGAATCACTTGTTGAAGAGCCTGTGAGGTGTGAAATTTTTCTCTGAAAAGGTTGAAGAGGAAAGGGTGAATCGCACCTCTTTTCATGCCTTTGTAAGGCTTCAAGCTGCTTGTTGAATCAGATTAGAGCAATTTGTCAGCTCAGGTGGAATTAATTGGTGTGGGTTAATATGTGGGATCAGTCAGTAAAGACGACATGAAGGCAACAAATAGGTTGTGATGACGGATAACTGGTGGGTAGGAGGAGATATTCAGTGGACTGCATGTGCTGTACATAGAAAATCAGTTGCCTGTCTCATAAGCCCTGAAACTGTTCAGTGATTTTCTTTGCCAAGGAAATAGACAATTCATTTTAAAAAAATTGTACTGATGATTCTTTTGGAAATGTTTATTATATTAACTTTTATGATTCTCTTAGTTCTTTAGGCAGTTTTAACCCCCTCCTAAATAATAGACTTTTAAAAATGATTGGTGCATGAAGTGATGCACTTTAAATTATTTCCTTACCATAAAATTTATAGTGCTCAAAGGCATAAAGTGTGCAGTCTCATCACTCATTCCATTATATTTGTGATGTATATCTGTATTTTCAAACTTGATCATGGAATCCTGGTACGTATTCATGATGAAAAACTAAAAATAGTATGATTTGAAATTTCAAATGTCACACTGTTTAATAGTGTTATACTAAATTCTGTTTCATAGTTAGTGCTTCTTTCTGTTGAAAAATAATGTTATTTTTGATAATTAGTGTTATTAAACATATTAAAGCGACGATGTATTGAATGTGAATGTGCAGAAGTCCATTAAATGTTCACTCTTTTTTTTATTTTCCAGACATTTGGCACGAAACCCCTTCATTTGTGACTGCAACCTAAGATGGATTGCTGAATACCTTGAAAACAATCCTGTAAAGGAGACAAGTGGTGCACGTTGCGCCCTACCTGTCAGGATGGAACGCAAACGGATTGCCAACATGAAGAGTGTCAAGTTCAAGTGCAAAGGTGTGTTGGTTTTTGTAATCATTTGTAGAGGAATCTCTTTTTTTTCACTGGAAGAATGAAATTGGGGTTGAAAGAATTGTGGTTCTATCTTGACATTTGACTGTAAGATACTTGTACTTGCGATTTATTCCAGTGCCCTTTTTTGTTTAATTTTTCTTGGAGCTAATGATAATATTCTTATATTATCAATGTATATCGAGAGCCTTGAGGGCATACTGTACAGAGAACACTTTACATAGATTTGGTTTACGGCAACCCCAACACAAGCCACATGCTTCGCGGGAACCTCACCTCCTTCCACATTGTTTTCTTGACAAAGAAATATTTCATTTTTTTTTAAAATGTGATCATGACAAGGAAATCAATGTTTCTTGAATCTGAATCCGATGCATGAATTTATGTCGCTTATAGCACCTTTGATATGACACTGCTCTCATGTTGTTAGTGATGCTGGATTTTCTGATCCTGAAGACTTATGGAGAAAGATCTTTACTGGACCAAGGTCTGAGTCTATTCAGTTAACCTATAGCAGTGCAGAGTTTTCTTAATGGTTTCATTAATCAGCTTTCACTCCTCAAATTGGCAACAATTATTTGTTATATTTCACTCCTACATGTACATGGTTTGAAAAAAATAAGAAATTGTATAGCATAAGACAATGTGACCGGAAAAGAGAAATTAACAGAAAAAGAGCTTGTTTGTAGACAAAAGTAGTGATTATGTATTTTGCACTGCATTGCCAATTTAGAGAGTTTTAATGATTAGGTACAATCAAATTGCTCTAATCGAGAATGACAAAATGTACATTAGAAGTAGACGTAAAGTTTTCTGTATGATATGTAATTCCTAGCATTCTGGATCAAATGATACTGTAAAAGTGTCACTAAAGGAGACACTGAGCTGCTTTGGATTAAGAGCTAAAAGAGCATATCTCCATGTAAACTGCATATCAGTCATGATCAGTGCCCCTCTGTCTCTCAGCAGAGGAAATGCACAGATGTAAATGTACAGTATACATTGTTTAAAAGTGGAGAGACCAGAGAGTTTAAAAGCTATTGATTAGACATTTACATTTCTGAAAATTGGAGGCTTATGAATGTACAGTGTTCTTCACAAAGTCATTTCCTATTTAGATTGAAGCCTGGAAAGTTGATGAATGCCTCTTGTCCATTAGCTAAAGACAGAGTGTTCTTCATTTCTTGTATGCAACTAATAGGTGGTTATTATAACCAGAAAATTCATGTTCATTCCTTAATGGCAGATCTCTGGGCTTCTCTGAATATTCTGCCTTTTTAAATGCTTTGCTTTGGATATTTCTCTCTGACAGTAATAGCCAGACTTGAAGATTGGAGATGTACATAGGAAATGATTTGCATTTAGAGATATAGGGAGTCTATTTCCTCCTTAATGCCTCTTGGTATTAGCTCCCTATCTAGTGGTACACATTTAAGAAGATATTCTAAATGGGAGCTTTCTTCTGAAGCTGGCAGCACTTTTATCTATATTCATAGGGTTTTATGTTGGGAAGGGGGCTTATGGTCTAATGCCACTAATGCACATCTAGGGTCTGTATATTGTAGAGAAGATATTTTGCATCGAGAAGTCAATGGACACAGTTAGAAGTTTTTCTGAATGATGAATTTTCTGGTGAAATGAGCGGGAGAGTTGGTCTCAATATTTGTATCGAGAATTAATTCATATCCCTGGGGGAAATCTTTCAATGGGGCCATTTTTTTATATGATGAGTAGTCTTTGCCACGAGACTATAAGGAGAGTTGTGCATCAAATTTTTTCTTACTTTAATGACATATCGGTTGTTGAACCTAGTAAAATAAATCGTATATTGAATATTTTATGTGTTTGTAATGTC
The DNA here is from genome assembly GCA_029962745.1 of Echinometra lucunter. Lineage (NCBI taxonomy): Eukaryota > Metazoa > Echinodermata > Echinoidea > Camarodonta > Echinometridae > Echinometra > Echinometra lucunter. The sequence continues at coordinate 18,707,193 of CM057159.1, forward strand.
AAACATTCATTTTTTTCTGTTTATTGTCGTCTTTCATGGAGAATACTTGTTTCTCTATTGTGACAATATATTTAAAGGGAAAATGTTGACTGTATCTGAACTTAAAATACTTCTATCATTCAAAAGAGGGCATTGGTGTGGTTTTTGATGATTTGAAAAAACTGTGAGATGTAAAAACATTACTTTTTGTGCTAATATTGACAAATTGCAAGTTGAGTATTTCTTCTTCCATCTTTTTGAAATGGCTTTTTTTTTCTTCATACAATCATTCTGTTTGTCTTGTGCTTGATGATCAGATGCTGAATATTACCGTACTGCCCGAGCTGGCCAGTGTTTCATTGATCATGATTGTCCTGATGCTTGTACATGTCATGACAGTATTGTAGACTGTTCAAACAGAGGGCTACCAACCGTCCCTGATGAAATACCTACATACACTACAGAACTGTGAGTAACGTCCTGTCACCCGTGCGGTATTTGTTCCATTAAAATATTGTGCATATTGCAATAGCATTCTTTCTGTTTTTTCAAGGAAATGAATAGACTTACATAACTGTATTTTGGTACACAACACAAGTACTGTCATGAATTTGTTTGCAATATATTAGAAGCTTGATTTTGAAATTACAAAAAGGGAAGAAAAAAGTTTCATAGTCACAGTTACATGACCTGAGTAATCATTGGAGATTGCTATTTCAGTGTTCTTTACATTTTGACACCGACTCGTTTTTAAAAAAATATATAAAAGGTATTTTAAAAGAAATAACTTTAAGGAAGTATCTTGATTCTCATTTCTGAATTGTTGAATTTCCAATGTTTCTAACTGCAAGCTATCATTCACATGTCTTGACACTTTCTTGTTTGACATCTCTTCTTCTCCATAGGAAATTGAATGGAAATGAAATTTCACGAATTTCAGCAGATGGCAAGTTCCTTCATCTACCCAATTTAAAAATCTTGTAAGTACTTGTCTGTCAATGAAAAAAATAAAACACTTTCTCTCTCTCTCTCTCTCATTATCTTTCTCTTTCTCTTTATTTCTCTCTGTCTCTCTCTGTCTCTCTCTGTCTCTCTCTCTCTCTCTTCTTTGATGTGTTTCCCAGTGTTGTTATTTGCTTTTCTGTGGTTTGCAGAAATTTATGTGTTTTGAGTATTTTAAAATTTGTAGTCTGATGACTCTTCTGCAAGTACCATTTGAATAGATTTGATTTCTTGCATTAACAGATGGCCTACTGGAACTGGATTTGTCCTGTATTCTGTATCCTGTAATCTGTATAAATGAGAGAACCCACTAGTCAATTGGTTAATAAATTTTTTTTTAAAGTTTGGAAGAACATACGTACAATTCCACTAGAGATTTAGAACCACTCTGACTATTGAATAAATAAAAAAGGGATTAAGGTTATTAACCTGGTGAGTAGGATTTGCTTTTAGTATAATATGCAATCTCCTAGACCTTAGCCCTTAGTGTTCAATGAGTTAAGAGGAGCTGAGCAACCAGCAATAGTGTATTGTTAGATAACTTTTTTATACATCGTTGTGCTTTCACCAGGAAGAAATTTGAGCTACATGTATACCCTGTTTGCACTGATTTGTTACTTGCTTTGAGAGAGCAGGTGAAATCCCAGATAAAACTCGTCAAATATTCATAAGCCATCAAGTAATCATTATCTGTTGAATATATCATCCTCATATATTTCTCATTATTCCCTCATCCATCTCCCCCCTGCATCCATCCAGGGATCTCCGTGACAACCGCATCTCGGTCATTGAAGATGAGGCCTTCCAAGGAGCAGCTTCTCTCGTTGATTTGTAAGAAGTTTTGTTATCTTTTCTTGTACTCACCCGTAACTGTTAGTTGTTTTTGTTTTTAATCTAACTTTTTGTATATTTACTTGTAGTGTGTGCATGTTTCTCTTCTGTCCAACTGTTGACAATTGTATAAACAGAAGTGTTGATCATATGTTTGTAAAATAATAGTTTTTAATTCGACTACATGGAAGATATTGCATGGTTAGTGTGTAACATGTATTTTTGCATGAGCCATTTGGGAATTCTTAGGGCTATTTTCACAACCACATTGTGAAATGGATTAATAAACTGAAGTTGTTGAACAGAATGTTTCCTTTATTTTCTCTGACTTTCAAACAGCCAATTTTGTTGACTGCTTTATTTCTTACCCATGAAGAGAAACCTTTGTTATTTATGTTATGGTACATCCTTTTCTCAATAGTTAAAACTCTTATGACTTTGCATTTCAAAGGACATTTTGTTTGTTTATTCTTCAGTGATTTTGATGCTTTGTCCTCCCCAAATATTTTCCCATGTCAATAAATGACTGCTTTGAATTCTCTGAAATCTCAGTGCTTTAGTGCATGCTTGTATGTTGTTTTTTACCCGGGACTTGTAAGTTATAGCTTAAATCTTTGCACTGTGCCAGGCTAATGCGCTAATTTCCCCTGTAGCTGATGGGTCAATTGCTAACATTATGTAAGACAGTCAAGCATGCTTGCAAGATGGTGAAATCATGCATCATTTACTTCGTCATATATCTTAATAGTTACTTGAAAATATCCAACGACAATACAGCAAGAAAATCCAAAGATAAATAACTTCAGCTTTGTAAGGCTAGAAAAGCCTAATTTTCTTCAGATTTTATGATCCCTGAATAAGTAAAATGTTTACATTTGTCTTTAAAATGTCATACCTTTCAAAGCCAGCAGGTTTTAGTTTATTGTAATGTGTGTATTTTCAAAAGAAAATTTCACACAATCTTTTGAAAAAATATTTTTTCTAATAATTTTTACGGACTTTTTTTTCTCAAAAAGCTATTTCTTCTTAATTCCATGTATGTTACATTTCTATGTCTCCTTTGCTAATAACTGAGTTATGAATCTTATTTCCCTGAAATTAATTTTCCCTTGCAAAATGTGTTACCTTCGTAGACTTGTGTCCCCTTGTCCTTCTGAATTAAAAAGAATTTCAAATCAAGCTTTTTGCTCCTTGTCTCTTAAATGACCTCTGTTTGCCAATAATGTTTTCTGTTTTTTGACTGTTTTGTTTTTTATTTCTGTCAATTCCCCTGTTTCTCTCGTTTCTGTCCTGTGCTCGTTTGGGACATGAAGAATTCTCACGAACAACAAACTGAGTAATGTCACCGGACGCTCTTTCATAGGACTCAAAAATCTCCGGACGTTGTGAGTATATATATCGATCGAAAAAAAAACCACCAGCCCATTTCAAGCATCGTGGCATCTTCTTGACATTTTCAGCGCACGAGATTTCATCTGTTTTCATTTTCTTTCTTTTAATCCTTTATGTTTGTTCATTTGGGTGAAATTTTCTTTTGGTGTTAACTCAGATGGTGTCAGGTTATCTGATTGTCATTGATAATCTCTCTGTTTATTCATGTGTTTTCCGATAATCAGATCCTTTTGAAACAGGAATCACACTTTGATTATAGTATCTTGGGAATATGACTTCAAAAATATCTTGAAATCTGAGCTGTTGTCATGCCAGTCCTGAGCAATGCACCTTTTAACTTTTCTACATGACCATGAAATTTACGTCACGGATAATTAATTCATATCTCTCATTAACTGTGCTTGCTATGGATCAAAAACCTCCACTGCCACCTATACACTGAATGTTTGTTAATAGTCGACTGTGGCATTCCCATTTTGTTCCATAATTGTAGACCAAAGTCTATTAGGAGTTAAAAACTGCTTTCAAATTGACTATTTGTCAATATTCGGAAGGACCAAGTAAAAGTAGAATGGTCTACTGGTCCTAAGATACAGTCTTAAAGTGATTCTCTTTCTGTTTCTATGGGATTCGCTTCAGTAACACTTCAATATTTAACCCATATTTAACCAACCATTAACACTTTCCTGGTGTTATATCAGCTATATATCCTTTACAAGTGATACTTGACTGTACATTTTGCATACTGTAAAAAGACTTTACCTTTAAGTGAATAAATTTTCATGATTTGTTTCATGAATTAAGTTTTTTTTTTCATATTTAGAATAAAATGGAGCTGATCTGATAAAAAAAGGGGATAGGGTTAAAAACCATGAATGAATGATGCGGAAGGGGGGGAAGGGGATAAGAGTTAAGTGTTTACCGCGGAATGAAGACGTCATTCTTGATATTCACAGTCATGTTTCACAGTCTGCAAACATAAGCAGTCTGCTCACTTAAACCGGTTAATGCAGTGCATGTTGTATTAACGACCACAGCCATGGTGTGATCGTGCATTTATTTTTGCAGTTTTGCTGAGACTGGATATAACACGCATATTATACACATCTAACCTTTCTCCACTAACTGGCCATGTTTTATTCTTTCCAGGATTGCTCACTTATCACAATTTGTCTTTTTTTATTTCATCACATTTAAACCTTTTTTCTCCTTTCACCTGCTAATTCATGATTCATTTCTCTTTCAGGGTGTTAGTGCGTGCCTTTTCCTGGCTCTAAACAGGAGGGAAATAGCGGCCCTTTTTACATCCTATCTTTTTTTATTTCTCTTTACAATTATACACAGCACCACTTTTTACTTTTCTTTGTTTGGAATGTTCTGATATCATTTATGATTACCTTTTATTTTAATTATCAATATTTGACTAATTAATCAGGAATGTTTTGAGATGCATCACATGCATGTTGGAAGTATATCTAATATCAGATTACTGAATGCACACTGAAAATATTGGAATCGTCTGTTATTATTCCTCTCAAGTGTCTGCATTTTTCCATATGCCTTTTATCCTTCTCGTGAAACCAGTAAAGTTGGGGTTCGTTCATGTCCACTTTTCTTGAATTCTTGAAAGAGATTTGCAGATGATGAAGCTGAGTAAAAGTTTAAGTTCTGTAATGATTCTCATACTTAGATGGGTATGATATAGTTCGCCAAATTAAAAATATAGATATATCCATGGCAGGGGGAAGGGGGAAGAGCAGCAGGTGCCTCATCACAATGAGGCACTTAGGATAGGAGATATAATCATGAAAGTTAGAAATTCTTATCACATTGACACCCAAATTTGATTTGAGTTATGTTTTCCATGATTCCACAAGGGCAGCAATTTAAGCTGTACCAGCTATTTTTCTCTGTGGAAAATGGTGTATCCATTTACCCTTATGTACCAGTGTCATAGCCTTTATCAGTACACCATGCCAGTCTCTCTTTTACCCCTCCCCACCCACCTGTTTCCCATGTCTCATTTGGTACCATACACTGTTGAAATCCACCTCCCCCAACCCGATCCCGTCCCCGTTTTGACATGGGACAATATCTAAGTCCCCTCCATCATCGCCACTTCATATGCTTCCGATCTCTCCATCTGAAAGTCAGAGAGCAAAAACAGAACCAAGGAAGAAATAAAACACTTTTGATTTCGTGACAAGGTGGTAGGAGGGGGATCTCTGCTTGATCTACTACACACGTGGGGCCTCCAGAACCCTCCCCATGCTTCGTCATTGTGCCGATGCAGAACAAGGGGTGGCATGTGTTTGAAAGAAAAATCCCGGGTGTGAGTTTAGATTACCCTGCTCTAAACAATCGAGCCATAATTATTGTTGTCCCTAAACCCTCCGTCAACATTGCGCAGCGATTGTTTGTGCGCCAGACAATCCCCTTTCTGAATCATGATGGTGGAGGTAAAGCCAGGAGAAATACGTCCACCTGGCGTTAACAGGGCTGAAAGGAGAAGGGAATGTGGATGGAATAGGGGCAGCTTTAGTGAGAGATGTACTTGCGATCAACTGTGGGAGGCATGGATTCCATCTTTCCATCATCTTTTTCTCATATTTCCATCAAATACTCATCATTTTTGTCATGAAATATTCATCCATTCCATGACACATACATCATTCTGAGTCCTACATTGATAACCATCATCCAATAATCATAACTCTCATCACATTTGCATAATATATATATTCATATCCCATCATTTTTCATTAAAACATTTGTCATTCATCATTAAAAATCCTCATATTTCATAACAGTGTTCATTTCATTAAAAGTAACAACATTTTAGCAACTAATAATATTCAATCCATTCATCATCATGGTCATCAAACATTAATTGAAATCAGTTCTGCAAATTCATAATAATTATGAACATTAATCTCATTCCATCATGATATATTTTACATGTCATACTTCATCTCAAGTAAGGCCACTAACTTTCACTATTTCATATAATACTTTTATCAGAATTTGTTAACTCTTAAATTTTGGACTAGATGCATGCTGAATGTAATTGATGTACAGTTCACAAATTGTAACGTTTTCTTCTATGGGAACTATATACTTTGTCAAGAAAATTGGTATATTATTGATTTTCCATTTCCATATTTCTTGACTTAGAGGTTAGGGGGGATATTTTAAGAACTGAAGGATATGAATATATTCATCAATCATCTACAGGACATATATTATTACAGAGTTTAAAAAAAATCGGTTTACAACAGAATTTCCCTATTATAGTTGACTTGGACACTTTCAAATTAACGTAGACGGGTTTGAAATAAAATGTGGAAAATATTTAACTGTCGACAGCTTGTTGTTGAAATACCTATCAACATAGTCATTAATCACCCATCTAATGATGCCATACATTTAATAGGAGGGATATTCCAACACTCCTTCTGGTTTCCTGCATAGAGCATGCAGTGTGCTAGAATATTTCAAGGAGATGAATTAAAACATCAGTCCTCGGGTGTTTCAAGGTCTTTGAGGGGATTTCCACTTGGGAGAGATTTTTGAAATCTGAGGAAACACATTGGCACATATAAGACCAAACAATCTGCTCTCTCTCTCTCTCTCTCTCTCTCTCTCTCCCTCCCTCCCTCCTCTTCTCTCCTTTCCTCAGCTTTCTCTTTGCCCCTCTTTTACTCTTTCTTATGGTGGCCCTGAAGTAGGCTCGATAACAGGTCATGGGCGACGCGAATTTTGCGACCTAGTCGCGAAATTTGCGATTTGGGTCACCAATTTCATGACCCATGACGTGAAATTCATGAACCGGCGACCCGAAATTCGTGACCCGGACACGAACTTTGCGACAAGTGTTGCAAAATTCACGCCCTGTAGTCACGAAATTTGTGACTTTGGGTCGTGAATTTCATGACTTTGGGTTGCGAACTTCGCGACTTGGGTTGCATATTTCACGACCAAAGTCGTGAATTTTTTGTACATGGCTGAGTGGTGCGAGTGCGAAGGATGTGAATCAATCAACATATTATGTGTACGATGAGCAAGTGCACGTCTGTGGTGCACGTGTGTGACTTTGTGTCAGCTGTCAACACATGGCCGTTGTCGACGATGATGGAAGTCTGACTTCTTTAAGATCTTCTTCTTCTTCTTCGCTATCTTTTGATATACGGCAGAGTCAAGATGACAACGTCAACGATGCGAAAACGGGCATTTTCTTCTGCTCAATATCTTCTTCCGTTTCATACGGTCCCGCTCAGCCATGTACAAAAAATTCACGACTTTGGTCGTGAAATATGCAACCCAAGTCGCAAACTTTGCAACCCAAAGTCATGAAATTCACGACCCAAAGTCACGAATTTCGTGACTACAGGGCGTGAATTTTGCAACTCTTGTCGCAAAGTTCGCGTCTCGGGTCACAAATTTCGGGTCCCGGGGACATGAATTTCCCGTCATGGGTCACGAAATTGGTGACCCAAATCGCAAATTTCGCAACATCGCACATGACCTGTTATCGAGCGTACTTCAGGGCCACCATACTTTCTCCACCTCTCTTGCACTCATTTAATCTCTCTTCTACTCTCACTCTACTTCCTTTTCTCTATTTACTTCTCCATTTTCTTTTAGTTATCCTTTCTTCTAAGGGAGAGATATCATCTTTGTTGTACAATCACACATTCTTTGTATTTACATCATTTATCCTCATGGGGAAAAGATGACAAACAGAGAAATGCTATCAAAGTACTTTTCATCTTCAAGAGGTGTTTCACATAGCAGGCTGTTTGGGTATTGTTGCACCTCACAATTGTACAAATTTTGTACACATGAAATTATAACTTGACACAGTAATACCCATGTAGATACATCATTTACCAGAGAATCCTGTACATATACATGTCAGTTTGAATGCACTGAATTAACTTCTGACAAGTGTTAAAGGTATTAAATTGATTAACAATTGTACTCAAATACATTTCTACACCATAAAACAAGGGAAATTAACATGTACAGAAATATCAAGGTAGTCCTAAATAACTGAAGTTATATTCTCTTTGTAATGCCTGCTTTACATATACTTTCATTACTCATACAGGATGCTGAGAAGTAACAGACTGTCTTGTATCACCAACGAGACTTTCACCGGGCTTAAATCGGTCAGACTCCTGTGAGTATTGTTGTTATCCTACAATGTGAAGTTGAAGTTCATTTGGTACAATTACATGTAGAACTAATAATTGTTGATAAATTTGTTTTTTCTTTGTGAGTTACAATTTGACATTATGCTTGTGTGATATAAAGAATATGTTTCAAGGAGTTTTACTAGATTTTGATTAAAGCGTATTTTGCTTACAAGCTAACTATGATTTCACAAAGGGTTATTAGAAGTTGATAGATGAAAGGATAGATAGTGGAGAAGATTTTTTTAATATTATAATGGAGGAAAAAGGGAAGAAGATTGACACAGTGGTCAAACTTTAATTCAGAGGAAGGAATTATGTGAAATACATCACATTCAATTAAGAGATTGATAAGCAAACAAGGAAGAGGAAAAAAGATACTCCTAGCATAGTGCAAACATTATGAGAGACTTCCAGGAGATCTGACGCGTGCTGAAGTGGACAAAATGTCATCTCCTCGTCTGACAATTATCAAATTGGCATCAGTCATCAATGCTGTCGGACGATCGTAGTTTCTAGCCTGGCATGATACTTCCGATGTCCACTTCCCCTTTGAATCTCGAGTTTGTCATTGCCAATTAGATGTTTGATGAATGGCTATGTCTGACCTCAAAAGTAACCCTCAGATATTGCAAGGATTTTTTCTCAAGGTATTCAACCCCCCCCCCCCCCCCCGGATTAAAGTCTGATCTCAAAGCTAAAGATATTCAGGCTGTTGATGACATTTTAGGATTAGGTCCCTTGTGTGTTGCTTGGGAACCTCTCTGTAGGGCAGGGATTTACTCATTTCCTCTTTACTGAAAATCTTAATTTTTTTAATATTTTAAAAATTACCTGTATAATATTGAATCTAGAATTTGTGAATTGATAGTTTCAGTTTCATAGACTTGTATTCTCAGCCATTACAATAAATTTTGAAAATTTTAAGAGTGTTCATCTTTAGAATAGTATATCATATTTTTGGTAAAGAGAAGAAAATCTTTTGTAGTAATGTGTTCATCAAGGTTTTCAACTGAAGAATGTTATTGGTTGCCTATAAAGGTAATGTTACAAAAATGAAATTACAAAGAAAAGTGAAGTGATCACAGTAACATATCTGTTCAAAACTGAAAGAAAAAGACAACAATCATCACTTTCTGCGATTGATCCATGGCATGACGTCCAAAGGATATGTGACTTAGAAACATCACGATGAAAATAGGACATTTCTTGACCTATAACAATGGCAGGTCACACAGATGAAAGTCACTGTTACTCTGTCATGTTTTTCTATCTCTCTGGAGATTTCATATTAAAACAATAGCAGGCATTGTGTGGTAGTATGAATTGTATGTTATATACTCAGTTTTGAAGAAGAATTGGAGCTATTATATACCCCTTGATACTGTATTGTAATTTCTAATGAATTCAAAGCCTGTTGCTCTCAACAGAGGTGAAATGTCAAGAACAGGGCCATTTATGATGTAAAGGGCCTATGTTCTTTTGTCTCCCAAGAGTGCTGTAAATGATTTTGTTAAAGCAAATATACAAACTATCTATGTACATTATTTTGTGAATCACTTTAAAGTTTGAAGAAGCTAATATTTTAAGATACTTTGTCATGCCATTTTTTTTCCTTTTGAGGAAAAGTACTGAAATCCGAGTGGTTGTTCAAAAAATTTGATTATACATCACACCCTGTTATTCTACACAATGACAGATGTTATGTACAAAAAATTGCTTCATCATTTTCGGAAACAAATTCTGTCTCCGTGATAGTTGGCAATTTTTGTCAATTTGGCTGAAAAGGAAGGAGTTTTAATGGCTCCCTTCCCATTCACATGTAGGTCAGGTTCAGGGTTAAAGTTACAACTAGATATGGTGTCTCTCAAAATTATTCATACACAACAAAGTTTGCTGTTGTGATTTTTGAAATATGTCAAATCCCTTGTCATGAAACTTCTGATGAGGATAATGATAGACTTGATCAGAGTTTTATATATTTTTTTTCAGAGAATGTCAGTTTTTTTTTTAAAATTTGAAGTATATATAAATACGTACAAAGCTTCCATTGTTGTTTTTATGTACTGCATCAAAGTTAGGCAGTATTTCTGCTTGTTCTCATACCCCCCTCCCCCCATAAAGTTTTTAATAAACTGATAGATTTAGGGACCTTGCTTACTCATTTTATTGTTGCATTAAAGTAATCATGTGAAAAAACAAATACTTTGAATGACAACATGTTAAAGTTTCTGTTTAGGGAGAAAAACATCATTCCTTGTTAAAGACATTGATTTCTTGGAAACATAGCTATGCTTTGTATGTATATTATATTCATGTATTTTTCACCAATGCAGGTCTTTGTATGATAATGCCATCAGCACTATTATGCCTGGCTCGTTGGATTCAATGAAAACTTTGGCAACTCTGTAAGTCTTCTTCATTTTCTGTCTTTAAAACAAATCTGTGTATATCTCTCCATTTCCTCTTTTAATTGTCCTCCTTCCTCCCCCCCCCTCTCTCTCTCTCTCTGTCCCTACCCCCCTTTTTTTCCTCCCCTCTCCCCTCTCTCTCCCTTTCCTCTCTCTCTCCCTTTCCTCTCTCTCTCCCTTTCCTCTCCCTCCCCTCTCCCTCTCCCTCCCCCTCCCCTCCCCTCCCCTCCCCTCCCCTCCCCTCCCCTCCCCTCCCCTCCCCTCCCCTCCCCTCCCCTCCCCTCCCCTCCCCTCCCCTCCCCTTCCCCTCCCCTCCCCTCCCCTTCCCCTCCCCTTCCCTTCCCCTCCCTTCCCCTCCCCTTCCCTTCCCATCCCCTTCCCTTCCCTTCCCCTCCCCTTCCCCTCCCCTCCCTTCCCCTCCCCTCCCCCTCCCCCTCTCCCTTCCTCTCCCTTCCCTCTCCCTCTCCCTTACCTCTCCCTCTATCTCCCTCTCCCTCCCTCCTTCTCCCCTCCCACTTTTCCCTCCCTTTCCCAGTTCACTTCCTCTCCTTCCCCTCCCACTGTACTTCCAGCCCCAGCCCCCTTCTTTTCCTTCTCTCCTACTTGGTTTAACCTCTGTTCTTGTTACCCATTTGTGTTGACACCAGTTGCCATGGTTTCATGTGCCTATATACACGCACAAGATCAACCATTTTCTGACCTAAATCTGACTCTCTTTGTGGCCACCATTTCCAGTGACAATTATCATTTTGCAATCTGATCCTAAAGGGAAAGGGGAGTGTGGTCAGAAAGAGACGAGAGCTTTCCGTCATGTGAGGTCTGGAGTGAAGTCTAAATATATCTTCTGCTGATTCATGTGAATTCTGATTGATGCTGTGAAATAATGTTAGGAAATAAATGTAATGTGACATGTGTGGTGTGATAAAAATTAGGAGGGATGGGGGGGGGGGGGGTGAGGAAAGAGAAAAGAGGAGTTCCATGCTAATGTTTGGATATTTTGTTTTTTCATATATGTATGCTTTGATATATTGTGTTTCTGTATGATTAACCAAGATGGATTCAATTTAATTTTCAAAGTATATTTGAAAGTGTAAATAGTCACGTATTACTGTAATGTACTGTACAACTGATTTACGCCTTTTATTGAAAAGATGCAGCATTATTCAGTTATTCATTTTCTTTGTGCTGGCATCTGTTACAAGTTTTGGCTTCATGATGACAAATATATTTCCATACTTTTCTTGTAGAGGGAAAACAGTTTTATACATCGGACAAACTTGACCCTGCCATTTTTATGTGGTTAATCACTACTGCTATATTTTGTCTTTGATGTTATCAGGAATCTTCTTGGAAACCCATTGAACTGTAACTGTCACCTGTCTTGGCTGCCCGATTACCTGTCTGCTCGTCAGATCATCACCGGGGAGCCACGCTGTCAGGAGCCTTCCTCACTGCAAGACACGCCCATTCAGACTCTCCAGAGGGAACAATTCACCTGTGAAGGTATGAGAGAGATGGATATGGTGATGTAATGATGGTGATGGTGATGGTGATGATGATGATGATGGTGGTGATGATGATGATGATGATGACAGCGATGATGATGATGATGATGATGATGACAGCGATGATGATGATGATGATATTGGGATGATGGTGGTGATAGGGATAATGATAAACATGAAGATGATAAAATTGTTAGTGGTGATGATCATTGTGATGATAATGTTACTGATCACAACAACATTTTTGATGTCATTCCTTACATTTCATCCTTTCATATACAAAGGTCTACTATGCTTTTAATAAAATTCAAGAGAGAATGGACCCTCCAAATTATTTCCGAGCTTTTTAAAACAAATACATTTGCCAGATCCTAAAAACTGCTTGAAGTACAGGATGCACCTTTGCTGTGTCTACTCTTCAGATGTATTGTAACCAAATTAAATGGAGAACAAGATTGCAAACATCTTTGTCCAATTACACATGTATCTGACTCATCATCTCATTGTACTGCATGTTGATGATGGCTCATACCAGTCATCCAGTGGTCAATTGAGTTCATCAAGGTCACTTCAGGTCATTTGAGTAAATGCAATGTGTTCATGATCACTGGGGCATTTAAGATATTCTTAAGATATAAATCAAAGATGATTGAATGAGTTTTTTTTTTATTATCCATGTCAAGAGTGTACACTAGGCAAATATGAAACCCAGTTTTCAAGGAAAGGACCCATTAGTAAACCTGAGAACCATACAGTGTAGGGTTTTATGAAGGAAAATTGCAGAAATGCCCCCCCCCCTTACAAAAAAAAGCTACTTAAGCTCTCTAAGGTTAATGAAAGGTTTGTCTGGTTAATGGCATTTGTTTCCACTTTCTATTCAGTCACCATTAATTTCTAAGAAACGCTGAGCTGTGCATCTCTTTCACCAATGTTGAAACAAAATATTCATGCATAGCAAAGACCACCAGGGAGGAGAGTTGTGCTTTCTTCATAAAATGATTTACCGCTATCTCATCTATTGTCTTGATCAATCATTAGTTCATTTTGCTTTATCCTTTTACTGTTTTGCAGGGAATGATCACAACAGCTGTCTACCATCCCTAGCCTGCCCCAGGGAGTGTGCCTGTAGTGGTACTGTGGTGAGATGCAGCCGCAAGGAACTCACCTTACCCCCTCGCAACATCCCCTCAGGAGCCACCGAGCTGTAAGCCAACCCTCCTTCCCTTCTAAAAAAAAGAAAAGAGGGAAAATGAAAGAGATCCCCTCTTCTTGAAACTTCCCCTTAGGGGGGCTACTGAGCTTCAATTGTAATTCTACCTCCAAAACAGACAGAAATTTATAATCCAAGGGGTCTTCTGTAACTTTTTAGTATAACCTGTGAATAGTGTGATAGATGAATAGAGAACAACCTTTAACCTGATGAATACTAAGCTCAAGTCAACTCGGTCTGGGGTCTTTGGAAAATGCATGATCTACCAACATAAAATCATGTGCAAGGGGTTAACAGTAATGGAAAGAACTTTATATTTTATCACTGAAGAGTGTGTTCCCAATTTTACATGCTTGATCTGGGGGGTGTTTTATGTAGTGTCTTGTCAGTCATTTTTGCTGACAAATTTGCTCCCAGCCAGTCAAATGCAAGGATTTCAGTAGCTTATAACAGTTTTCGGTAAAAATCACCGACAAGGCACTTAATGAAACACTCCCCAGAAGATGAAAATACATGTCCCTGTATCGGAACACACTAAACCAACAGTAGGGAATCAGTCAACCTGTCTGCTATTTCATCTTCTCATAATTATTTTGTTTACAGATGTATATACGGCAAGTACAGTGAAATGTCTTTAGGAATGTTGATGTAGAAGTAGAATGAAAGGTTTTTTGTATGTTTCCGTTATGTCTTCTCTCAGGTACCTAGATTCCAACCAGTTGATTACTGTCCCAGAAAGGCTGAGCACTTTGAAGAGTCTTCACACATTGTGAGTTGAAAAACTAGTTATATCTTATCTTCAGTGGGATGATAGAACCTGGTATCTCAAAAATGTTGAATATTCAGGAGAGCCAAAAAAAACCCATGGCTTCCTTAGCATTACAGCCTATGGAGGAGGTCAAGTTTCATTTATCAGTAGTGGCCAAATCTTTGCAGATGGGCATGTGAGGGTTTGAAAATACATTTTAAGTGTTCCTAGCTATAAGATTATGAAAAGAACTGAATTTCACTAAAAATTGAGTTAGAAGGTTGTGTCAGCCCAGCTGCATTATGTAGCATGCCCTTTGACTCATTATAACACTAGGCCTGAAATCACTCATGCTAGTGTGTATGGAAAATGTGTGTTGTACTGAATCAATCTTGCTCAAGGAGTCAAACTACAGAAGAAATATTGTTCTTCAGAATTAGTGGTTACTCCCTTCCCCACCCTCACCCCCAGTGCACCAATATGCAAGTTCACATTTAAAAAAGGTTAATTGAACTTGTCTCTGATATGATCCCTAAGCTAATTCCCACAGGGCCTATTTCCCAGATCCTATACCTCTCTTCCTTCCCATCTTAATTCATGCACATCCCCTTACATCATCAGTAATGAATAGACTTCCTAGATATCTCTCTCCATCATCCCTCTTCAGAGGAAGTCCCATCTTGTCTCTGAACGTTGGGAAGATATGATCTTGATTGAAAATGAAGAGTATAGTTTTGTGGTTAGCATGTTATTTTTTGAGCCATAATTTAATTAAATTGTATATAAGGAGGAAATAGATGTTGTGGGTCTGTCAGTCACTGTTTTTGCTTTAAGTTTACTCAGTTTAGGGTTAAGTCAGGGTTATGTGAGTTTAAATGCGTAGCAAACGTGTCACCATCGTTTACCTTGAAAATTAATGTTGAAAGAGATGAATCTGATAGCATCTTTATTGGAAATCAAGCATGATATTCAGTTTATTTTGTCTCGACATGTTGCCCTAAAATATGAGCAGTTAAGAATCCATATCTTTTTCTGTGTTTTAAACATTCATTTTCTTTCAAACCAATTTTTTTCATTTTTTTTATTACTATAGCGAAACAAATTATCATCAGAAACCCTCACAGAATTTTTGTTTTGAAACATTGCATATACATGTACTGTATAGAGGATTATGGGTACATTCATTTGTATTTCTTTACAACAATTGTATCAAAATGTGCTAATATACCATCAAAAATCAAATTCATGAAAAACTGTATTAAAAAATTCTCTTAAGTTATGTGAATGTGTCCATCAACTTACCTTTTGTATGTGAATTTCATTTGATTATCATCCATACAGAGATGCATTCAACTACATTCATGAGATTTTTAATTAATTGTTTAAATGTTTGTTTATTCATCTTTTCAGGGACCTGAGTATGAACCAGATTGCCATGCTACCTGACTTTGCATTTGCCAACATGAGCAAGCTATCTACTCTGTAAGTACATACCATCATTTAAAGCTCATCTATTTAGCTCATCTATTTCTTCCTTATTTCTTTTTTCCATCATTGTATACATGTATGTCTTCTGGAGGAATTTTCTTTTCACAATCTTGTTTAGGCAATTTTTAAACTATCCACTACTGATTTTAAGAAAACTCCTTAAGGGGAATGTACAGGAAACACTCACTTCCTTTTTGGTAATATTTTCAGTTAGTGATGTTTATCACCACTACTCTTTCTCCAGTTAGCTGTAAGGATGAGACATACATGTATTTGATCGGGTGTATTCTTTAAAGTAGACATTCAGTAGACAAGTATCAAAGGTGAGTCATACCTGTCTAAATAGAACAACGGTATAGAAGATGTAGCGTACAGATACCTAGAAATAACTCAGGCTAGCTAGAAGGGAGAGGGGGAAGCACAATACAAAGGTTGGTTTTTAGGCTTCCTGGGATAGCTGTAGGGCAGAAGGGAAATACAACACATCTCATTAGAGGTGCTGACAGCAAAAATAATCACAGACTGCGTCTTACAACTCCTGAGAATCACCGGAGAAGTGGGATTTCCATCGCTCGTATGAGTAAGAGCAGGCAGGCAGGCAGGGGTGCAGGTTTGCATCCCTGTGGTGCTGATTCTATCACTCTGTATGGGTAGACATACCTTACTTCCCCTATCTGTCACCCCCTACCCACCTTCCTTTTCTTATCGGACCTTGAAGTCCGGCCAGCTTTTAACGTCCTGTACGTTGTGTCCTGTCATGTTTTCTTCATAGCATCCTGTCCGATTATGTTGACCTCTGCTTAAGTTATACGTGAATGATGAAATCAAATCTTAATATTATTTAACAGATGAGGAACAGAATGTCAAGTAATGCAAGTTAACTGCTGTTAATTGAATTTATATACACAGGTTTAATTAAACTCTGATTTTTTTTGGTCTCATTAAAAATGCTCATATTTGGTAATTTTTTTTAATACAAAATGTTGTTTTCCTAAGCTCTGTAAGACAGATGCAAATATTTTTAAAGTAATCATTTGTTTGTGTTTTGATGAAATCTTAAAACAACTGAAACTCCTCAGTAAAGCAAGATTTAATACACCTAAATAACATAAAATGTAGGCATAATAAATGCTAAAAAGAAGTTAATGTTGATAAACATCAATATGAAATCAGAAGTCATCAACAAAAATAAGGTTATTTCGCCATACACTGTACTGCTACTTTCAACAGAACTTGTTCTTGTAGAAGCAGTAAATACAAACATCAACATTTGATATTTCATGAGGTCATCGTCATGAAAAATTGGGAAACTATTGCCTATCTTCCTTTCCTCAGCCAGTTATAATATCATTCAGCTCAATTCAATTAAATTCATTTCATTTCAATTCATTTCAATTCATTTCAATTCAATTCAATTCAGTTCAGTTCAGTTCAGTTCAGTTCAGTTCAATTCAGTTCAATTCCATTCAGTTCAATTCAGTTCAATTCAATTCAGTTCAATTCAGTTTAGTTCAGTTCAATTCAATTCAAATCAAATCAATGCAGTACAATTAAGTTCAATTCAATTTCATTTTTATTTTCATGTGTTTTAAAATTAAAAAGAAATTGTCTTGCAGAGACAAAAACATAATATCTAAATTACAAATAAATATCTATGACAGACAGTACATGGTCATGTGTCATGAATTTTACATGTTGCAAATACCAAGAAATACGTCATATTGTCAGGTGAGGTGAGTACTTGACATGGCAAGTGTGATATGCAAAGTCCTTCAAATGTTGTTTTGTAAATGGAACAAATCGCCACTGTTTAAAATCAGTACATGCACTTTTCTGTTAAGCTTCAATTGTAGAAATGTGAAGGTCCTGTCCTCATTGCTAGTAATGCTGGGTTTTAATTGAATTAGGATCCCGTGGTAACGGACTTCAAGGGGAGGTGATTTAATCAGGTGGCATTTATTGTATCTCTGGAAGTCCCCTGTACTTTATCATCCTTGCCAGTTGTAATTCTTGCTCTGTTCTTGATTTCCCTCCCAAAGTATACTGTATACATATATTTATAGGTCTCTTGAGCTTCTTTAGGTTTTAATTTGATTGTTTTTCTTAATCCTTTTCTGTGATTTTGTTTCTTTGTAATTCATACTTCCTTTGTTCATTTATAATTTGCAGTATTTACATTTATTTTATTGGAACAGTGGGAATTATAGGTTCATGTATTTTACGAGAAAATTAAATTTCACTTTTACAAAAGTGTGATGATTCCCCAAATGAACAATAAATATTGAGTGAGTGAAATTGCAATACGTCTAAATTTTGTCAGCTTTAATTATTATTAGATCATAAATATACAGAATTAAAGTGCTAGTGGTAAGAACAGACACACTTCAATAATTTTCTAGATGTACAGATGAGTTGTATGAGTTGAAGTCTTACTTTGAAATGTTTATGTTACTTCTTTCTCTTTCGTACATGTAGTATCCTGAGCTATAACCGTATCAGCTGTATTCCATCTGGAGCTTTCATGGGACTCTTTTCTCTTCGAATTCTGTAAGTATAAGATAAATGAACATCATAGGTTTAAACTTTGCAGTGATAGAACTTGAGGAACGTAAAAATACACAAAATGCTGGCTGTACCGTACAGTAGCTGGGTATTACAAGTGAGGAATGAAGCTTGTATCAGTTTGAACCATCTAAACTTTCGATGATGCTCCCTTCCTGCCGTGCCTACATAATGCAATCAAACTTTATGAATTCCCTGGCTGTTTTAGCTCATCCACAACCCAAACCATAACCAGACTATAAAATGTATCATTTCCTTTCCATCAATTCTATTGTTATGATAATTGTGATGGAATTTCAGAAAATGCACAGGAAGAGACGGGAAGATCGCATGATGATGAATTCCTTGTGTCAGGCTCTGATGTTGTAGAGGAACAACTTGAACATATATCAAATGCGTCCTTTATGTGACATAAAAATATGATACGTTAAGTCGTCATCTGTTGTGAATGATTTTTTTATGTGTCAAAAAATAAAAGTGAAATAATCCATATGCTATTCCGATTTTGGTTGCATAGAAGGGGAGATAACTCTGAATTTTCATCTGTTTGACATTAGATTGATAACATATATCTATCATATATCAGTGAAAGGGAAATAATGATGAATAATTATAATTACATCAGGAGTGAAGCCATTTCAGGAAGTTAAATGTCAAACTTGATTATTTATGTTTGATTTTGTGTAGTAATGTTTTCCAGATCGTAATCTAATACAGGAAAATAGAGCTTTGAAATGATAACACTCGGTACAGTTTTAGATTTGTTGATGAATCAAACAAAATACATAAAAATATTTTAATTTGTTCTGGAATGATAACTCAATGTGTCTTTGATAGATTCAACCTGTCTTCCCAATATTAATGTTTAAGTGAATGTACTTAACTTAGGTTGTACAAGATAGATGCATGTCTTTTGAAAATTTTACATCGCAGGTTTTAATGTAGATAGCTAGCTACACCTGTTTGTTTTTCATTATTTGTAAGTTGATTGTACCATTGAAAATGATAAAATAGTTATATTTCATATTAAAGTTTAAGGGCACCATACATTAGTTGCTCCCAGAGCATCACTGCCGGCTTTAATGAAGCTATTCTCACTTTAATTGCATCAACTATGTTATGGAATATAGGAAAATCTGATGTGCCAGTTTAATCTTTCAAACTATAGTGCATTTATTATCTTACATAACATGATTGGTTAAGGAAATTGGATCTAATGATTTTAGGCTGAGTTTAGCTGGAATTAAATAAATGTACATGTTTATGTAGAATATAATGGGTCATTTGCTGCATGCTTGGCAACCAAAAGTGTTAACATATGAACTTGTGAAAGACTATGCAATTTTGATGGCACAGAGAGATTTCATTTCATCTATAAAAATCATGGATAATTGCAGTTTGTACAGATGAGCCTTTGTTTGCAATGGAAGCACTTCAAAGTTCAGGTGCCTGTTTCAAATTTCTTCCCATTCTAAATTTTACGATCTAAGGAAATGTGACACTTTCCCCCCACCATGTAACCTGACCCAGACTTTGTTATCCATGCTGCTGTGACTCATCTCCATAACAAGAACCTGATCATGAAACACTTTCAATGTCAGAACACATCATCACCTGACATATCTCCACCGTGCTTCTGTATGTATGGTACATGGGCGTAGCCAAGGGGCACAAGGAGTCACCCCCCCCCCCCCCCCCCCGTTCGTTCATCCATCTAATAAAAAAAAAAGAAAAGTTGATCCATGGAACTTACGTCAAGACCTTAATTCTATGCTTGACTCTGCTGTAGGGGTTTGGAGAGAAATTATTACAAAAAAAGGGCCCTGAAGTTACTTTTGTACATCTGCCTGTGCCCCCCCCCCCATTGTGTCTGGCAACTCCTGTTGTACAGGATAGCAGCAGCCATGCAAATGACACTGAGTGGAGCCACCAGCTCACAACTGTGGACGTGTGTCTGGATACTATGGCTAATGATCGTATGAATAAAAATGACTAGATTTGAAGTGATTAGGGTGAAATTGATGTGACACAGTGACCTCATTTATACACCCTTTGCCCCGTCTGTTAATGAGAATGTGTGCTTAGAAATGTAGGAGCTGACTTTCTTTCTCATGCATTTTCTCTTATGTCTCACCTTCAAATCCAACAAGTCAAATTCAATACACGATTGGAGATCACTTTTTTTCTGAAGACTAGAATGAAAAGATGTTTTCAGAATTGAAAATTTTTTCATCTTATGCATTCATGAATGTTTATAATTTGTCATTTGCTGCTTGGCAAAATCTTATTTGTCAACTGTCGCGATATTCTTGGGGAATTGGAAGACCAATTTTGAGAGAATAATCCTGGAAAAGTTTTGCTCTGTATTAGTCAAAGTGACTTATGAATGACAGTTTTTAAATTGGGTATCAATATGGAGAATGTTGATGATGATGTAAGATTCACTGTTTGATGACAGCTTTGATTGGAATAGAGAAATCATATTTTGGGTTCAAATCTTGTCAGAGTTCATGCCTTAATTATTCCTGGAATTTAGAGCTCACCACAGTATTCCATACCGTGACGATAGATGACTAAACTCAGAAATGTCAGCTCTAATTTGAAACTTATTACATCTGAAAGTCTAGCCTCACACGAGCCCTAACAAATGCTTTTAAAGGAGGAAAAAAATACATTACATATGCTGAGAAGGAAACTTTGGATCAGAGCTAGTCCATGGAGAATTGAGCGTGTGAGGATAAAAGATTCTCTGGAGGTTGTAGAGGGCAACGACTTCAGTTTGGTTGCTGGAAATGTAATGAAAGAAGATGGTCATTTGGAGGGCTTGAGATATGAGTAATATTTTTGACATGTAGAAAATCAGCTGATATTGTTGGAAGAAGAAATAATTTCAGTCAGATTATCAAAATGTTTGTGGTTTTTATTCCTATTCATTTTGCAATGCTGTGCTAAGTGCAGAGAGATTGGGCAGGTCAAAGACCTCAGATGACATTGCTTTATACACGTTTCGTATTGCATTTTCAGGATATGAGTGTTTCTGTAATATTTGTACAATTCAACAAGAGCTTTTTAAATCAAGTAGATCCATGTATTTATCATAGAAGAGTAAAATTCACTGCAAGACATTTGTTCATGCTTACTCGAAACTTCTAACAAATTTTCATGATTTAAAGATATTAATTAGACTCTCTGTTGATCATCTTGGGATGTATTACTGCAATCAAGTGTTATTTGCTTCAAGTAACGTACATGAGTATCTGTATGAATACTGTTCAAGATGATGAATGACATTGGTTTGTTTGGCAGTTATATTAAATTTAATCTCCATATGATTTGAGATGGAGGTCTAGTACTTTAAGAAAGCTTTAAATTTGAAAACTTGCCATTCAGTTACCAGCAAAGACTATATCAACGGCCAAAACCACAGTTTTTATTTTAATTATTATAATATCTTATGGGAAGAATTTTTGAAATACAAATCAGATGACTCAAAGCTTTGAGCTCCCGTGGCCTGAGAACGTCAATTTTATTTCACAATGGATTGTGACATTTGCTGGCAAGCTTACAGAGGTTGGCTATTGTTTTCCAACAAAATCTGATTTGAATTCTTATTTGTGCTCTAAAAGTACAGCCAACATGATCAAGTCCTGCCTTAGTAAGAGGAAATAAATTACAAAAGCCTTTGCTGAATGGATATTTTCAAGGAAAATCTCGTTTTAGGCATGATAAAGTAGAGGTAGTAACTTAAAGTCTAATTCTGTTTGCTGTATAGATGTTACGAAAGAATCTTGAATACATTATATCTGTACACAGAATAATGAAAATATACCTGCATACAAAGTATTTAATGTTGATTATGCTCAATTTGTGCTAAATTACTATTTAAAGCTGAGCTTCACTAGTGTCTTCTGAGGAACCAATTTGGTTTTCAATTGATTGGCTGATTTTCATTTTTTCTTGGGATGCTCAAAAAACAAAGTGTTCTTAAGCAGCCATAGGGAATTAGATAACTCTGTGCTCAAGAGGACAAAGTTGCTGAAGATTAGTTCTTCATATCACCTAAGAGCACTATTGCTCACTATAAGCCTGAGTCTATTTCATTTCCAAGAAAACCGATCAACTACTGAGATGCATTTCACTTTGGAATCTCTGTGTTTGTTCTCTCTGTCAACTAAAAAGAAATGCATGGAACTTCATGGATACATTCTTCTAATTAAAACTGATCAAGTAATAACTCAGATTATTATCTTTCTGTTGATATCATGACAGGTCTCTCCATGGCAACAACATCTCAGCTATCTCGGAGGGCACCTTCCAGGACTTCACCTCTCTCACCCACCTGTAAGTAGTTGGCAAGAATGTATTAGAGGGAGGAGAGGATGATAGAGAAGACGGGATAAAGAATTTGAATGAACGAGAGCAATAAGGAAGGGGGAGAGAGATGGATAGATGGTTGAAATACATGTATGAAAGCATGTTTAGTGTAGAGTAGTACTTAGGAAATGAGGAATGACCAAGATGGGAGAAATGAAATGAATGTAAAATGCAGATTAAGAATAACCTGTACATGTATGTTTGCAAAGTAAAGCAAAATGAATAGTGGGTGATGTTGAGACAGGCGGATAAGATAAGATGAAAAGCATGATCAAAAGGATGCTGGCACGTGATAGAAAACCCATTGCCAAAGTGTCCCATGATGTAGGGTTAAGACAGAGAAAGAAATAAAGTGAACAACTTTTAACTTTAACAATATTTTGCAGTTCAGGAGCTTTCTTTCAATAATGTTATCTACGTTTTTTAATGCCTTGTACATCATAGTAGCATTTAGAGTAAACACAGGCCAGCTGTTGTGAGTAATATCGAGAGTGTCATGTATTAAATGAGTAGCAGAACTTCTCTTGATGTCTCTACTGATTTAGACCCCCAGTCATCACTCCTGTGCATCTTGAAGAAAGAGCCTGCTCCTTCAACTTTGTGAACTATTTTTTAGGTTTAAAGCACATTAAGTATGTCAAATCTGCTAGCTGACATCACTGGATACATTGTGCCTTTTCAGCTATTAGAAATTTTCTTCTCCATCCTCTTTCTTTCTCTCTTTCTCTTACTCTCTCCACATCACCCCTTTTATGTACCTCCTTTCCTTTGTAATGTTTTCCTGATTTGTCCCGTTTATTCTTTCTTCTCTGCTTCTTGCCTTCTCCCCTTGCTCTAATTTCTCTTTCATACTTTCTCTCCCGCCCCCCCCCCTCTCTCTCTCTGGTTCTCATATTTTCCCCTTGCTCATAAATGTTATGCCTATCTCCATACATCATTTATAGGGTTCTGATAGCCTTTCTTTCTCCCTCTCTCTCTTTCTCTCTCTTTTGCCATCCATTCATTACACTGCTGCCAGGACGCTTCTGATTTTCCCCTGACCATTCCAATTTCCCAAACACAGGTTGAATTTAACTGGCCAAGTGTCCCAGATTAACCCTGACAGCTATGATGCTACTTTGTTTCAAAGAAAATATTAAATAGTCTCCACCATTAAAGGATCTTGCATGTCAAGATTTAAAAGGGAAGATCTTCAGATTATTGATTATCTTTATCTCTGATATTTCTAAGTTAGGATTTATAGATCATAAAATTCACTAAAATAGAACTTGGTTTTATATTTGGAAAATTGAAGAGGGTTCGATGGAAAGCGTGTTTCTGAAATTATATCCATCATGTTTAACTGCCATGCCTATATTTGTGAAGAAATAAAAGTAAATAAAATAAGGGGGGAGAACAGAACCCAAAGCTCTCTATATTATGTTTTTAATTATCCAGGTAGTAGATAATTAACTTTACTAAACAATGTACATGTATGTCCAAATTGACTAGTTTTAACTTTTAAAGTTCAGATCAAACATTTGTTTTTCTCAAGAAAGACACCTCTTGAAGAGTACCAAGGAATGACAGGGATTTGATTAAGTCCTCATTTTAATTTCTGTGAGCAATTTCCATTTAGAGCTGAAAAAGGAACTACTTTGATTTCTTCATTAAGTAAAAGTCATCTTTTAACTTTAACCCTGAACTAATTTCTGCAACAAAAGGCCCTAGCCATCTCTTTGTGGGTGTAGTCATCTGTTTTAGATTTCTTGTGTTTCGCTGTAATCAGTCTCGTGGGATATTCATCATTACAACTCATCACCGTGTCTTTTATGACCTCACCATTATACACGTATCTTAACTGAATTGTTGGCCTGAATAAAACATTTGCACCATGTTATTTTTCACTTTGAGAAGATATTCGTATTGTTTGTAACAAGCTTAAGCATAATGAATACACTGGTAGCAGGATTAGTACTTTGTAATACATGTACCTATTGAACCACTCATCAAAAATCCTTTAAAAAATCCACTGAATGAATGGGTGAAGAGGTTGCATTGTTGCTTTTAGCTATGTTGTAGTATGGAGTATTATAATCAGGCCCCTAAAGTTCCGCCATTTTGTTCAGATCCATTAGAAGGCCGACCTAAGCACCATCAATATTCATGATCAAAAAAATAAATAATTCATTTTGTAAGATGCTTCCAGCTAGTAGCATTTGTTTGTACGCGTTATGAAACATTAAACCCATCAGCTTACCGCATGCCCAGTTAATGCACAATAAATGCGCTACAAATGCGCATTAAATCAAAGTGTTACAATAAAACTTATACGTGCAATAAATACGAATGATATATATAATATATATTGATATCATGGCAATAACGGGTGCTTATCGCCCCCTTCATTTGATCGGAAAGAGGTGGGGCCTAATGCCATTCGCGTAATGATATCCGTGTGTGCTGCTTTTTGTCTAGTAAATTTATTATATATCTGTGATTATAATGAAATGATTCAATTTTAGCCCCTATAGTCACATTCAGTTGGGAAATGTTATGCTTTTTGAAGTTTTATAAACTCTGTTGAGATCTTTTTCAGTTTTTTTCTTTTTAAATACATATTTGCTTTTGTAGTAGGTAATATTGATAATGAATGCCTTCTTTTGGATAATTTTCACTACAAAAGTTATTTTCTTGAATATTGATTTAAAGAAAATGAGATCACTCTCCTATTTGTATCCTTTTCTCCTTATCCCTCTCTTTTTCTTTATTCACATCCTCTTTTTCCTTAAATCCTTATTATTCTCCCCCCTTAAATTTTTTTTCTCATGATTCATGATCAACTTGCTTTAATTACTCAGTATGTGAAACCTTGCATAAGTTATTTGTCTTTTTTTTAGCGACACTAAGGAAAAGTTGTTTATGTAACTCGTGTAAACAAATTGTTTTTGCAAACAAAATAATACTAATCATGCCAATTATCTCTAAAAAAAATTGTTTTCATATACCATATGAGAAGAAAGATGAATGTTGAAGTTTAACTTAAAATCATGCCCTTGGAACTAACTGATGCTGGAATACTTTAACCTGTTGATCACAATTTGGTATTGATATAAAACGCATTTTCCTATAGACGCCAGCCCTTAATGCCTCAGGCTTAGTATTCCACAGGTTGAGGAGAATGCATAGTTTTCATTTCAAAATCAAAGGAACGGTTGCAATGTTGAAAATTTGCCTTATTTCCACAACTTTGCCATACTCTCAAACTCCCAAATTCTCGACTTGATGTACAATCATAGACAAATGAAGTCATGTGACCTGTCATTTTGTGATGCAGCCGGTAGAAAATTAGTATGGATTGGGGTCAGACTAGGGGGGAAATTTCTACCAATTACTTTTGTTTCCTCCGATTAGACTAGATTCTATCTTTTTCTCTGATAGAGATATCGGCCAAGCAATTAAGACAGATTTCTCAGCAACATATATGAAATGGTCTAATAATCTTGAAGATAGATTGGGTTAATTACTTGAAGATATCATATTGTTAGTACTGATATGTAGAGAAATGTATCAAGCTTATCTAAATTTTCTATTGGGCTGACTTCTTAAGAAGAAAATTAATCTTTCTGTCATCATTATATCGGTCAAGTAATTGTGACAGATTTCTCAGCAACAGATATGGGATTGTGTAATAATCTTGAAGATAGATTGGGCTTATTACTCCAGGATATCATATTGTTAGTACTGATATGTAAAGAAATGAATCAAGCTTATCTGAATTTTCTATTAGGCTTTTAAGAAAATATGTATTCTTCCTTTAAATGATCTTTCTGTATAAAGGTATCAGCCTATGAATTTCTGTTGTCAAAAGTCCTAGTGGTTATTTTTTCTGTTATTATTTCTGAAATTTTTGTACTATGTTTTTTTTTTTGAAGAAGAAACTTTGGTGGAAGGGGAAAACACCAGAAAATTAGAAATCCTTTGAATGCTTGGTTTAACAGATTTCATTTTAACGTTGAGTATGCATATTATGATTTTGATATTGAGGTAATGTGTCATTCTTCACACTGTAGAGATAAAAAAATATATATTGAAGGGAGAGGGATGGAAAGATTTATGAGAGATGATAGGAAAGAGAAATAATTAGAGAAAGGAAAGAGATTCAGAAAGAAGGACAAAGAGAGAGAGAGGGACATACATGTAGAGACAGGTACAGACAGGCAGAGACAGACAAATTAAGAAAGAAAGAGAGAGAGAGAGAGAGAAAGAGAAGAGGAAAAACTCTTGTATGCATGGAAGACATGTTCTCCAGAGAGTCTACGTAGGAAATGAAAAATAACAATTTTATGAGGAATGTGGAATTCATTCATAAGTCAGCCTAAATCCAACCTTATTTTGCTTTTTATTGCTAGTGACAATGTCAATAAGACAGCTCATAAGATATGAAATTACTTGAATTACCGTTCTCCGAATGGCTCTTCCCAGCTAGGTATGAGAAGGATGTCCTTATTCAACATTTGGAACATACTCATGAAGTGATATCCGCAAACATTTCAAGGGTGTTTTTATGTTCCAGTAAAAGGAAGGAGACTGATGATGATATAATGTGGAGTGATCTTTCGTGGTGATGGATTCTTTTCGTGTTGCAGTGCATTTTGCATTCATGTCTGCAGCTTTTGTTATAAGAGAGCGTAATATGTTTGATTGTGTATCATCATTCAGGCAGACAGATATTTTTGTTTTGATGGACAGAAAGAATTTGATTCGAATTCAGTGAGAATCAAACATAAATATTCTCATGGGCAAGCTTAGCTATCCTCCCCATATTTTGTGGACCAAATTTAGGTTAATCAGTAAATAATTTGGTGTTTGTTTTAAGGTGATAGCAAAGAAGTTTGTAAAATATAAAGTAAAATGATACATTTGATATCAATATATGTCCATAAATCCATAGTAATTTCATGTATGGAACATCAAAATGATCAGATACCTTGGACTTGCCCTCGTTTGTAAAAGAAACACTATGAACATGGCGGACAAAGAAAGCGGACAAAATAAACAACCTCTCATTCTACCCTTCACAATGGTTCTGGTAGTCAAAAGAACATCCCTTCACAGCTATTATGTTTAATCATGTAGTTCCAGGTGAATATGCATGTGACACCTGTTCCACATATTTAGACAATAGCAGTGAAGGGATGTTCTTTTGACTACCAGAACTATTGTGAAGGGTAGAATGAGGGTTGTTTATTTTGTCCGCTTTCTTTGTCCGTCATGTTCATAGTGAAATGAGATGGTATATCTTCCTTTGTTGTTCTCTTTGCTATGTTAGAATGTTGTATTGATATAAAATTAGATTGTTTTATTATTTCAAAGAAGAACTTGCCATATTCACTTCAGACTGAGTCCTGATTAAACTAATGTCAACCAAATATTCTTTCTCATCTTGCTTTATCCAGGGCATTGGGTGGAAACCCTCTCTACTGTGATTGTCACCTTCAGTGGTTGTCAGACTGGGTCAAAGATGGGTTCAAGGAACCAGGCATTGCAAGCTGTGCCGATCCATACATCCTCAGAGGAAAGCTTCTGCTTACGGCACCTTCCAAGAAGTTTCTGTGCACAGGTAAGGCTTTTAGAGGTCGATGTCAGGTTACTTTAGATTGATAGTGTATTTTAAATACAGTGAAACCTGTCTGTAGTGGCTACCTAAGGTAAACTAAAAATGTGGTCTTTATAGACAGATGACTTCTACAGACAGGTTCTTAAACACATGAGTTCCATGGGAATCAATTTTCAGTGGCTACTATAGGAAGGTGGCTGCTATAGAGAGGTACATGGCTGCTGAGACAGGTTTGATTGTATTTTGTTCAACTTAAAGAGGCTTTTACACCTTCACTGATCCCAACACGGATCATCCTGGATTGTCATTCCGGGGTTTTCCTTGTTAAATCCGGCATCACCGTGTGTACACCGGAGGCTCATCCGGCGTCATCCGTGGTGCACTGGCATATCCGGTAGAAAAATTAAGCTTGCTCAGTTTTTCATCCCGGAGTACACAGATGAAAAACCATCCATATTCATCCTGGTAGGCACCATGTATCTCCGTGTAGCCACCGAATCCATCCGGGGGTCTTCGTGTAGACACCGGTAGGTCCATATTATATTAACACCGTAGTCATCAGGGTTCAAAATTTGTCTTTGTTTTCCTACAGGAATGAACAATTTTTTACCTGACAACCATACATGGACGTATGGAATGTGAAATCAGCAGACCCCTCCTTTTCCTTGCACAATTTTTTTTTTTTTTTTCCCTTTTTTTTTTTCAATTTCCAGCTGTTGCGGGAAGACAAGAACTACTGCAACTATCAGTTTTACCTTCACGGTTCTAACAGGCAGGAGCATTGGCATACTGGTGGGGTTTATGGACTGCTGCCCAAACAACTTTTTTTCACGACCAAGTTTTTTTTTCCATTTATTGTTTGTATTTCTTCAACAATGTCTTGCTTCAAATTTTCTCTTAAAAACTGATTAGACCTTGTATGATTTAAAAAAAAAACATGTGCACACGTTGGTATCAATAATGCCTGTAGCATTTTCATTTATTTGATGTACGATAAAAGAGCAATGTAGATGAAATGCCTTGCTCAAGGGCATAAGTGCCGTGCCGGGAATAGAACCCCCGACTTGCGCGTCTCCAGTCAAGCGCCTCAGACCACTCGACCACGGCACCTTCATTTTCTTCATTTCATTTCCCCTTCCCCTTTTTTTGGCTTGTCAGCAGCAATTGGACCCTTCCTAATTTCTAAATAATTTTGCCATATAGCGAAGTCTCCATCCCGGTATATTTTTGGCGCATTTTTAGATGTGTAAATTGAATCCAAAGACACGTAGGCCTGACTCTAGAAGCATATAGCAAAGTAATTGACCGAATATTCTTATGAACAATATTAAAAAATATTAGTGACATGGTCATATCATTCGTTAATACTCCGGGTATAACCCAGTAAAGAACGAACACTTCCCTGAAAGGACCGTGTAAGGGTCCAGTAACATCCGAGCTCCTCTCTGTCTTCCGTGTTCGCTCCCTGGGCTTCTCCGGCAAGGTCCGTGTTGCTGCCTTGTGTACTTGTCTGTACTTTTCCGTATAAATACCCAGTTGGGATCGTATTCACACCGGCACTGCGGCGAAAATCGTGATGTTGCACCCCGGAACACCATGCATGCAGATCCGGCATGATCCGTGATGCGATTCGTGAAGGTGTAAAAGCCCCTTAAAGGCATTGGCTAACTTTGTGAGTAGCTGATTTAAAAAATTCTCAAACTAAGATGAAACATGTGTATGAGTACTTGTATTTGTACTCAAAAACCCTGAAACCAACCATAATTTGGAATGAAAAAGTGTAAGTTAGACGCAAACGGCGATTTTATTATCCTTCGTCTCACGAGACAATCACTAAGAGGACCACTTTGCTTGAATTTGAAAATGCTGTTATGTGCCTCCCGCCGCGTGATACGCCAATACACACAGTACGGTAAGGTGAGTCATACGCGCATGCGCACTCCTTATGTCTATTCTGTGCAACCAACCCTCATATAGTTTTCAAACATTGTTTCACATTTTTGAAATTTAAAATTATTTCCTGTGGATATTATACTTTGAAACTTTCAGACTGATATTTTTACACTATAACCCTTATGTTTATCCCATTTTCAAGTAACAAAACAAGTTTTTTTAAAATCATAACAATGTTAACCAATGCCTTTAAGACTGTTTTGTTTGTCTTTGCTTTTAAACTTTTCCAGAACAAAAAATGCTGAAGTAGAGCTTGTTGTAACCCAGGTAGTTTAGTTTGTTGGTTATTTATTTTTTTTAATGTAGACCTTTGATTCAAAACCAAATATGTAAACATCATGTGTTACCTTGGTGGTTGGGCATTGATTAAAATTATCCTCCATCAGCTCATCCCTTGGTTTTCTGTCTCTTTCTTCATTGGCATCTGAATTGAAGGAAAGCAGACAAACAAAATGAGCAATACAATAGCATCTTCTAAAGATCATATCTCATTTGTGACTCCATGGTTGTATAGTTCTTAACAAGAGGGAGCAGTCTTTCAAATTGCTGGATGTAGCTGGTATAATTCAGTGTAGGCTGTATGTTTGTGCTTTAGGTGCTATACATGTATTATATCTGACAACTTTGTAAGAGTTGAATAAGAAACTCATTTCTCCAGACGATACTCTTAAAGTAATGTTTGATGAATAGATCATTGATACCCAATATTGAGCGCAAGTTTAACTGGTTACAAATTTCAATTTTGTTTTACAGAGGAACCAGACATTTCCATCAGAGCCAAGTGTGACCCTTGTCTCTCTGCCCCCTGTGAGAATGAAGGAGTGTGTCTGACTGACCCAATCGAGAGGTACAGATGTCAATGTCCAGCAGGGTTCAAGGGTCAACATTGCGAGGCAGAGGTCAACGAGTGTGATCAGAGGCCGTGCATGAATGGAGGGGTCTGCGAGAATTTGGCTGGCGGCTTCAGGTATATGCAGAAATTGATCATTTGAAGAAAAAAGGTCTGTTAGTATGGCTTAACATAGGGTGCAAATGTACAGTACTTTTTAGTACGCAGGTAAACTATGTTTTGTTTTATTTTTACATGAAGTTTCAAAATGTTTACTTCTTAAACACAGCTAGTAATTTAGTCAGATCACAGATTTTTTAATATTCTGCACATCATATCTGGGATAAATGAAATCCACAATCCTGATAGCTCTGAAAGAGCTGTGTCTCATATATCCCTTCAAAGTCCCTCAGAAACAAAGCAGATGTATTCCCCTTTTATCTAAAATCCATTATAAAGGTGTAAATGAATATTTGCAAGCTGTAATATATTTGTAAAATCATGTGTTTGTTTTTGTTTTACATACCTAAATCCATTAAACGGGATGAAAATTTTTTTGCTTTCTCTCTGCAGGTGTGACTGTTCTACTGGTTTCTCTGGTGATATGTGCGAGATAAATGTTGATGACTGTAGGGCCCATCTCTGTCTCAACAACGGAACCTGCGTAGATGGCATCAATAACTACACCTGTCGATGCTCGCAGGGTTACAAAGGTAGGTAACAGTGTTAAAAAAAGAAAATAGGAAATGTACAAATTTCATGTTGAATAAGGATAATTGGGAGGCGAGAAAGCTCAGTTGGTAAATTGTCTGCTTGTAGAACCTAAGATCATAGGTTCGAATCCCCCTCAGTATGTGTGACGCATGCTTTGTGTGTTAATGTAGTCGTCACTGTTTTATAGACGCAGGCTATGGTACAGTGCTGAACAGTCTCCCTCGGATAGGATGTTAAATGAAGGAGCCATGGTCAAGAAGGTCGCTACTTGGCATATTAGGGGGGATAGCCTGATGTAGTGTTACACTTGTACATCCCAATCGGTTATATCAGGAAGAGAGATCCATCAAGGATTACAGTGATTCATTTCACTTTTTTTTTGTCCCTTGCACATACTCTTTGATATATTTGTAGGGCGGAGAATATGCTCACCTAGTGCTGGACACTGCCCACGTTATCTCTAAATGACAGTTCGTCCTTTCAGTGCAAAAAAAGTATTGTGTGCAGAAAAGCCCTCAACAAGTATGACACATTTTAAAGCTCTTGTAATGAAAATCCAGTGGTGACAATCTATTGTTTTGGAGTTACTGTTATTTTCCTTCTGGATATGTATTCAAGCACTATAGTGCAAATTTTCTTCTTTCATCAATTTATGAGAGAAAGCTTATTAGAAACTTGCATCGCATAAGGGTATTGGTGTTTCTGTGCTGATGGGACAAATTTCAAATGAATTTTGTCATTTGTTCAGGTGACTATTGTGAAGTGGACATTGACCTTTGTCATCCAATGAGTGATCCTTGTCAGAATGGAGGTGTCTGTTTTGACCTGGGACATTCATACAGGTAAGAACATATACAATATTGGATTGTTTGAAATTGTGGTTGGCACATGTTTGTGTTGTATTTTATGGGGAAAATCCGGATATTTATCACTTTTCAGCTCTAGAATATGCCTCAGTTATCTTCTTTAAAAAAATTCAACCAATGGCCCCATGGAAGTTTATGCAATAATGGTCTCAGTGACATGTGCTCCAGGAATGGTTGCTCCATGGCCAATATTGACACTAAACAATTCTTGACTTCAACTCACTACCAAACACTGTTTATACATCTAACTCTAAATTTAAGCTGAAGAGCCTTATGAGTTAGTGACAGACGGACATCTGACAAAATTTGAAAATTTGAAGGGGTGTAGCAAATAGGTACTTGACTGGAGAAAGCTGTGTTATTTTTCATTGTGAAGGGCATCACTGAAGGAGTTAAAATGTGTAAAATTTGGTTGCAGTGGTCTCCTACAAAATTAGAATCCTTACAGTGTTCAGTGTCATGGAGAGAGAAAATGCTTACACTTAGCTGAAATGAAGTCTGGAGCAGTTTTCAGAGGAGACACTGGACATAAGCCAGGAAGAGAGAGCATTAATAATAAAACGTAGGATTTCTATGCCGTCATTTTCCATTTTGATTGAATGCTCAAGGCACTTAAAAAAAAAAAGTACAGACAAAACAAAGAATGTTTAACCACATCTCAAACAAAAAAGTTTCTGTCTTCAGAACCTAGTACCTGCTAGTGAAGAAATGTGATTGATAAGATATACACCTAAATCATTTTATTGCAGATGTGAGTGTCCACCAGGTTACCGAGGGGTCAACTGCACAGAGAGTTACAATGATTGCCGCACGCACCCTTGTCTGAACGGTGGTGAGTGCGAGCAGGATGGAAACCAGTTCGTTTGCCGATGTCCACAGGGTTACATTGGTCAGACCTGTGATATGAACCCCAACATCTACATCAGTGACACTCCCTGTGCCTGCCTGAACAATGGACAGTGCTACGACAACAACGCCACTGACTCACAGGAATGTCGCTGTTTGCCGGGCTTCTACGGCGCGAAATGTGAGACACCGACCAGCATGAGCTTCATGGAAGGGGAAGAGGTCTATGTGAAATACCCCAAACCCACCAACATCCAGATTGTCAACTTTACTATGATTTTCGCCACCACTATGGAGAACGGTGTTCTTCTTTATCATGGTAATGTCAATCATATCGCTGCAGAACTGTTCCGTGGACGCATCCGTGTCAGCTATGATGTCGGTAACTTTCCTGCTGCGACTATGTTCAACCAGAAGAAGCTGAACAATGGAGAGTTCCATACCCTGCAGCTGGTCCTGTACAAGCGCAATGTATCCATGTCTATTGATGGTGGTGCCTGGCAGACCAAGACAACTCCAGGAGAACAGGAATATCTGGACGTGTACTCTGACTTATATGTAGGAGGTTTGCCAGAGAGACTGCTGAACTTTGCTGTAAACCAGTGGCATATACGCAACAGGACCAGTTTCAAAGGTGAGTTATTGTCCAATTAGTTTTATGAGGCATAACTTTGTGGAAGTTCTAAGTTGGAGGCTGAGGTAATCATTATTTTTCAGATAAGCCTTCTCTTCAGAAATATTTCTGAATTGATAACCATGTTCATTGCTTATCAAAATATGCAGAAATTACACTATAATCATGTACACTGAAGATTCTGTCATGAATCTACAAACAATGCAATGAAATTGCACTAAAATTACCCAAGATTTCCTTTTTGTAGAAAGCATTTGTTAGAAAGAAAATAACTGAATAACAAATGCATGCGTTACCAAGATAATCAGTTGTAAAAACAAGAATACATTTTTTCTTTATCTCTCTTTCACTTTTTGTCTGTCTTTCTCTCTCTCTCTCACCATTCTTCTGTACCGGTATATTCTTGTCTTTCCATCACAGGTTGCATCCGAGCTTTCTTTGTGAACAATGAGCCAAAGACCCTGGGTGAAGCCATGGAGCAGATGAGCGTCAAGGAAGGATGTCCAAACTACGACATGCCCAACCCTTGCCTGGAGAACAGATGTGTCAATGGTTTCTGTCACAATGTAGATGAGTCCATGTACCGTTGCGACTGCCAGGATGGTTGGATGGGAACATTCTGTGATAGAGGTATGTATAGGGTGAAACTGGCAGTTCTCAAGATCATGGTCTGAAGATAAAACAGTCGTGTGCCAGGTAGTAGATGTCAGGAAAGGAATACCTTTCAGCTGAGCATACAGCATTGTATAGAAAAGCATATATCTTCTCCATATTAAAGCAGTTAGTGATTTCCAAATCAATACTAGCACATTTTTAATCATAAGAGATGAAAATGAAGATATTCTCTACAATACACTTAGATGCAACATGTTCTTTTCCTGATGATTTAGGTGTCTTGCATTTATAGTTATACAGTTTTGATATCTTATGTCTTCAGAAATTATTTTGATTTTTGCTTTGCTTAGTCCATAAAAGAAAGGCAAAATGAATGAATTTTGTATTGGACATGATATCAGTAATGCCCAAATAGATATATTGAAGTTGCCCAAAATTGGTGTATAGATGGTGCTTCACGCAATGCTTGCAAAAATCCCACTGTGAAGTGCCATGACAGTTTTCAGGCCTCTGTGAAGTTTTTGTTATGATCACAAGAGTCTTTTGGGGTATGTGGGCTTGATCGCATTCACTCTCATGTGTGATGTGATGTGTGCTGCATAACACACTCACCTACACACACACACACACACATGCACCCTCATGTTTCAATGGGAAAGTCGCTTACGCAGTGCAATGAAAGATCGAATAGTGAGGCCAGTTTGGCCAGTGCATGCAGTGATTTTTCATGTTGTCGGCATATGTTCACGTATTCGCAACTAGACTGGTTCGCAGGTGATGCTCGATCTCAGTAGCATAGAGGTAGTGTGTATATCGCACAGAACTGGCTTGGTGCTGTCCAAAGGGGTTTTTGCAAACATTCCATGAAGCACCATCTGAACACCAAGTCCCGGTAAACTTGATTGTGGATGAATATGTTTTCCATTTTAGTTAGCCAAATATTCAGGATTTGTACCTGTCCTGCCTTTCAGAAGAAACATCAATTCTTCCTTTCGGTACATAAGAATGTTCAATCTGTTTCTTAGTGTAATGTGATTTTTTCCCCTTCTTCTCTTGTAGAAACAACATGCACAAGTATCAAGATCAAGGAGACGTTCGAAATGGATGGGTGCCATACGCTGCGGCCCATCCGTAATGCAACATGTGCTGGCGAGTGTGGCCTTTCATGCTGCAAGCCTGCCCGCAGTCACATGAGGAACGTGCCACTGCACTGCCCCGACGGCACGACTATCACCCAGCAGATCAAGATCGTGAGGAATTGTGCGTGCCAGGGTTGTGAGGGAGGGTAAAGGGAGGGCGCCACCTTCCTTGCCTTACGGATCTAGACTTGCGCACACCTCCAGCTGTACTTAACTAGCAAGCATCCTTCATGTATGATATTGAGAGTTAGATTGAGAATGCCTTTTGAACTGTTTATATGTATATGAGCGACAGGCATTCAAAGTCTTACACCCAAGGAGGTTTATTAGTGAACGATAAAAAGGACAAGAATTGCACAAAAGCTGACGTCCATAGCGATGTTCGAGGAGGGCAGTTCGCCGAAAGAGAAAGGAGTTGGGGGACTTCGGAGGTGATGAGGAGAACACTAGCACTCGGTGATCGAATTGCCAATATATTGTATTATAAATTATTTGTACACACTATATGCATGGGTATTGTCAGTGTATACAGAGGAGAGAGACATCATTTGTCAGCTGACGACAATTTACTGGAGAGGAGTTGTTTCATATGAACTACAGCAGCATTAATGCACATATTTACTGGATAATTCTTTTCACCTTTAATAATTTGTACTGATAACTGCCATTGAAGATGTGCTTTGGTCTGTTATAGAGGCCCTTCTTTAAACTTGTACAGTGTAGTAGTCACTGTGTTACACAGAAGAAGATATGGCATCAGAGTGTTTTTGAAACAAGATTGATAGTTTTTACTTTTTAACTTGAATCATGTACATTTGTCATTGTAAAGTTGGTTTTTGGATTGTTTCTCCTTGTAAAATGAAGTACACTGTTCACAAATGCCATTGTTGCACTATGTGTGGCAAGGGTTTATGAAGTATTAGGGGTCACGCGGGTATATATACAGAACAGTGAAATTGTATAGCAACAAGATATGAGTAGTATTTCACATATTTGTATATTTATTTAGATGTTTACTTGTATATAGGCGTAGGCTGTTGTAATGTTAAGCACAAACTGTCTTGCTGTCGATCGCCTCATGTCTGGTGAAATTTACAGCGCTAAATTTCTAAAAAAAAATTTTGATTTAAGTGATGAAGAGTTCCAAGAGACTGCCAGTAACAGTTTGACATTATTATTTACAACTCTTTTATTGAAGATTAATTTTTCAAAGAATAGAAATGATGTAATCTGTAAACATTAGAGACTACAAGTAAAACCAGATTAATTTACTAAATTTTAATTGCCTGAAACAAGAATTATAAAAATTTAATTTGTCTAATATGTACATAATTTGGAGCTTGTAATATTTGAAATAGTCAAAAGACTAAACAATATGATATCATTATATCATGTGAATATGAAAATGTATGCCAATTGTATATTTTATATTTACTACTTCAGCAACTATGAGTGATATTTTTGTTTTAAGATCTATTTTTGCATCGTCAGGAAATAATGTGAATTTTGGAAAAGATATGCAAAATCAAATGATAGGTTCACACATTAGTGTAGATTCTGGCATATTTGCAGATTATGAATTAATTTGTAATGATGACTTCAGTTGTATTAAAACGTGAGCTTAATCATGCCTTAATAATAATACTCATCAACAGATAACTAAACTTGTTTAACTGTTCTGGAGGACTGTTAGAAATATAGGATGAGAAGGTATATTTTGTTGTGTCAGCGCAAAAACGCCCCAAATGCATTTTTCGCTGTAAAGCCCTTAACAAATACATGTATGACACATTTTAAAGCTCTGGTAGTGAAATTCCAGTTCCAATATTCTGAATATTTTATTGGAATTACTGTTACCTTCCTTCTGGATAGGTTTTGAAAAAAATAAGGCCAAGTAAAAAAAAATATTAGTTTCTTCGTCCCCGCCCGCATCGTTTTTTGCCGCCGCATCAAAAAAAAAGTTGTTTAAAAAAAAAAAAAAACAGTAAAAGACAAAATTTCGATTGATTTTCGCTATTTCCAGCCGTTGAACCTCGCACATGAACATGTAAAAACATATGGCGGGGCACATATGGAAGTCTTGCCGAAAAAGACACTATATCTGTCGTCTTTAGAGAAAAAAACTGTTGTTTTGGAAGAGGAAAAAAAAAAAGTGTCCTCATACTCCTTTTTTCAAAAAGCTAGGACGAGAAACTAATAATTTATTTTACTTGGCCTAATGAAACGTTTTACAGCAAATTGTCTTCTTTCTTTGATTTATGAGAGAACGCCTTTGTGTTCACTCGCATCAGGGCATTTCTATGCAGATGGAAGATTTGCAGAAGTGTACACAATGTGGGGTAAAAATTAATGCAAGATTTACAGTCAGTACGAATCTATATTCAATTTGCTGTCTATATTTGTCTCCTTCTCTATTTAAAAGTATCCTGATATCAGATGTGGGAAAAGTTAACATTAATTTGCTTCCCTTCCTTACCTCACTTTCTGGAAGAATAACCAATGGAATTGATTGCCAATAGTTTTTTTATGAAACAGAAGGCAAACTGATGCTGGAATTGGGTTATTCCTTTTTCAGGCTCATGCAATCCTTGTAAATGGCAAAGGCATTTCAAATTTTTGATTATATGGAGTATCACTTTAAATGTTGATGTGATTATGATTTTTCTGTATTTATCATGGATATCCTATCATTATATTGCAAGAATATATTCGATGATGAGGACTTTTGACAAATTTCAATGGAAACCCCTGGAAGAAATAATAATTGCTAGTTGTGGAATTGCAGGATTTTTCCTCTTTATAAACTACTTAGAACATATAAACTATTTGTGACAAAAATTGAATTATTTCAAGTTAGCCCTGTAGACATATTTTAGTTACTTTTGAATCCTTTTTATTTCAATCTTGACTGAGACAAAAGAAACTTTTTGTCAATGAAAATATGATAATCATAATATGATATCCTTGAATGTATTAGCTCATATTAATTGTTCTCCTTTAACACCATTTTAGACATAGTCTCTGAAGACTGGATTGAAATGATTAAATTATATTTACTCTTCTAATGATAATAGTATTGTATAATGTATTTTTTATAAAATGTTTAGTGCTTTAAGTGTTTTTTTTTTTCATAATGCAAAAAACCTCCCACAAAAACAACTTTCAGCCAAAAAGGTTTTGTTTTGCAGTTGCCAAAATACCAGAAGAACCACACTTTGTTTAGTTATTGTGTATTATCTTTTTCATGAAGAGAATGAATTTTTCTAAAATATTCTAATTGCCAAACTTCCCCTTAAAATTGATGAATGTGGATGTGAGTTGTTATCGATTTTATCTTTTCTATAAGTTCACTCCGCATGATTGATGGCCGCAGTATTTTTTGTGTCATTGTTTTGTTTGTATATCGGTTTTATATTCTACTTATTTATCAATTTCATATGCAACCTTTTAGAGTTTTTTTTTATACAAAGCATTGTGTATACTCATTTTGCATGATTAACAAATGGGTTTATTTTAATATTTGTATGTATATAGCTTATTGGTTCATTGTGGATGAAATAAAGCTTGTTTTTTTTGTCGAAATCCTTATACTTTTTATCATTATAATCAATCTCGTTATTACTATAATAATGATAATATCATTATTTTGTATCATGCCAGTGAGCTTTGTGACAATTTTTTGTTTTAAGTTGTTTGGATGCCCCCCATCATGTTTTATATCGAGATTATTTCTTTGTCGTCATACCTTTACTCATCTGAAAAAATTACCCAGTCATTGATATTTCTATAATATAAAAAGTCCAGTCCATTCCTATGAAGTTTTTTCCTGTACTTGTCGCTTGTTAATAGTATGCTGCTAGCTGTTACAACATGAAGACTATTAAAACGAACTAATGTAAACTGTAAAGCTTGTTTACTTTATTTCATGATAATAGCTCAGGCAAGTTGTTATTAGAGAGGTTTTATTGTTACAGACTTTTAAAGTGTGATGTGGTTCAGTTTGGTTGTATAAAGCTTTCTTTAATCCCCAGCTCTATCTTTCTTTTCCTCTCCACCTCTCTCTCTCTCTCTCTCGCTCTTTCTGTCTATCAATCTCTCTCTCTTTAGATCTATCCATTTTTCTCACCATTCTTGTCTTCTCATTTTCATGCCTCTCTTCTCTTCACACTATTCTATCTTTAATCCCTATCACTGTCTTTCTTTTCCTCTCCACCTCTCTTTCCCTCTCTCTCGTTCTCTTTCTATATTTCTATCTCTCTGTCTTTAGATCTCCCCATTTATCTCCCCATTCCTGTCTATTTGTTTTCATTGTACAGTTACTCTTCCCACGATTTTCACTTTCTCCCTTACTTTCAGAGGCTAGAATAAGGAACAAACTGAAGTTTATATAGGATAGACTAAGGAACAAACTATAGTTTATAATCTATCCTATAAACTTCAGTTTTTTCCTTATAGTCT
This sequence comes from Echinometra lucunter, assembly GCA_029962745.1. Classification (NCBI taxonomy): domain Eukaryota; kingdom Metazoa; phylum Echinodermata; class Echinoidea; order Camarodonta; family Echinometridae; genus Echinometra; species Echinometra lucunter. The sequence goes on from CM057159.1 coordinate 18,747,543, forward strand.
AACCTCTGAAAGTAAGGAGAGAGTGAGAATCTATCTATCTATCCAGCTATCTATCTGTCTATTTATCTATCTACCTATCAATCTATCTCTCTTTAGATCTATCCATTATCTCCCCATTCCTATCTTCCCTATTTTCATTCTATTCTTCCAACTATTCTCACTCTCTCCCTTACTTTCAGAGGTTAGACTAAGGAAATGGGTGTTTAAAGAAGGTTGCAATCAATTGCAAATAATTGCTAATTTTGAAACAACCATTCTGATTGGCTCAGGGTCTGCCATTTAAGAAGACGTGCATGCAACAATGATTTTGATTGGCCAGTGACCATCAGTTGCAACTTGCAATCGATTGCAACTTTCTTGCAACACCCCCGTAGCTAGGAGTGAGAAAATGAAAAGCTGAGAGAGAAA
>CM057159.1:18748450-18903450 GCA_029962745.1 Echinometra lucunter
GAAACGCACATCAATGCAGTCTTTTTTTCCTGGTCATCATTATCTTGCATTCCTCTGTAGAATTTTCCACAAGTTTCGACAACGATATTTATTGTTACGATACCATAGAGTGAATCTGCACTATCTTTCATGCATCTAGAGTCTGTATATTGCATTGTACACAAATACAAGTTTAACTTTAAACAGCCTGTGCTAGAGCCGCCATCATCATGAAGGGTTTTCCAGCTGAATGGAAACTTTTCTGTATAGCACTCTGGTGTTTACTGCTAACGAGCAAAATTATTGGTAAGTTGGAGTTATTCACTTAAGGCATATTATGGGATATTGTCAGTTATAGTACTTTGATAATAGCAGTCTTGTTTCGGGAAGTCACTCAACTGACATAATTATTAGCATATGGGACTGAATACAAATCATTTAGGCTATCTTCGATCTTCCGAGCCAGTGCGAAAGCCTTGTCGCTGTTGCTTGGCGAGGCCGAGATGCTGCTGTCAAAAGTCTGCTGCTTATCGCCCGGTAAACAAATAAACAATTTGTTTTACATGTGAAATGGTCATAAACTAACCTGATATTGTAAATGCAGAAATATTTGTCATGTTTGTGGCGCATTAATTTTCGCGGATGGATTTCACGCTATTTTAGGCAAGCACGATTTCTAACTTAACTTGCGAAAATATTAGCACAATATGCTTTGAAATATCATAACCAATCTTGCACTTTTTGCGAGTGAGTATTGTGTAGCCCGAAGTTGTGAATAATTATGTTCTTGTTCTTACCTTGGGCCACTCAGCACAAAAATTTAATCACGTGAAAATAATTACCAGCATTTACAGTAGTTCAGGGACGTCTGGAGAGTAAAAAAAAAAAAAAAAAAAAAAAACGCTAACGCTATTACTCTCCATGATGTCCAGTGCTTTTACCCCCTGTTTGTACATAGCAAGCATCTTGGCACTTCAGAGCAACCCCTGGAAAATTAGTCCAGGGACGTCGGGGGAGTAAAAAATTATAAAAAAAAAACCGCTAACGGCGCTGTTACTCCCCATTGACGTCCAGTGCTTTTACCCCTTATTTGTACATAGCAAGCATCTTGGCACTTCAAAACAACCCCTGGAAAATCACTTTCCCATGGGCCAATGACACCACCAGCCTTGTAACTATCGGCAGTGCTCATCATGAACCCGACTGACACTAGGGACTAAAAATCAGACGTACGAAAACCAAAATTTAGATATAAATCTATCGTAGGGTAGCTGGAAAAACTCACCGCTTGTTTATGTTTCCCCAGCGTCCATTGAAATGCAGATAGAAAATGGCGACTAACTTGCGCATGTGCATTGATGCGCAACTAGATGCCAGCGATCTTGCAGACATTTTCAAAAAATTCACGGCAATTCTTGCCGTAATTCACTTTGATAAATGAAAGTAGCATTATCTGTTAGCGTGAATTTTAAGCTTTATAGTGTAATTTTAATGAAATCGTCTGGACTTCACCTTTAAGCAAATGAATATCACCTGTGGATGAGTGTGTTGTTGGGAATTATACATCGAAGGGGATCAATAAAACTGAAGCAGTGAGAAATTGAGGTTTGATGATTTATTTGGACATATACAAAACTGTCATTACTTGCATTAGGAAAAATGTGAATATTTCAATTTATGTTCTTCCAATCTCTTAACTTCGTGATCTTGACAAAAAATTGTCACAGCCTTCTCTAACTTTTGATAGATCTGTTTCTGTTATTCTGATTTGTTAATTGCCAATTATTGTGTACTGTTAAAAGTTTCTGATAACACAGCTTATTACAGGATCACATGCTCTATTGTTATATGATGCGTTTTTTCTCTTCAATGTTTTATAAAAATTCCCTTTCAGGACATGCTGTGAATGAAAATCTTGTTTTTCGGGTGCTCAGACCAAGCAGTTTGGCCTTTGATTTCACCATCAGACCGGCAAAGAATTTTGGAGGAACATTTGTGAGTACCCACATTTTTCATTCTGGAACCATCAACCACGACTACATGTAGCTAAGAGAAAGAAAGAAAAAGACTGTCTAATGGGGTGTTGCAAGAAAGTTGCTATCAATTGCAAGTTGCAATTGATTGCTGCTGGCCAATCAAAATCAGTGTTGCATGCATGCCTTCTTAAAAGGGCAGACTTTAAGCCAATCAGAATGGTTGTTTCAAAATTAGCAATTATTTGCAATCGATTGCAACTTTCTTGCAACACCCCAATAGTCATGTCTACCACTGTGAGATAACATTCATCTAATTTCATCTAAGGGTATTCGGGTTTATATGTGGTTAACCGCATACAGTCAGGAATTGTAGGAGGAAGGTGGAGATGGGGATTCCCACCTCATGGTTTTAAGTTTCATTTAAAAATTCCTCTCTATTTTGCCCTCAGCTGTTTGTTTTTATTACTATTTACTCACTGATTTTAAGCAATATTGAGAAAAATAACACATTAGGTTTGTTGTACTTACTCTGTGCAACATCCTATTCCTAATGTCTTTAGTCTAATTGACTTTGCTTGTTGAACATAGTGGCAAGAAAAGACGTGTATGTACATGCGAAACGCATACTGCCATTAATACAATTTGCATTCCGGACACATCTCTCTGTACCACTCCTTTCCACTATTTAAAGCTTCATCGTATGCATTTATCAAGCAGTCATTTGATGTTTGTTGAAAATAGTTCTTCACATGTTGATATTAGCTTTTATAGAGAGTATGCCTAAGTAGACTGATTATAAGTTGTATATAAATTATGGAATATGAAGACAATGTTTAACATCTCTTCCAAGTTTCTTGATTAAAAAAAACAACAACACAAACCTGTATATATGTCAAAGAACAGTGCTTGACACACAGGATCTGAGAACAAATTTCCCTCCAATTCCGAAATTTTCATTTTATGTATTTTTTAGTGGAAAGTCCTTGTCATATAAAACTGATTAATGTTTGCACTGAATCCCTGCTGGAAGGTTTCCCATCATAATACACTGTATTTTACCCCAACTAATATTTCAAATGTATTTCACTCCATAGAACTTTTTCTACAATGGCATTCCCCTGGTTGCCGCCGATCCGTTAGAAGCCTGTGGTGAGATACAGAATCAAGAGGAAGTCAGAGGAGCTGTCGCTCTAGTGAAACGAGGGTAAGGTCTTCAAAAAATAGCTACCTTTTAATCTGTCTGAGCATAATTTGATTTCATTTTTCATTTTCTATAGAACCCAGCTGAGTTATCTCAGGCTTAGTATTCTACAGGTTACTGCACTTAATTTGATTGTGTTTTGCGTATTTCTGCAATAGTGTATTCATGCAGTGATCACTTGAGCAAATTATCACTTCTTTCATTATATTTCCCTCATCTAAGTCAAACTTTGCATGTATAGTTTTGAAAATGGACATGTACATGTACATGTATCTATGAAATATTAGAGGGCTGAAAAGGATGAAGCTTTGCTTTGTAATTGAAAGCTTTTATTTCTTTTTTCAAAATACATATTTTTAAGCGATTTTTACAATGCAAAGTAGATGTATATGATTGCAGAGCCCAGCAGAGACATGATTGCCCCTTTCATTCTCTTGCCATTTGCCAGTATGACGTGCGAGAACACTTCAGGAATCTAAGACCTTGTATCCTTGTGTATTCCTTTAATAATTTTCACAAGTCATTTATTTTTATTTTTATTTTTTTTGTTACAGGGAGTGCTCATTTTTATCAAAAAGTATTGTTGCTGACAGAGCGGGGGCTTTGATGGTGATTATTTATGACTCTGATGAAAAAAATGACAACAGATTCATTGACATGATTGACGATGATACACATCGGGCAACAAGCATTCCTACTGCTTTCATGCAGGGCAGAGACGGGTAAGTGCAATATTCCAATCTGTATATTCTTGATGTTTCGATCAGTGTGCTCTGAAGAATGACTAGAACATTGCTCAATGGAGACTATTTATTGCCAGTGAAGTGTCTGATGTGCAAACCACCCATTTCTGCCCGCAAGAAAATGCTCACATTTTCTCAGTCATCTTGGCATTCACATTCTGGTCACTGTTTGGTGCTGTAATCCTCTCTGAATTTAAATAAAGAAAGCACCAGGGGGCTATGTAATTGTTAGAGCAAACTAGGTCTGTGCAAAGCCCATATTGATTGCAGTTTTTCTGTAGGTAGCGAAAATTGATTTATATACTACAAAAATAAAATAAGATTCAAATTAAATTTCAAAAAGTGAAAATAGATTTTAAAAGAAATAGAGTAAAAAGTATAGTAATGATATCATCTTTCCCATATACAGAAAGGTAGGTTTAAAACTATGATTGCAAAATCTTGTACTTAAAGTTGATTGTTCTACAAAGGAGAAGCTAAATAGGATATGCAACTTAGTTCTTACATGTAATTCTACTCTAAATTATAAACAGGAAGTTCATGTATGGACAGACCGAGTCATATTTCGAAAGTCAAAAGTTAATTGTTTGACATATGTAAAAGAAATGAATACTAATAAGTTACTATAGTCAACCTGATATCAGGCTAGTGAATTCTAGTTATATGGTATAAAAGACATCCAACCAAGCAGAGTTTAGTAAGGTGCATTATATTTTATATGAAAAAAGAAAATACAGTTTATTACTGCATTGTATTTTTATATTGATAAACAGAAATTGAATTTGAATTGAATTACATTTACTTACATGTATATTTATCTTTCTATATCATGTAGAAGTGTGCTGGAAAAATACCTCACCACACACGAGGGTACCATTGAGATAGCCATTCCAGTCAACACAACTGGCATTCCATACTCACACCTTCACAGGCCACCGTGGACGCTGTGGTAAATCTTCAGACCTAAAACGTAGTTACTGGGGAGAGATAGCTATGTCACTAGAAGTTGCTTCCGATTGGTCAGTCATTCGTGGCGCTCCACATAGTTCCCCCTCATACATGGCAGGAAACGATTCGAAGTTCCCTGACTTGAAGACATTCAGTCGTGGGCTTTCATGGGGACTGAGTCATAATTTGCTGACACCAGACTTTGTGAAAAGCACTGGAAATACCTGTAATAGAGCTACATTTCTGGAGCACAGCAAAACAAGCTGTCCCACCATAATCATCAGCTTGCTTCAGGCATTTTCGGGCCAGGGAAAGTGAGATAATGACTTTGCCATATGGGGCAACGGGTGGAATATATAGAGCATTACATAAGGTCTGTTGGTCATAAAACTCATAGTGATGGACAACACCTGTTACTGGGTAAGCGCCCATGGTGTCAAATTCCCCATGAAAGCCCATGACTGAGCATCTTTAACTTATGACTGTGCCTATGTAAGAGCACATGGGACTTTGAATACCGGTATGTTGTATCTCCCTCAGTATGCTATGGCCTCAATGCTTCCAAAACGGTCTTTCATTCCCAGATATTCTTTATAGAAATTCCTTTTGAAAATTTCTTTAAATTTGTATAAGAAGTTGAGGAAAATTCTGTGTGGAAGTTGTGTGTGAGGTTTTGTAAGCTGATCAAATGTGGAAAGGCTACTCTGTCTCTGAAAAAGCAATTTAGTTATCTTTTCATTCCTTGGTCACACTGCAATCTGACTCCAAATCAAATGCTAACTTAGCTACTCAGGCGTGTCAAATTTTGTTGTTGTTCTGTTTACATTCTTGTGATTAGATGACATTGGAACTCAGATTATGTTTCAGTGGAGATCGGATAGAAATATGCAATATGAAATACCATATATGTACTTCCAAATATGTTTCGTAATGTGTTTTATTTCATTAGATTGGCCAATCAATAGTTGACTCATCTAATGTGGGCTCTTTTACTTATCAGTGGTGACTTTGGATGTCTTGTTTGTAATTTTTTTTTTTAAAACCTTGAGCATATATGTGACATTTTGTAGTCACTGATTGGTCTGTAAGTTGGAACATTTTTATGATGATAATAATAATATTCCGTTCTTGTATAGCTCATATCACATTATTATCTAAGTCTCTATGCGCTTCCAAATAATAATACATGTACTAATGAACAATTTTTGTATAGCACATAAAACATTACATCAGTATGCAGTATGCAGAGAGAAAGAATCTATCTGAATACCAAGGTTTATCCTTCACTGAATAGAGGTTCTAGCTCTTTTCTCTTTCAATTATGCAGAAAAGAAAAAAAAAGATAAGTTCTTGAATTTTCTTTGTTAAGCTAAGACAGATAACAGAGGCAATAAAAGATATATTCCTTTTAAATCTCTTGACCCATGGACTATTGAATTCTATAATTTCCATAGATGCTTTCCATAGGCAGTGGGTTGAAAGACTGTTATGTTTTTTCTAGGAAGTTTTAAAGTTATCCTCTATCCCTACATCTTTGAATACATCAAGACCACATTCTGTAACAGAAAAGATCAAAGTCAACATCAGCTAAAAAAAAAAGAAGATATTGTCATAAAAAAGTTCAACATTGGAAATATACAGCCTGTCAAAGCAAGTTTGTTTTCAGTTTATTTCTGTAGAAGATAGCCTTTAGATTTGTCCATTTTGCAGGAAAAAATGAACAAATTGACACATAAATTGCATGGAATATTAAATCAACCAGTTTTAGCAAAATAATTTTGGTAAAATTTCACACCTATTAACCTTCAGCTTACTTGGAAACTCACCTGCAGCTCAGCTAAGGTTTTTAATTAGAAGCAGTAATGTTCACTAGAGGTAGTTGTCCATTAGACTCTGGTTCCTCTAAAGTGTTGAGATTGCAAAATAGATAATATTTCAGCATAAAATTCTTTTTAAATTACAGTGCAATATTGTATTAAAATATGGATTTTGAAGAGGAGTAAAGAGAGAAAAATATAAGGAAAGAGATAAAAATAGAAGAAAAGAGGAAAAACAAAACATTTGAATACCCGATCGTTATCTATACATGTCACACTTAGTGCCCATTTTTGATTATCATCAAGCTTGAATAATGTGTTCAATATACATGCATATTTCTTTGTTCAGCGTAAATGACTTTCCTCACTTGCACAGTTAGTGATGGATCTGCCCACTACTTTGAAAATAGCTTTCTTGTTTGGATGAGAATTAATGTGAAAGCATTTTTTTCATTTCATTTCATTCTTTCTAAACTAGAGAGTAACAATCACAATGAAATACAACTCCTGTTTAGAGAAGTTTGTTGAATTTCAAATGTTATGAATTGCATGTACTTTATCCATCTACAAAAACATCCTCTTTGGGAAAAACTGGCCCATAAAGATTTGATGTCGTATTTGGTAGCTAATCTTTTGTTATAACTGTCATAAAACTGTATGTACGTTTTATGCAGGGATTGACAAGCTTCAGTAAAATGATGTAAGTGACCTGATATGTCCATTCAACTTCATAACTCAACTGTTGATCTTTCATGTGCCTTGAAATGTTATGCAAGCCATACGATAAGGATTTGTTTTAATGAATAACAAAAAATAGGTTTGGTCTTTTAAGAGAAAACATGCATAGTTTGTGGTGCAAATTTTTGTGAATAAAATGTCATTATTAATTGCTTTTCATAGCAACATATACCGTTGCCTTGTATAATCTTCTCGTCTGTGCATTACTGTTGATCATCATTTTTTTTATTATCCTGATTAGTTGCTGATACAAAAGACATACCAACACTGAAGAATGAAAAAGCGGTTGATTACTATTTTTTTTTTATTTTTTTTTTTTGGTACAGTGAGATATGTGGTTAAATTCCGTGAAACGCCTAAAGAAATCGGTAGAGTTGGCACGTATAAAAAGAAACCTTTGCACAGATTTTTGTCTTCATTCTTTACACATTCTTGTGTATAGAAATGTATACATTTTTCCACATTTTACATCTGATACCCAGCAATATGTCCATATTTTTATACCTCCGCCCATGATGTTTTCGGGTTGTCCGTCCTGTTTTCGTTCTCGCGATACCTTAAGAACCGTTTGACGGATTAACTTCAAACTTGGCTCATGTATGGATATGGGAGGGACAATGATCTGATTAGATTTGGGGGTCTCAAGTTCAAAGGTCAAAGGTCATAGAGGTCATGTACATAGAAATGGTTCATTCTCACAATAACTCAACTATTTGATGGAACAACTTCAGACTTGGCTCATGTGTGCATGTGGGAGGGACAATGATCTGATTAGATTTTAGAGTCTCAAGGTCAAAGGTCAAAGGTCATTATATACATGAAACTTGCTTATTCTTGCGATAAATCAACTCTGTGACGGTTCAACTTAAAACTTGGCTCATGTAAGAGTATGGAAAGGGCAATGGTCAGTTGGGGTCATAAGGTCAAAGGTCAAGGTCAAAATTATTGTATAAATGAAAATAAATCAACATGAATGTACCATATATTTCCTATCTGGTATTGGCGGAGGCATAAATTTCGACCGCGCGGGGTTGAGGATTCATCTAGTTTCATTGTAATTTGCTTCTTCTTCTTCCACTATTTCTCTTCATTTATGTTATTCAGAAAAAAATATGTGGGTTTGTATATGATTGTAATCCTACATATCTTATTTGATATGTACATGCATGTGATGATTCAGGTTTATAATGATGGTGAAAGAAACTTATATTCTCCGAGTTCCATGTCATTATTTGTTTTTCAAAGTGATAAGTTTCATGTCTTCCAGATTTTTAAAATGATTGATATATACATGTTCTTTCTCGCTGTGATTTAGTGAAATTGTTTATTTTTTATTCAAACAAAATTCTTAAATTCAACTAAAATTTTCGTCATTAAAAGGCCTTGTCGGCATAATGTGCTTTGGCTAGTTTTGCTAGTATTATTCAAATGTATTTTTGTGCTGTATTATTTTGCTCCCATATGGTACTTAAAATGTACTTTGATGATTCTTTTCATTATGATTACTGTAATATGCATTCTGTATGACTTTTCCTCAAAATATGAATTACCTCTGTCTTACATTTAAAAATCCCAAGAACAAGGGTAGTGGAGGTTAGAATTATATGGCAATGTCAATAAAATGTTATCAAATATTAATTTGTTAGCCATGTGTAACCTGTAGTGTTTGTGAATGATGGAATTTCCTTATTTTTCAGAAATGGTCAGAGATCAGAGTAAAAGCGACAAAGAGAAAAGAGAGAGAGAGAGAGAGAGAGAGAGAGAGAGAGAGAGAGAGAGAGAGAGAGCAGAGAGCATGAAAGAGGAGGGGGGAGAGGAGGTGAGCCAGAAAGGAAGTCAGAAAAGAGACAACTTTAAAGAGAGAGGAAGGAACAAAAGATATTTTTGACTAGATGTTGAATAAAAATTGTTTTAGCCGATCAGTTCACTTAAACACAACAACAAACATAAAAAAATTAAGAGACACAAGGCTTTATTTGATAATAAACTTCTTTCTAGTTCCTTTGGATTTGTGTGTGTGTGGGGGGGGGGGGGGGAGGCTGACAGTAAATAGAAGGGGTTCGGGGTGGAGCCCCTGAAGCCCTGGATGTTTTGATGGTATTTAAGCAATGAACAATTTAATATTAAGTTTTTACGGTTCTCAGGGTCTCTGATTTTACATCTTTATTTCATTTTTTTTTCAGTTTTAGCCGAAATGGGGGGGGGGGGGGGGGCTACAGCCCCCGCCCCACGCTTCCGCTTCTCCTGCATTGCTCTTGCTCTCTGATCGCGAGTGCGTTGCATCTTTCTCCAATGCATTTTTTTTTCAAATAAAAAACACGTGCACACGTTGGTATCAATAATGCCTGTAGCATTTTCATTTATCTGATGTACGATAAAAGAGCAATGTAGATAAAATGCCTTGCTCAAGGGCATAAGTGCCGTACCGCGGGGATCGAACCCCCGACCCCTCGCGTCTCCAGTCAAGCGCCTTAGACCACTCGACCACGGCACCTCCACACGGCACCTCTAATGCATCCATGCATCCAGCCCCGACGGGCGCCACCACCATCCACAGTAGACACATACTAGACGAAGGCGCTCGAACGAAGGGTGAACGGCCGTCTACGTGGTTGAGTGTCTGATTTATCAGAGAGACACCCGAGGACGCCGACATATTTCCACACCAACACTAATACGAATGTAGCTGGTCAAAACATAGTGTAAACAGCGGATGCTCGCGGGCAAACAGTCTTTAGACCTCTTGAGCACTGAACAGACAACAGTGAGTGAAAACAATGAGTTCACCTCCATCAGGAATCGGTATATAGCGAGTTCAGTCACCAAAGAAACATTCAGGGAACATTACTTTTTGACGATAACAATTGCTTGAAGGGTGTAATATTGGTTAGGAGATATTCTCAAAGTTCGCAGTTTCCTCGTCACGTTCATGCACCTCCGCAGCTCTTGAACTCCCCGGAAATTTATTTTAGTAAGTATAGAAACGGATTTGTTGTTTTTACATGTTTTCCTTCTTTTGCTTCAAAGTTTACAACAACATTGATATCACATTATACCTACCATTTCACATGACTGTAGAACAGTAGAAATGGTTAATGGCGAGACAGCTATTTAGAGAAAACAAGCTGCATTTCCCTGTAAGTGTAGCACTGTCACATGATAGGCCTTTTGTTCACACGAATATGTAGAACCTGAAAACAGGGGGAAAGTAACAGCCAAGGGGAAACTTAAAAAAAAAAAAGTCTTTTCTCTCAGAATGATCTTTTCGTTGATAGATCATGATGGGAAAAAAGAAAGACTGCATTATTTCTAGGAAAAGAAATCACTAGGGGTAAAGCAATTTTTCCCCCTTTGCATCCCGATGCGCTAACCACTTTCCATACAATTTGGGAAGCATGAAACGCATCTGAAAATTATGATATTAGAAACCCATTTTGTAACACCCTTTTATTGATGCAGAAAACTTTAGTTAGTTGTGATCATAAATAGTTTAAGCTTCTCCCAACCTTAATAATTTTTTTCTACCATCTGCTGTTGATTTCCTCAAGCCAAGTGATTCTTTACACATTTTACTTTACTTTCATGCTTGTCTTCTGCGTTAAGATCGCTATAGAGCAAAGATAATTGAAAGAGAAAAGAGTTAGAATCTCTATTCAGTGAAGGATAAACCTTGGTATTCAGATAGATTCTTTCTCTTATCTCAGCATGATATGTTTCGAAGTCAATAATTCATGTTTACTATTATATTCATAATTGATTAATAATTGATTTCTATATAACCATCTTTGTCCAACCTTCATATTCATATTTCAGTTGTTATTTTTTTAACCTATTCCATTGTATCAATGCGATATTTTACATTTGATTCATGCATATACACTTTACTGGATTTTCGAATACACTAAGAAATTTTTATAGAAATGAGAAAGGTGCAGCAAGAATTCACTTCACACACTTGATGCACAGCGTAACCATGAAGTTTGATATTTGCAGCCCTCATGCAGTTAAGACGTGTTATAACATGTGTTATGAAACTAATAACTACAGGTATGTCATCTTTCAGCTCATTAAATCGTGGGTGGATGAAATATTACGCCATTGAGACATAAAATATAATTGCCCATATCAAAATTGACTGGACACGTATTTCATGCTGGGACTTTTACTCAATAGTTGCAGTTCTTTTACCGCATAATTGTTATTATGTTTGCCGTGTATGTTACTGGTTTGGAGAAAAAAATGATCTTTTAGATTTAAAAAAAAAAATAAATGCGTCTTTGCACTCTGACGAAAAATTGGAAAAATTTACTGTCTTTCTTAAATAATTTACTGCACGACTGTGTCACTCTTTGTAAAGTGGTGCTTGTATATAATCTTCCATTTCATAGGCCCCCTGGGTCTGTTTATTTAGCTATAGGTGTCCCAAAAACAGTAGTGAAAGAAGAAAAAGAAATTTGTGACTGGGTGGAAAAGAAAATATGACATCTCCACTTGGTCACTTTGCTACCTTGCATTCCATTCACCCAGCGAAACCAATGGCCCCCAATATACTACCGCCCCTACATGGGCGGAAATTCAAGGGGCGGGGGACACGTCTCCCACAGATTGAAGGAGGGGGGGGGGGGGTGACCGACCCCGCGATTATTAGCCTTGGGATTTTGTCTTTTTTTTTACAGTGAAATATAGGGAGTTTTTGAAAACACCCGAGACTACTGTGGACCTTTTTTCTCCCCCGCTCCTTAGCGAATTTAGGAGTGAAGCAGTCATCCCAAGAATCTGTTGACCCTTATTTTTCTTTTTTTCCAGTTTTTTTTAATAGAAAATTTCAATTATATTCCCTTCACGTTTCAACACAGATTACCACCCATGCCCCCCTCAATCACAGCTCCACGCTATCCTCATTCCAATAACATAGGAAGGAAAAGGGCACTTGAAAAGCATATATCCCTTCGCACGGTTTGTGGTTCTCTCTACATAACCATGCCATGGCAGGTCATCGATAAAAGTTCGTATCCACCAACATAATCTGCTTGCGCAACCCACTTCAGCCATTTGGAAGTGTCCTGATTATCGTGCGCTCTTGCATTGTGCCATTTTTCTCTCAGTCATGTGATAAAGTGGCACTTATTTTCCTTTGGCAACGCAGATTTTATTTTTGTTTGTTCCAACTCAACAGGCACTCAAGACTGATTGCAGTTCTGGTCGATCAGATTTCTAGTATCATCAAAAGGCTACATTATCGTGAGACGCGTGAACCCTCTCAACAGCACTAAAAACTTCTTGAAGGACCTAATAAATTTAAATAGTTTCATCTAAAGGAGTATTAGATTTTACATAAAAGCATGGCTAGGTGAGTATACTTTCATCTTATCTTCTGTATATTATTATCTGAGAGCTTATAGTTATGAGAAAAGTCAGATCATAACAGTGCATGCGTGCATTTTGCTGTGAGGTGATATTAACTGGGTTTAGTTTACCACCTAGCCATACTAGTATACTATCATGTGGGCCCTGCATGTTACTATTACCCCAGCATTGCCAGGTAAGCATTTCATGCACCTGCTGTGTGGTGTCCATATTCATAAACACCTTGTCCGATGGTGTGGGCATGGAACAAGAATAACCTTTCTTAATTTATTCCTTTTTTGCTATTACAACGTGTTCGTAAATGAAATAATTATATTTCTCTGACCGACATGACATTGTGATTAAACATAGTTTACCTGTAAAAAAAAAAATTATCAGTTTCTTTTCATCTGCTTAATGCTTGTGTTTCTTAGTGTTTATTACTTTCCCAAGTATTGCTAAATAATTCACCAGTCAATTTTTTATTTACCTCATGTGTTTATCACTTTTTGAAGTATCATAGATAAAAAAAAAAAAAGATATACCCCCCTAGGCCTAACAAAGTATATTTTAAATGTAATACATTTCTTAGTTTTGGGTGAAATTCCGACGATAAAGATAAAACATATAATATATATGACATAAGTTTCCAGCTAATTTTGTTAATTGATTTTCGAAAGAATTATTAAACGCAGTTGTAAAACACATCAAGTTCCATTGACCAACCTGCATGTTTTAAACGAATTCACAAGTTATATGTAGGCCTATTGCTCAAAATGGTCTCATAATTATCCATGAGAATAAGTGAATATCTGAAAATATAGCTTGCAAATGACAATAAACGCATACTCAAAGAGTAATTCCTTCTTTTTTAAGATTAATTTCCGGTCCCATGCAGAAAATGAGTTCCAGAACTTTTCACGAATGATTTTTCTAGATCAAACCTGTATGACGTAAAGGAAACGACCTAAAAGGACAGGACCTAAAAGGACTAGACTATTTCTAGTCCTTGGCTTTCCAGGATAGATTAAAAACATTGATTGATTTTATTTGCTTATATCATCATGCTGTAAGGTGATTTACCTTTCATAATTATTCATAGCGCTCTGTCATACCCGGTTTATCGAACAAAGCCACAAATTCCGCTCGCCCTTTCTATTATTTTGTTTTTTTTTAATCCGTATTTTTGGGCCACCTATGGGGTCATGATAACATATACGTTTTTACACGTCATGATTTTGTATTTTTCCATTGCAATCTGAAAATACCGATTTTTTTCCCAAATTTTTTTCAGGAATGCTTTCACAAGTCTAAAAATTTTGAAGACATAAGACTCACTGAAATTTCATACTGTGACTGCCTGGTACAGCATGTTTTAATTTAGCTTTAACGCTGTCCCAGTGATGACGTCTCAAAGTGCATTCATGTGGAAAAGGTGCAGAATAACCCGTTGAAGTTATTATCATTAATATTGCTATTACTGTTATTATCATTATTATTATTACTATTATTTTTATTATCATTTATTATTAATATTATTGTTATTATTATTATTAATATTATTATTATTATTATTATTAATATTATTATCATCATCATTATTATTATTATTATCATTATTATTATTATTATTATTATTATTGTTGTTGTTGTTGTTATTACTATCATCATTATCAATCTCATTACCATCGTTATCATTTTGCTATTTTATTTCTATTGTTATTACTATTATTACAGTCAATACTGCATTGCCCGCTGCTCCTCCATAAAGTATTCCCTGGCATGATTGAAGGCATGGGCACTTATCCTAATTGAGCGCGGGGCCGAGGAGGTTTCACTATTCAGAAAGGAAGCAATACGATAGGGGATATTGATAGCATATAGATGTGTATTTCTGACATATATTTCTTCTTTCTTTTATTTCTCATGAGTTTCTGGGCTGTATAAAATGTGTTGATTTTCATGCTTTGTAATTTACCTTTTACCTAATTTAGACTTGCATCAAGCATATGGAACAAATTGAAAAACGATAGTGTCATGACGATAGTATTTTAGAGCCATCCCCTTACATGAAGGTTGTATTATGGATTGGCATCAAGGTATCAATTTTACCAGAACATTAGAAAATATATTCACTTCTATCTGGGAAAAAAATTGTTGCAGTTTTAGGCATTCAGAAGTTCTAGAGAACAGTTTAACTTCTCTGTCATAATTATGAACTTATTACAAATATCTTACTTTGAAACTTGCTGGTATACCACTTGTTTAAACATTTTTTTCATCGTCAACGCAATTGCTACGTCTAATCAATCCAGCGCAGAAAACGCATTGCACAATTTGCATAACAATGTAATAAACATCAATCACGTACTTGAGAGGCATCATGATAATGGGATTTCGAAAGCAGTTCAGTTTACATCACTTTTTAGTATATTTCCTCAATTCACATTTTAAAGTCCCCTCTGCGGGAAGCAAATAATGATACAAATGTATAAATAAATCAAAATAGAAAAACTATAAAATATCTATTTTTGCTTATAGTCGCTGGTACAGCACGGGGGAAAAGAGCTTTACTTTAATCGAATTATGTCGTATTTATATTCTTCACTTGTTTGTGATCCCCTTTCTCTTTCTTTAACTTTTTTTTTAAATTCTCAAATGATCACTAATCCTTTGTTGTGCGGGTGTTGTTTAAGTTTCAAATAAACAGTAATCGGCTAGTTCACTCAAATTTCTATCATTATAGTATATTTAATAAACAGCAACCAGTTATGAATATTAATATTCTTGACTAAACATGATCTAAATCTTAAACATTTTTTTTTTTTGCAAAATGTGAATTATTATTTTATTCTTAATGTCCACGAATCACGCTTTTCTACTTAATGAGAAATGCAGATATTCCTTTTTTTTTGTCTGAACCTTAAAGTGGTTATGTGTTTTTACTAACCTCATGAATTAGATCAGATTGTACTTCACGACTTCCATGAAGCATTTCTTCCACAGAAACCAAACCGTTTGAAATTTGTCAATGTCAACCCAGCCATTATATGCACTGGGACCATATGTTCGTCGTATACCACTTCGTACGAGGTGCGTTTTACTATCAGTTTGTGTGAATTGCGTTTAAATCAATACATAGATAAAGCATTCGTCATTCTTGCAATAAATATCAACACAAGAATACTTTTGGGACTATTCTGTTTATTGATTTTATTTTTTTTCTTTGTTAACACAGGCCTTGACCTAGCTTGAAGTGCCGTCTGCATTTTTGTTGTGATCACGTGACTACCGCAAGGCTGTTGTCTGTGTGTGAGTGACAAAATAAATCTACCCATGTTAACCTTTCAACTACCAAAGTTTGTTTATAATATGAACTTGCAAATGTTCAGATTGTTGTGCCTGTTTTGATGCATCATGTGATTGTTCTAAACATTGCTAACAACAGACCTGTTTACTAATGTTTCAAATTTATGCAAGTTTCTCTCCAGAACCCTTGGTTACCAACTATTCAGTTCATCTGTTATGCATAATGGCATCTGAATAGATGGAATCCAGTTTGCATACATTAGTTGTTGCCATGTCGGGCAAGTCTCTGGTAAGTTTGTTAGTTATCAAGGGAAACTTTTGTTCAAGAAGTATGCATATAATTAGTAAACAGGTCTATTCACTATGAACACGACGGACAAAGAAAGCGGACAAAATAAACAACCCCTCATTCTACCCTTCACAATGGTTCTGGTAGTCAAAAGAACATCCCTTCACTTCTATTGTCTAAAATATGTGGAACAGGTGTCACATGCATATTCACCTGGAACTACATGATTAAACATAATAGCTGTGAAGGATGTTCTTTTGACTACCAGAACCATTGTGAAGGGTAAAATGAGAGGTTGTTTATTTTGTCCGCTTTCTTTGTCCGTCATGTTCATAGTGATTACAGAAGGAAGTAATGCATCTGTATGTACATTGTTCCATTGCTTAGAATGAAAAGTAAACGGCTAGTGACCGGGGGCTAGTGTCTTGTAAAACCTGATGGGAACCACCACGTGATTATGTGAAACACGACAACAAACCAACAAACAGTGCAGTGGAGTGATGAAAAGTGATTAAAGTTGATATATCAAGAGTGTCCAAGGCAGTAAGCTATTTATGGGAGTGAATGAATTGCACTTATTATAGCTTTCGCTTGAGAATGTCGACTTAATTCACTTTTCTACAATTTATTCGTTTGCATGCATCTGCATGAATTTCAATTCCAGTATTCATTTGAAGTGTAAGCGTACATTCTGATCGAAAGTTTCTGGTTACAGTGTCATAAGTCTATTCTCACTTTCTCACTTTTTTCTTCTTATTTATTCTTATTTTCATTCTTTTCCTTTGCTGCCTTCTTAATTATCCTCATCATCCTTACATCCTTTAAAAAAATCATCGTTATTATCATGATTATTACCATACAGAGCTAAATCAGGAGCTGCTTACACTGCTTCAGCAGAAGTTACTTCAGGAGATCCGAAAGGCCTATCAACCTCTAGACGAACTCCTACCACTCCTGGAAGAACACCCACCACCAACAAGAACCCTCGTGGAAGAACTTCAACTATCACCAAGAACTTCCCTGGACAAGTGACCTCCAAGATGTTGCAACCGGAGATGTCGGATATGCCAATGAGCGCCATGAGTCGGGAGATATCCACCCGACGACAACGGCGTCGGCCACAGAACGACACAACGAATGATGACCAGGCCGAGGACATAGCCAAGATCAAGGAGGGCCATTCGATCCCTGGGGCAGTGATGAAGATAGTCCGTCTCGTCATCCCGCACGTAGCACTCATGTGTTTCTTCTTCCTCTACCTTGGTTTAGGGGCGTGGGTGTTCTACATGCTAGAGAACAACTGCTCTGAAGACTGCCAAAGAACACTTTATGAGGCGAAGATGGCAGTGGTGGACATAGCACGCAACGGGACGGACTGCAACCTCTACGGATCAACACCGCGCCCACCTCAAGGGGCTCTGGGGCGGACGAGTTCTCCTAGCAAAGGTGGTGACCGTGAGATGCATTCCCAAAACAGTGGTGATTGTGAAGATGAGATGATGGAGAAGATAGATGAACAGTTTGATGTTGTAATGAAGATGATGGTACGATCTGGGATGGCCGTTGGAAAGATGGACTCGCATCTGGTGGGTCGAACCTGGAATCTCACCAGCGCCATGCTGTTTAGCATGACCACCATCACTACCATCGGTAAGTTATGTCTTATTTTATCTTCCACCAACAGTCCTTTCAGACGTAAAATGAATGTGATGACATTTTCTCCTCGCAGCGGAGATCGAGCTAGGACTACATATTTTGATTTCGTCATGGTTCACGGAGCCGCACAATGACATTAATTTTGAGCATGAAAACAAAACTGTGTTGTCCTCGTGACTCGGGTAGAAAAAGACGCGCAATGATTAAGTAAACAAATTCCAAACTTGAAAGGCTATGAAGGAATCAAACCGTCTTCATTATTTTTCTTCATAATATCATGTTTTCAGGATTCTAGTTGAACTTTTGCTGCGAGAACGCATGGAGATACGTAAAAATAATGAACCAGATTGTTGTGGTTTGCTAAACATTTTGTTTCACTACAGTGCGATAATAGCTTATCATGCTTATTGATATCATAAATCTGATGGTAAGAAACTCCACCGATGCAGAGAAGATATGCCTGTATTTCATTCCAGTTAATGCAAAAGTGTGAATAGAGCAAGAAAATATGACAAAATGTGCATTTCAGTCGAAGTCTAATAGCAGGTTCATCACCATTATCAGCTGCTGAGTGAAAACAAATATTACTCTGACGTACAGCATGCATGTAAATCAAACCAATCTTCAGTTTCCATTGCGAATTTTGATCGCATTTTTCCTTTGATTTGTTCTGATATCGAGTCATTCAGAAATCTAAGTATCGATAATAGTGGATATTTTAACAGTTTAATAGCACAACATTATTAACATAAAACCAACTGGTTTTTTATGTTTTAAGTATGATTGTGCACTGACCGTATTATACGCTGTGCACCGCTAATAATGATCAAACTTTAGACCTGAATTAAGTTTCATAAGACTGCTGGACAGTGCCTGCAAGCTAAATGACTTGAATTGGATTTCAGCCATAGAGTTACATACGGAGAACACTCAGAACAGTGCGTAACTATGTAACTCTATGATTTCAGCCAGTTTTTGGTGACCACCCCATACTTTCGGTAACCAGGAGGTGGGGGGGGGGGAGGGTGTTTCAAAGGCTGCTCTTAAGTTACGCACGACTTTACGCACGACTGGTGATATGTTCTTGTGCTACATGTAAATGATTGAGAATCTCAAGAACATGTTCCAGTCGTGCGTAAAGTTGTGAGTAACTTACGAACATCTTTATCATGTTTATGAAACACCCCCAGGTTACAAGACGTGTTATTATCATGCTGCTCTCGGTCTCAATTCGCGGAGGCTTACGAACACTGCCATTTTCAAGGTGGCCTTTGCTCTTCCTCGAAAATTGATAAGAATGCAGGATAGTTTTGGTTCTTGCTTCATTGTTATCTCAAAAAATAGAAAGAAATTTGGCGGAACAGAGTACCAGTGAATTGTTGTGGTTCGCTAAACAAACAAATAAACAGAAGTTTGACTAAGGCTTACATGGATGAGGTTAACGACTTTTTAAATACATCTTCTCAGTGCATTTACACAAACTTCATATTCCTTATCAACCCCTCACCATAATAGTGATCAAAGAAGATGTGTACGGTTCATTTAGAATATCATTTTCCTTGTTTGCACACTCTTCTGACACAACGTCATATCTGGAGTTTGTCTCACTGTATTAAAATTGCTCTAAAATTTAGTCATTTAATATTTGTCATTTGAAAAAAACGACGCCCTTCCTTCCTTCATCTGAGAGCATGGTGAGAAACAGAACAAACCGCTCCCGTCATTAGCATCCAAAAAAGACATGATAGACAACACTATAAGATCGGGAATGCATGGTAAACATATTAAACTTCGTGATTTTCTCATGAGCATCAATCCACTACGTTTCCGTGGAAACAGCAACACGTATAAACAACAAGTCTTCATTAACACGGCGTGTGACATATGGGGCTATTCCCGTAGTGCGGTTTCGTCTATTTGATCTATGATCCCAATTGTATACCTAACACGCTGTAATCATGGTAATAGATTCTGATAGGTCTGTCGCATTGAAAGTGATTATTGCTGTATTCAAATCGTCTTTCCATTACTGGAAAGGGAACCTATCAAAGCAGCATTGAACATTGTCCTCAACCTATAAGCTTTTGTTTTCATTACAATTACCCTCTCATAATAATTTGATACATTCTTGACATGTATACTTTGCGCATCTCCTAAAAATCACTCGAATATAGAGAAAAGAATTGCAAATACTCAGTATTGCGTTTACCGAGCAAATGCATTTTCTCAGCTGAAGCATTTTCAAAACTGCTTTGTTTATTCATATAAATTTTACAATCGCCTGACCTACTTTGCAGTCAGATGCCGTGATTTACAATTCAGCTAGCCTGCACTTGGTTGGAAATAAATGATAATAATAAATGGTTTGGAATCTTTCAACTGCACGACTGGCTTAAGCATTTCGTATCCATTACAACCGATTGCTTTTAATCATATCTGGATTTCTAATTACACATCTGTTAAACTTTTGTTGTTGTTTTGTTAATTCCTTTTAATACTCATGCCTGTCAATTTTCTATATGTAAAGGGGACTGTCTTGACAAGACCATCTGGTCTTTTTATGATACCCTTAATTCCATGAAAATTATATTAACTTTGTACATGACATTGTATTACCATCCATTCAGATTGTAAAGGAATTATTTGTATATATATGATATGTTTTTATTGGAATTGAATAAATCGAATGAATTGATTCAAATAGAAGAGTTTTCAGCAAATCACATGCTTGATTACACAAGCAGGGAATTTTTTCGTCAATTAGCAGTGAAACATGAAAACCCAGTATATATTCTCGTGGAGAAAATGCCATGAGAAGCGAGATGGATGAAGTTTATTTCTCAACCAGTGTCAACAATCATGACTTGTTACTAAACCCATCTTTAGGACGATAATTATTTTCTTTCAGTTGATGTACAAGTTAGTGTATTTCATTCGATAGTATATTATGAATATCTGAATTCAAAGGGTTGTCACTTTGCTTGTTTGTGTATGAATTTCTCAGCATGTCCAAACAGCTCGGGGAGGTGGAAGGGGCACCTTCTGGTCCGAATAAATATTGTCTACACTCCCCTTCTTTCTTGAGAGGATTTCACCTCCGTGTTTATGAATTTCAGGATACGCCTCTGTTCGAGTGAACAATTGGTTGTGGAGAGAAGCCGAGAAATCGTCCGTGACGAAAAGAGAGAAAATGCAATTTAATTAGACATCAATTTGATTCATGTTTATCAAATCACAAATCACAGCGGTGTTCAAAGCACACGCGGACCTCCGCATTTCATGCAAATGCTTTCTCATGCACATCGGAAAATAATGATGATCACTGGCTAACGTTCAAGATTTGTCTAAATGAATTCATAACTGATACGCTTGTGTCAAATTATGGTAATATAATAGAGGTGTCGTGGTCTAGCGGATACGTCCCCACATGGTTCGCGGTTCGAGTCCCTCTACGGCACTAACGTCTTTTGGCAAGGCATATAATAATCTACCTTGCCACTTTCCACCCCGCAGCAAATGGGTGCATATCTGCGAGGATTGCAGAAAGCCAGTGCGACTGCCTTGCCTTTTAATTGGCATACATGTGAAATGTGCAAAATAGGAGGAAACATGCTCCCTGACATGCCTGAGGAGTGGAGATGATGCACACTAGTGTGCGGGCTAGAAATCCAATGTATAGTATATGCGCTATAATGCGCTCTGTTGTTATTCATTGTAATGAACTTTGGGTTAAGGTATTTCATATTCTATCTAATAGTTGAATGTAGTCAAGGGGTAATAGGTAAATCCCTCTCATGTCAGTGAATGTGCTTTTGAATGCTTCTGATAATGATTCATGGCTAATAAATTGGACAGGCAAAAGAAAACATTGACAGTGACAAATTTTGACAATTTTTTTGAGAAGCTAGCTTTGACTTACCTTTTCTTCTACATGCCGAAGAGTAAGGACAGAGTCCAAAGAAAAAGGATCTTAAGCTTAAAAAAAGAGCAAAATATAAATAACTTGTAGACAAACTAAACTGAATAAACCACTTTTGATTCCTGATCAGTAGCCCTCCTGCCATTTCATTATATTCCTAATTAATCATTATTGTATAAGATTAAAGCATTATTTTTCCCCACAAAACTATGCATTACGAACGATCAAACGAGGTTATCTTATCGTCCTGTATTGCTGCATATGAACATATGAGAAAGAAGAACGTAGATTAATGAATATTCATAGTATATTTTCTTGAAGTAGCTTTTTAATGTTAAAGAAACATTTTTAAAAATGCAAATGATAGGTTACTTCAAAATGTAAAAAGAACAAAACAACATATAACAAAACAACTATGTAACATGAACTCTGCATGAACAGAGAAAATACATGAATATATCACAGGCATAAGGCCATTAAATCTCATGAAGTAGATTTTTAAAATCTATCGGTCAAACTTCTTTTTTTTTCTTCTTCTTCAATACCCTACATGTATGCAGCAAGTCAAAAATTATATGGATGCACTGCAAGTACAAGTCAAAAGGTACCTTGCACCAGCTAACGTAGCATTAAGAGGAGAGGATTTCGAAACCGCTGTTGACAAGATATTACATGATTACATGGAATATTCAAGATTTATGAATAAAACTTTGCCACATGAACCTCATTTATGGTGAGGGAGATAATTGAAGGCCCATAAATTATTTGTTTTAGCTTCTGACTGGCTATGATGTTCGTTTCGTGTGAGCTTGATACTTAAATTTCCTTCCGCATAGGGTGAAGAACATGAATTTATTTGAAACAAAGTTCACATAATAATTGTTGGCGACATTTCATGGTTTTCTGTCAGAACACGATCAGGTGACGATGATAAAAAGCATACTTTACTGAGAGTGTAAGGTCATGAATTTAAGTCTGTCATAGGGGAAACCCGTATGCACTTCCTCAGTTGATTTAGGGACGGTTTTAAACAATAACAATGATTTGCCTATCCCTACTATCAACAGAGCTCCATCATTTCCTGATTATTGATGAAAAACCATCCCGTACTTGATTGAACTTTGAACAGTTTTATGGTAGGTCTTGTGCAGAACAAATAGAATTCCATATCTGATAGTCAACTTCCGTCTTTTTCTGTTCAAATAATAGTGCCGACATCCCACATCTTCCTTTTGGGGGTCACTTTCAAGCTTCATATACCCGAGACAGTTTGGGGATAAATCATATGAAAATCATTGGTAGAAGGGAGAAGAAAAGGGTGTGTGTGTGTGGGGGGGGGGGGGGGGGGGGGAACCCATCAAATGCCTCGTCCTGTAATTTTCTTTAAATATTAAAGTAGAGTGTTGAATATTCACAACGTGATTTTTTGAATACTCCTATGATTCAATGATGTCAGAGGATTACTTTTTTTGGATGGGTCAGGCTGATTCAACAATTATTGTTGTGAATAAATCAATCAAGTACATTGCATGTAAACATTAGAAATGTAAAGCATTATTAGGTGTCACTTAACGCAATTCATGGTCGAGCTGTAAGACCTGGGGGGCGTTTCATGAAACAATTAGTCGGTGGTTTTCACCGACTAATTTGCTTTCAGCCAATCAGATGCGAGTATTTTCAGTAGCTTATAACATTTGTCGGTGAAAATCACCGACTAATTGTTTCATGAAACGCCCCCTGTATTCCGCCAATTCATAATAATTCGTATTACGAGACATGCGACGCTGCTCGAACCTTCAAACGTGACACTAACATAAGAGAAAGTTGTGAAATTGGCAGCTCCGTCTTTTCCCCCCTAATATTTGAGTCTCCGCGGGGAGCAGCTGATATGGAATTTTACATTCAAATTTAAATGCCTTGCTCATGACAGATATAGGAAATCAATGTAAAGTGAAATACTGTGTACACATTGAAATATCGGAATATGGCTTACATAATGACGCCAGAATCATCTATGGTGTGTCTGAAATCACGTGCTATTTCCTGCATGATCGAGCAGTTTTGTTTTTTTCCCAGAGCCTCTCACTTGTTATTCGAAACCATGAACTCTCTCTCTCAAACTCTCTCTCTCTCACTCTCTCTTGCATGTCTTATCAGAATGATCAAACTTTACATCTACCCCTTCTCTCTCTCATTTGCCTCATACTGTCTACCACATAGTATTCTCAGCCTTATATTTTTTTTTGTTATAAGCAAATCATATCCATAACGGCCGAAAGCGGATTTACAATATTAACTTCAGTTGCCTCGCTCATGACCTCGGTTACTATTATGCATTCGCAGATAAGTACAAGGTATTAGTAGGCCACTACACACAGAGAAACACAATTTACAGACACAATGTACATCATCAAGAGACATAACAGGGCAAATGAGATGACCGTAATGAAAAGGAGGGATTGACAACGAAGGTTAGCTGTCAAAACGACTGTGTAGTTGTCGTAGAAAATGGAGAACAAAATCTTGAAATCATAATCGTCTCACACTTAAAAATTAGTGTGCTTCCATAATCATACCATGTCTACATGCGTAGAAAATTTGGGCAACAAATTCCACTACAGTATGCGTCAATGCGATATGTTTTCTTCAATATGAAGAGCCCCACACATTACACACAATTCTGTAAGATCGCAGGATCTGAAATTGTTTATAATGTGGCTTTTTTGTAAAAAGATGGATAGATTTATTATGGTATACCTTTTATCAACCAGCCTGACCTAGCTCTTGAAGCCACCTGCGAAGCCGGGGGGAGGGCGATGAGGGCGGGTGCCCCGAAAACGCCAACAAAAAGAAAAAAGAGGAGAGAACGTAGGAATAGGAGCAGAAGGGACGATGACCAGATGGCAAAGATACGTCAAAGCTTCCGCGTTGCATGGGGGGGGGGGGGGGGGGAAGGGGGGGGGGGGGGGGACTACCTATTCCCTGCACCCTCCGCTTTGCGTGCTCCCAGGCTACCGCCCCCCTAACATGCAATCCTGGCTACGCCGGTGATTGAAGCAATCTTGTCTTTGAGATCTTGACATTGCTTCACTACATGTACTGAATCTATTGCTTACCAGGACCATGAATAAAGTCTAGGTGAAGCAAACAGTCAGTATTCGACAGATTAAAACTCTTTATATTCTAGATCTTTTATGTCTTAATGCGAAATATTATTGGAATGAAAAGCCATCCTTACCTGGGCTTATTTTCCTCTAAGCTGACACGTCAGATACTATTTCAGGGTGGGAAATCCTAGGGGAGGGGGAAGAGGTGAGGGAAATGCGTCCCCTCACGAATTTTCCCGGGAGGGGTGGACACAATATTGAATGCCCCCCCAAGATTTGAAGTCTGTAGTTGGTCTATAGAATATACCCTATAGAAAGTAAACCTAGAAAGATGAAAACTTATTTTTAGCTAGTCACAGAATTCTGGAGCTCAAGCTGAGGACTTCGCTTAATCATTTTTATATTTTGCTTATCAAAATTTTATTTTCCATTCGCCCGCCTCAGCTTTCAAAACAGATTTCGGATTCACATAAAATGCCGTCTTTACCCAAGTTTGTATTCTTGGCGATAAATATCAAGGGAATTAAAGCACTGTCTTCATCGAGCATTCATAGTTGAATAAGTTAGTCTCTCACCCTAAAGACCGGACGTGCATACAGGTTCGCATTAATCTTAGATATTCTTTGATAAGCACTTCGTATTACTTAGTTCTCCATAGATGTTAAGAGGAAATCAAAGCGTAAATCACGGTAACTTGGCTCACGTCAATTTATAATCCATCGAGAAAGATGCTCTCTCCCTCCCTCCCCCCCCCCTCTCCCCACCTCTCTCTCATATCTCTTAGTGATTCAGATTGAGATAATCGAAGAAATCACAAATGGACTATATAGTCAGTGTGTAGGCGCACTCTACGTTTGGCACGTCCTTACGTTTTCTGGTACCATTTTATTGCTTTCACACGTTCATTTCTGGCATGCCACTCAGTCGATTTTATCGGGGAGGGTTTAGCAAATTAGCTTTGATATAAATAGGGGGTCTGCAAATTAATAATAACATTTAGCAAAATCAGAAAGGGGAAGGGGGTGGTGATTTGGGTTCTGGTTACAGAATCATTAATTCACCAAGATGGTCTTTGCTATAAGCGCCTTTTGGCGTTTGTACTACTTTCTTCCAGATTTTAGACGAAATCAGCGAAACTTAAACAATGAAGAGATAGATAGATAGATAGATAGATAGATAGATAGATAAAATGGTCTTTATTAATTTTTTTTTTCATGCATCGCAACCAAAGGTTGAATGGTACATGGATTACATAATACATACATTATAGTTACAATTTGAAAATTTGCAAACAGGCATGGACTTGGTTCAAGAAAGAAAGTCAGATGTATCTGAATTCAGTGAATCTGAAACTCAGTGAATCTTGGTCATGCATATATAGGGAACACTGTCTTGAAAGGCACACCAAAGGGAAAAACTACTGTTACCCACCAATTCACACACTTTTGAAAGTTAAGGTAGTATAGCAACTCTGATTGATTTTTAACTGAAAACCCCCCCCCCAAAAAAAAAAAAAAAAAAAAAAAAATTATAACACGAGCCCATCTTCGTATATGCCATCTGAAGAAAAAGCCATGTTCAGTTGATACCATCGATACCAATTTAATAGGGGGTGATGATCAAGCACATACATGATATATAGGCGTAGCAATACTCCAGATCCTTTTTCAGAAAGTTACTTTTCATATTTCATGTTAATAATTATAGATTTAGTGAGATAATTACAATCAACGGATGCTGCAGGATCTCTCAGCCTTCATGGAACTTTCCACAGCACCTCTATAGAATGTTTTGATTTTTGTTTTGATCAAGGAGTAATTATTGAAGAGATCATTCTACCTGTCCGTTATGGAACAAAGTTTCAAAGCAGTCCTGAGTACTACAGCTCAATCATAAATCAAAAATTAGTATCTAAATATAGAGAACCTGTCTTTCAATTTCATACAAATTCAATTCCATACCAATACCCATTAACGGACGTGAGAAGTTGGGGCGCGTCTGAAGTTCACTGGACCAGACTGAAAACCGGATGTGCATGTCAGGAAATCGAAGTACCTATTTAGCATGACTGGGCTATCAATCGTTTCCTGATCGACACAACTATCGGAATCTATTGTTGTTACTAATGATGGGTACATAATAATGATTAATGATGGTTAATGAAACTATAATGGTTTCTTAATGAAACTATAATGGTTTCTATGCCTATTAGCTTAAGTGGGGAAGTCCATTTTTTTCGTGAAATGATTTGACTGAATTGTAGCTTTTGTGTCTTGGTTACATCGATTTCTAAAGAACATTAAAAAACCCCATATTATTCACAAGCGTCAGAAAAGATCAGCATGTTAATGACGACAATATTGCTATCGTCAATACATATTTTCTCCTCCCTCTTCTGATGATGATAATGATTATCATTATTACCATTTTCTTTATCATTATCATCATCATATTACTATTATTATTATTGTAAGTATTATTTTTTCGTCATTATTATTGTCATTATCTTTTATTTTGATTATTGTTTGGTTTTTGATATAATTATTATCATTATTGTTATTATCAGTGTTATTATTTTTATCATGCTTGGTATTATCGTCACCATCATCGTCATCATCATCATTATCGTATTCATCATCATCATCATCATCATCACCACAACATTCTTACCCAATGAAAAAGAAAGACTGGTACAAAAGGTGACTGGGTCCTGACAGGCACTCACTGCTTATACACGGCTGTTTCGGGGATTTAGTGACATGTATGAAGTTTATTTGCTTGCCCTCAAAGTCATTTGTCCGAGGAGTAGTACATGTACAGTGGACTGTTACATTACAAAGCATATAGTGACCTTTGCTCTGACTGGAGAGGTATCATCATCACTTTCGTATCCAGACCTTTATTGACATGGGGGCGAAGTCTCTACCCTGAAGTTGTTTGTGTGTGTGTGAGTATGTGCATGGCTCGTGGGAGGGGGGGGGGGGGGGCATAGCGCGCAGCTCCACATGTTGGTGGCTTGGGCTCGTCGCAAATCGTCACACGTATTAGATTTTCCCCTTGACCTTCAATAATGAAGGAAAAGGGGGCGGGTGGGGTGGGGTTGTGTGAAGGGTAGTGCTATAGCATGTTGACGATACATTAAAAAAAAATACTGGCCAGCCTATGTTGAAACCAGCCAAACAGTTGGCAGCTTAGGTCATATTAAGATCCATTGGTTAACTAGGCCACGAATTTCGCAGAATGCAATTCTCAACGGGGTTCTTGATCCAGCCAGATGCCATTAGGCCTATATCAGTTAGCGGCGGAGAGAGCGTGGCGTGATAGTAAGATGGGCTTAATAGCTCCTTCTCATTACATGCTTACATTGTGTACATGTAATTAGTTATGAGAGAGAGAGAGAGAGAGAGGGGGGGGGCGGGATAGGGAGAGAGAATAAATAGTGGCGTCGGCCACAATGATAGTGAAAAAAATCCCAATGCATTCTTCATAATGCTATAAGGGTCTCACTCTTTTAGAGATGTTTTGTTTTGTTTTGTTTTTCTTTCTAGTGGGAATAATTATGGTTTGATTTGATTTATTAGAAAGGTGAAAATATTTACGATTACAGGTATTTTTTTCAAACATTCCTTTATAAAACATATTTGTGAGAACATTTGAAAGATAAAAAAAGATATATATATAGAGAGAGAGGGAGAGGGAGAGACAGAAAGAGACAGACAGACAGACAGACAGACAGACAGACAGACAGACAGGCAAATACAGAAGAGCTGCTGATATTCAGAATGATGTACAGGACAGCCCTGCCACAGTGAATAATATCATGCCTTAAATTCTCAGCTCTCTCTCTCAATGACAGATGCTGGTCAGTAAACATGTCTTGCTGATAAGCGCGGGGGGGGGGGGGGGTGTTTCATAAAGCTATTCGTAAGTTACGCACGACTGGCGATATGTTCTTGTGCTACATGTAAATGTTTGAGAATCTGATTAGCACCCAAGAACATGTTCCAGTCGTGCGTAAAGTCGTGCGTAACTTGCCAACAGCTTCATGAACCCCCCCCCCCCCGTATAACTTGTTGGGTAGGTGATTTTATCGTAAATACTCTCGCAAATGTCTAATCTTGTGCCAGGTTTACAAGGGAAAGTGATGGTCAACTGATAACATGTAAGGCCATTTTAATACCAGTAATTCATAGTTTGAAGAAATGTTTATTTAACATATAACTACTCATGTCAAGAAAAGGAGAGAGAAGATGGAGAGATGGAGAGAGAGGGGGAAGGATGAGCCTGAGAGAAAGAGAGACAGAGAGAGAGAGAAAGAGAGAGAGAGAGAGGGAGGGGGGAGGTATGCATACTAACCAGATAGAGAGAGAGAGAGAGAGAGTGACAGAGGTTTAGACGTCTTCTGTTTTGCATATGCACTTTTATCACAGTGATACACAGCCATAATAATTCAGCCTCCCCTTTTGAGAATACCGGGTGTCCCAGAATAAGAGGAACGGCAGATTTTCAGTACTTTGCCTTTAAAAAGTATGTAATTTTTCTACATCATTGAGTAGAGGATCCCCTACCGAAGATAATGATACCAAGATCATTGCATTTGGTGAAGTGATTTTGATTTTATCCCCGTTTCCTAAACATGCTAAAATACAGTCATTTTCAAACTTTCGGCGACCGATGAGAGAAGAATTATGTCGGGATGGCTCTTTATAACATGAAGTTTGAGGGAAGCCCACTGATGCATACAAATAACAAAACATGCAATAAAAATATATGAAAGGCCATGCAGTCCCGACACAATTCTGCTCTCCACTGTCGCAAAAAACAAGCGGAATTCGAAAATTACTGTATTCTAAGAAACGGGCATAGAATCCAAATTACTCCACCAAATTTAATGACCTTGGTGTCATTCTATTTTGTAGAAGATGCTTTACTTACTAAAGTAAAAAAATATTATCTACTTTCTGAAGGTAAAGTACTGAAAATCCACCGTTCCGCTTTTTCTGGGACACCCGGTATACCACGCTTCACTTACTGACATTTCAAGGTGTAAAGCTTCATGAAAGTAAATTACTGTCGATTAATGACAAATTATGGGTAAAACGACTGATGTAAAGTATGTCTTAATACCGCCTGTGAAGTAGAAAGAGAGAGAGAGAGAGAAAAAAAAAGAGAGATGGGGGAGATATAGAGAGAAAAGATTCTGTGAGAGAGTGAAAAAGTGTGAGAGAAAAACGAATGCATACTAACCAGATAGAGAATGACAGAGGTTTAGACGTCTTTCGTTTTGCATAATTATGCCCTCTTATCACAGTGATATACAGCCATAATAATTCAGCCTCCCCTTTTGAGGATATATACCACGCTTCACTTACTGACATTTCAAGGTGTAAAGCTTCATGAAAGGAGATTTATGACAAATTATGGGTAACACGACTGATGTAAAGTATGTCTTAATACCGCTTCTAATGATCCATGGACTATTAAGCATTGAATGAAGCAGGAAGGCACGGAACCATTTTGCGATTTCGATTTCATTGTTTCGCATCACGATTTCGACACCTCAATGACAAGGTTTCTCTTTGCCAGGAAATTTAAAGATTCGCTCTAGACACAAATCTAATCAAAGTTTACTGATTAGTACTTGTTCTAGTCAAAATTGGCACAATTCTACATGTAGTGAAAATGACTAGACTCTAGCATGTATAGTGAAATAATTTGACTAGATCACCGGATCACATTGACATCGACACTAAGTTGACTCGATTCTAATGAAATCGACTAGAATTCTAGTTAAAGATTTGTTCATTTGTACTAGAACTGGTCATTTCTACATTTGTGCACCATAAGTCTAACCATTATTGCAGACTATTTGTGTGAACAACAAAATGCAGCACGGAAATACGTGGATTTTCTCCTCTGAATCCCCTGCTTACTCATCATCGTGATCAGCTTACTGAAAGAAGAGAGGGACCAGTTTAAGTTACACTTGAGGTGTAACAGTGATGGTAAAACACAACAGCAGAAGAACCACCAAATACAACAGTAACAACAGCAACATCATCAACAGCAACAATCTTACAAACAAGTAGCACGATGCGTTGTAATAATCTGTATGAACTGGAAGTGGTGTGGAGTTACAGACGTACTGAAACAGATGTCGATCCTTTCAGTACTATAAAGGGTTCTAAGTGATTATTACGGAAAGTTTGACATCTTCTTGCACCTAGTCTGCATGCTTGAAGTGTTTTTATTGATATAAACATTCCCAAATTCAATTTATAAACATGCCACGTGAAAAGAAGATCTCTCGTTTGAAATGATTATACTTTTATGAAGAAGGAACCACGACAGGACAAAAACAACTGGATGGCAAGACTATAGTCATGTCGCCAAGCCGAAACAGACGAGTGCTTACCTTAACGACTATTTTCATATCTTTGGTAGACGAGATACCCGCAAAACTGTTTATTATTCCATTGCAGTCATTGAGCTTAGTGTCACAAGAAAGGAAGATGTACAGCTGTGATCTGACCAAATCCATCTTACTAAGGTCATCTTTCATGGTTGATAAAGTGATATATATGACATCAGATTTCGTTGGAAAAGGGCTATGGATCAGAGAGATTTTGCCGGATGTAGTATGTGAGGTCT
This sequence comes from Echinometra lucunter, assembly GCA_029962745.1. NCBI lineage: Eukaryota > Metazoa > Echinodermata > Echinoidea > Camarodonta > Echinometridae > Echinometra > Echinometra lucunter. Next base: position 18,780,130 of record CM057159.1, read on the forward strand.
GGCTAAGGAGAAAGGAATTTTGCTAGAGGGTGGCGATTGGCCTGAATAGATACCATGCATTATTCTGTGTAGTAGACTGTTTTTTTTTAAATTTTTTAAAAAGCTAATGTTAGCATGGTGCGATATTTTATCAAACTAATTTATATATAACATTATATGTTTATTATTCTTTTCATATTACATTTCTCCTGCCGCAGAATGTATCTATGAAATATTGTTTATTCAATATAATAGACCACGGGCCTACAAGACCCTATTATAGAGAGACCCCAAAACGCTTGAAGTCATATCATCGATATAGCACAGTGTACTTTTATTCTCATGTGACCCCCATGGCATGTATCTCACTTTTATGTCGAGAAAAGGAAGTGCATCTATCTTATATATTTTGGTTACGTGTTTGTTTATTTCACCAATGCGACCTTTGGATATTATCATACTTTGCTCTGCATGCACCCGAGCAATATAATTTATTCCTTGGAGCCCATTTCTTTGGAGATTGCTGCTGTACGTATAAGCAACCCGAATTCGTCTAATAATCTAGATTAAATTGGTTATTGACAAAGCGCCATTTTCATTACGTAAACTATAAATCAGACCTCTAATTGCAAGGAATAAAAATTATTTGGTGAAATTTTACGGGTTACGTGCCTCACGATTTCCAAAATACCCTGCCCTCGCCCCGAAGGCATTTTTCTTTTTCAATTCAGGATCCGGGTAAAAGATTAAAGCAGCTACTGGGATTTCAAGAGCGATATTTTGTGTGCTATAAATCAGATTTATTTTCCGGCTCCAAACAAATTAAGAAGATCACTAAGCACATCATTCAAGGCAAACAGTGAACATCTAAATTAAATTTGGTTAATTTTTGTGAATATGATAGATTACTAATATAGTAAGAAGACAATTTGACTAAACCTGCAATGAAACAGTAAAAAATATGCATGTTGGATTTCAAGAAAGTTTTGAATATCCTTTATCTTTCATTCTACCACAGTAAAGATACTTATACTCTCTCTCTAAAAAAAAAAAAAAGAAAGAGTGAACGCGTTCACTCTGTTAGGGGTGAATTTCAGAAGAGAGTGCATTTAGAGCGAATTAAGAGTGAATTAAGAGTAAAAATTGTGATATTCACCCTTTATTCACTCTTTGAGGGGTGACCTCAGTGATCACTCAAGGATTGTCAGTGATCCATGAGGTCACCCCTAAAAGAGTGAATAAAGAGTGAATATCACAATTTTTACTCTTAATTCACTCTAAATGCACTCTCTTCTGAAATTCACCCCTAACAGAGTGAACGCGCGTTCACTCTTCTTTTTTTTTTTTTTTATTATTAATCGCACACTTGAGTCGACGCCAAACATGCAAGGGAAGCAGTTGGATTTATAACCCACAATTCCTGCTGCAGACCCTTATTTTCGTGAAAGCGACTGAGCCTTTCGTTGTTGTAATAAACCTGGTGGAAAGTTTTATTAAAATTTCATGACAATGCTGGCACATGCTACTCTCCTTTATGATCACGAACATGCATGAATAATCTAGGTACAAACGTTATTAATTTCTGTACACACACATTACTAGAAGCGAACGGAGTAAAAGCATTGCTACATCCGAGCGGAAACTCATCTAAGAAAAGTCGATTCCATTCGCCTGAAATTGATCGGTGTTCAGAAGTTGACATCATCATCGTGTATTTTAATATAAGACGATCGTTTCAAAAGCAGCAATTGCCTAGAATAATCACCCGGTGCTGGAAGGTAACTAGTAATCGTAATCACAAGCTTCTCCATAAAAAGCTGTCGCCTGCTACACGATCTTATATGAATCTCATTTTGTGTTCTTACTTTTTTCGACAGTCCTTTTTTTTTTTTAAATACTTTTTTTTCTATACACACTGAATTCGATAATGCATGCTCCTTCTTTATTGACGTGTTATGCAGGCCTAGCATAAAACATATTACTTAAGTGATGCTTTCAGCATTCTCCTTTTTGCCCTCTCTGATGCCGACATGACCGAAGAAACAAATGCAATATTCGTGCAGTCTTCCAGTTCAATTTCCACATTTTTGCTCATGTAAACAATATATATTTTTCAACGTATGCACGTTAGTCACATATCAGGCTAGCTATAAATGTTATGAGGACTATGAGGAAATGATGTTCATGAAGCAATGGTCAAAACTGAACAAAACAAATGGATGATAAGACTAGTCACGATTCCATAATACCATGCATGTCGTAGGTGATGATGTACAAGTTTCAGAGACTATTTCCATATCTTAGGGAGACGAGGTACATTCAGAGCTGTTTATTATTCTGTCATGATCAGTTATATTAATGTCAGGAGAAATGAAGGAGTACAGCTGTGATCTGGCGGAAGTCATCTTTAATATTGAGGTCATTTGCATGAAGATGAACATGGCATCAGACTGGCATAGATTGGGGGGGGGGGGCATGAGGGTGTTGATAATAAAATTGTCTTTTCGTTGTTGTTGTTGCTGCTGCTGTTGGTATTGTCGTCGTTGTTGTTGCTGCACTGGTATTATTGTTGAGAGGGGTAGGGGGAAGGAGGAAAGGGGTTAACAGCATTGTTCGAGATGAGGTATTAGAGGTATCGGGAAGTATTGCTAGGAAGCAGAATTTCCTAACCGCGTTTATTTTATATGAATCACAGTGAACACATCACAATGAGGAATGTTATTTTACCCCTTTTTTTTTTTTTATAAATTTCTAGTCTTCTAAGACTAGAAACAAAGAATCCTGCACTAAGAAAACAGGTTCAATTTTGCACCCTTCAAATGCAAAACTGGGAGCTCCTTAATGGGTACAACTTTGCACCCTAAGAAGCATTTTGCCCCTTTAAGGGTGCAGTGAGCTACATTTTGCACCCTTAAGGGTGCAGAGCTGTACCCTTTACTGTACCATTTATGGAAGGTGCAAATTTGCACCCCTTTAAATGCAAAAATTCCTGCACCCTTAGAAGTGCAAAGTGCAGACGGGCATTTCCGGGTGCAAGCAAGAACAAAAGGGTGCATCTTTGCACCTTTTTCATGTAGGGTGCAAGATTGCACCCAAAAAGGTGTTGCCAGTGTTGCATTTAGGGTGCAAAAGTGAACCTTTTTTCTTCAACTTTGAAAGACAACTTTGGCATGCCGTGAACACTTTAGCTCTGATGAATTCTAAATCATTTCCCAGCGAAGAACGTATTGCCTGAACTTAAAAGTAGTCGAAAAACCAGAAATAGAGCAGAAATCATTTTCAACAACATGGTGGAATGCTAATTGGAAAATGGTTCGATACAACCACATTTCTGCTGCGATTCCTGCAAAATGTCAAATTCCAATCAGGTTATGGGGTACTACCTCAGCATTCTATTAAGCTTGGTTACAGGGCTCTGAATAGCTCAATCTAATCGATTGAGAGTGGGGCACAAATCCGGCAGTTGAATTCATGGCGTGACTACATCGGAAATGGAAAACGACATCTGGGCCTAAAGCGCCTCTTCGTATTCACATTCCAACAACATGAACGGGCTATGCCACTTAATCGTAGCGATCATGGGCGAGCTTATTTCTAAATGAGATTGCATCGTGAACTTTGCAATAAAAGACCCCCTGACTCATACAAACAAAACGATCTATCCATCGAACCCATCGCTTATTTGGCTATAGAGAGAGAGAGGGAGAGAGAGAGAGAGAGAGAGAGATAGAGAGAGAGAGAGAGAGAGAAGAGAGAGAGAGAGAGAGAGAGAGAGAGGGGGGGGGGGGAGAGCCTTTGATGTATATGCATGGTGGAAAAATATATTACGCAATGTTGCACTTTGAAACCATTATTAAACACCTACAACCACTTTCAGTTTTAGTTCATACCTGGTAACTTTTTTGTACAGATTTCGATAAACCATCGAAGAGAAAATTGGAGCCTGTAAATCATTATAATGCGTAATAAAAATCCATTTTCTTGGCAGCAAACAGAGGGTCGCAAGCTCTTTTAACTGGGTATAATATCTTTTGTTAAATATTTTATATATAGAGAGATAGAGAGATTATGCTAAATATAAGTACTTTCAAAGCAGTTAATTGTGAGGCATTATCTAAAAATAGAATGTCAACTTTCATTCACCAGTCTATACCAGTTCATAAATTATTATACAAAGTCCCAAAAGTATCATGGTCCCAAAACGGATGTGATATGCATTTAGCTTTATTGTAACTGGCCTTACTCCAGTTTAACCGCCGTGTTATCCTATCGGTTTTAGGGACTCTGGCTAATCAAGTGATATAATAAGTATACGTAATCATTTTTCACTTCTAAGTGAAAAATGATTACGTATACGCACACCCTTTAAAAAGAGTTTACGCACAGGTGCATGGGTAAGCTCTTTTATATCACTATACATGATATAGATCAACGAACAGTGAAGTCACGTGTTTACTCATTCATTCATTCATTCATTCATTCATTCATTCATTCATTCATTGACAGTCCTGCACTTATTTATATGCGCATTTTCAGTCAGTCAGTCAGTCATTCCCTTCATTTATTTATTTATTTATTCATTCATATCATTCATTCATCCATTCTTTCATTCATTCATTCATCCATCCATTAACAGCCTTGTACATGTTCATATACTTATTTTCAGTAAGTCAGTTAGTCATTCCTCTCATTTATTCATTCATTCATTCATCCATCTACCCATTCATTTCTCTTCGTTCTTTCATTCATTATCATTCACATTCATTACAGAAATTACGCCGTCGATATTACCATTACAGAAGTACTATAGTATTCAATTTTCAGGTGTACATGAATGATAATTCATTCATGGCATAACCAGAAATTCAAATGCCTGCTGTGAACCAAGGAATATTAAAAATGAGCATCGTCAAATGACGTTTCCATGGTTACAGCATTTAAACGTCAAGTGATCACGGCTCATAGATCGATGTATTTGACATTGGGCTCAGACCTCTCCCATACCTGCAAACTGTTCCTATTAAATAGGAATATTCCTATTTTTGGGAAAAGAAAATTGCAATTTTAACCTGTGTGTTCCTATTTCTGTGCAAATTTGTCTGTAGTACTGAATAGGAAATTTAGGAATTTTCCTATTTTTGAAAATTTTTTAATAATTCATCCTATTTCTTGACTGTCAGGGTTGGCAGGTATGCTCTCACAGACATCCCTTTCAAAAGCCGTTTATCACTGACATGCAGAGCATATTTCGATGACAATTTATTGTCTGATCTTTAATACGCTCTCAAGGGCGTAGTAATAATGATAATCATTATATAAATTTGTATGGCGCAGCTATAGTATGAATACTGTACCGCGTGCTGTGATGTAACAGAGCTCTCACCAATACTGTATAGGCATTAAAAAAACCCACCAAAACCAAAAACAAACAAACAACAACAACAAAATAAAAACAACAACTACGGGGATCAAAAGCTTCTGATAGGTGAGTCTTCAACGAAACTTTGAAGACAGCAACAGATTTTCTTATTTACAGTGACAGTTTATTCCAAAGTCTTGGGCAGCCCAACAGAAGCCACAATCCCAAATAGTTACTTTTGTTTTTAAGTGAGGTAAATTTAGAAGCAGCTTGTCATGTGTATACTTCGTAAGTTATGTGCATAATATGATTGTGATTAAATGATATCAATTGAAACAGTGATTTGTAAACGAGCAAAAGTATCTTAAATGCAATTCTCTACCTTATTGACAACCAATCAAAACAGGTGTAATATGGGGAAATTTTGAGGAACTGGACACAATTCTGAACACTCTGCAGCTAGATTATCTATGAATCTCGTAATCTAAAAGATAATCCATTTACAATAATCAAGTCTACTGGTATCAATGCAATGAATGCATGGACAATGGTTGCAGTGGGTTTTTTTTTTTTCTGTTCGAATGTCACCCATGTTGTACATGTATAATGAATTGAAGTGACAATACCCCGAACGATATCATAACTTAAAAATCATCGATAATACGGAGTTCGTTGCACTTTATCAACGGATGTTGCAATGTTTATGGTTTTGTGAGCCCCGATTCCCATCTCATATAACGCATAGTACATGCTTATTGTCGTCAAATATACCATAAAATGTACACCATAGATAAAGAATTTCTCTCGTGCACTATATATCACCTCCGCCTACGGCCAGTTAAAACTATCAAAAACAAGGACAAACGGTCCGAAGACCGACATTATTATGCCTTGTGTACAAATTAAATACATGCACATGTCAAGTCAAAATTACAGAATAAATGACAACAATCAATCACAACTAATAAATTACCCGTAACATTATGGCAGTACATAGAAGGAGAATGAGACCCAGGGGAAACCAAATCAACTTCCATAAAAGGAGAGAACAGAAAGAAACACCCCCCCAAAAAGGCCGTGAAGTATAAAAGAGCCACCCAAAAGAACCCATCACCCCGAAACACCCTGTCAGCCCGAAGAATGTCAAAAAAAAAAAAAAAAAAAAATAACCACAAACCACGACCCCCGCCCCACCCCCACTGACCCAACAGTACCTCCCTCAAAATGCCCCCCACCAAAACCATTCTTTCCACAGGGTCTCATTTCCTTAAAATTTACTCCCAAGAGGTTGAATGGTTATGAAAAAGAGAATAAGGAGAAATGGAGAGAGTTAAAGAAAAGGAGGAGGAGAGAAAGGGTGATAATGTATGTATCATGCATGTAAACAACATTGAACTGGATTTAATTGAGATGTAGCTGAGGACATGTCTTTAAACAGATAATGGCAGTGGCGGCACCAAGGGGGGCATGGGGGGCATTTCCCCCCCCCCCCCCCCACTCAGAAGCTTTGCCCCCCCCCAGTTGCCCCCCAGAAATTTTGAGGACTGAAAAGAAAAATTATACAGTAATTTGTAAATAAGTAGATGTTGTCATAAGCATCATATTCAAGCTGTGAAGTACTCTAAAATACCATTTTCCGCTCTTAAAAATGCGATTAAAAACAGGAAAAGTAGCCGTTTTAACTCGCTCGCTTCACTCGCTCGCAAAATTGATATTAAAATGTGTGTAAGAGGAAAAAAAAATAGTCCAAAAATTCAATTATCACCCCCCCCCCACTCCTCAAAGTGGATTTACGCCGGCGACTGAAACTCGCGCTTCACTCTCGATTTTTCCATACACGCAAAAGAAATTGACTGCTCCTGTCCCCCCCCCCCAACATTTTCTCATGCCCTCCATTTGCCCCCCCCCCCCCACTTTAACAATCCTGGTGCTGCCACTGGATGATGGGAAATATAGAAATACCATTTTGAAAGTGGCACTATTCCTGTTCGACATAATATTGTTCGATCAAAGAACGTGTGCGATTAAAAGAGGCATGATTTAAGTAAGACATAATTGAAAGCAAATATAAAACTTGTTCAAACCTGTTGCTACTAATACACACATTGATATTAACATTTGAACAATTTATGACGCCCATTTCTTTTTAGATACTCAAACAAATGTGATTATCATGCCATAAACAAATGTAAATGCTCAATCTGTCTGTCGTTTGTGTTTACCCTCCATTCTGATGTTTATTCCCTTACGTACATCTGTCTATTGTATTTACCTGAAATAGAATTACAGTCATGACAGTCGTCACACTTTATTTTGGTATGTGAAACGATGCTGTTCAAAAGATAATCGCATACTTATTTTTATTAGAGAGAGAGAGAAAGAGAGAGAGAGAGAAAGAGAGAAAGAGAGAAAGGGAAAGGGAGATGAGAGAAGTAGAACTGAAGCGCGAAGGGAAAAATGGGGAAATTAGGGGAGATGGAGGAGCAGAGAGAAAGGGAGGGAAAGAAAGAGAGAGAGAGGAATAGGGGAATGAGGGTAAGAATGACAGAGGGACAGAAAACAAAGGAGAAAAGAGTGAGTCTGAGAGAAACAAGAGAGAGAGAGAGAGAGGGGGGGGGGGGGGAGAGAAGGGGAAGGAAGGGAGAATTTATAAGATGATGAAAAAAAAGATCTTTGAACTTGTTTGACGGACGAATGCGAAACTTAATTCAGCGCGTTGTGTTGATCAAACTGTCATGATGTCAATATCCCCATGACCGACGTCTCAGAGAAAAGAATCCGATAAGAGTACTTCTTGCATGCTTTATGCCTTGCGTCATACATGTTTGCGATGCTGCTATCCCGTATTAACATGATTAATGAGTAACTCCCATAACCCGAAAAGTTCTAACATTGTGGCCCGTCTTCTATGGACTGTTGGACGAACATGATTAAGGTGTAAGTTCAGTTTATCCAACAAGTGTTTAATTTTAGTTTGAATTCGAGTTAAACTTTGCGACTCAGCCCTAGCTGAAATTGCCATTTTCTCTATGCTCGACGTCGTGTTTATCACGCTAAGTAGCATACATCATATTCCAGTAAATATTCTTTGTAAGGACTCCAGAAGATCTTTTCTTTCTCGAACATAATCGTAATCACCGACGTGAGCCGCCACTCTTGGCAGTTAATGAAAGTGACAGATTGTTTTCGTCATGCAATTCCAGTTCGGCGGTTATTGGAATGCTTCAGTTCGTTTGCTCCCAGCAGTCCCGTTTAATACTGTAAAACAAGTAATCGCTTAAGAGAGAGAGAAAACTGTCATTTACCTACCACCAAGAGCTAATTTCTAAGAAAATTAAAGTTTCCACAGTTTGGTGATATCAAGTCTCAGCGTCTTCTTCAGAGAATACCTGGAAATTCTTCTACTCTGCTGACCATCCATGAACCGATTCTTCCGAAAAGTTTATTTATCCATGGATCGTTGGTTGATCTACTGAAATGGCAGGACTAATAAGCCAGTTTACTGATAAAAGGTCGTTCGGACAAACTCTAAATCCCACTGGCAAGAATACTTGATATGTGCTAATAATTTATATGCACCCATGATGCATTCCATGATACCCAGGTGGAAGTACTATTTTCAAAGGGGAAAAAAGCTATTCATAAGGCACCTCTGTCACGTTGGGAGCGACTGATCTAAGCTCATGAAAAGGGACCTCTCTATGTTCAAAATACATGTACATGTATCTGTGGATATAATAAGAGGTCATTCGGGACAGGAGGTAACTACGAACAGGCTTATTTCGTGATGACGATCTAAACATCATAATATTTTGATCGATAGAGGGAGCCTCGATGGTTTCGTTGGTATTTGTGTACATGACAATTCTTTGCAGAATTAAACCGCGGCGTACATTAATTTCTACAATTATGTTCTATGCAAAAGAAGACTAAATGAAAAGGGAGTTCTTATCAAGAAAAGGGGATCTCCCGTGTGACCCGATTTGGTATTCAGCATGATGAAGGTTGCGTGGAAAAAAAATTAGTCAATTTGACACACCCACTGACAAGTTTTCCAGTACCCCTTTTGCCGTTCTCTCTTTCCCAAGTCCGCGCGCTCTCTCTCTCTCTCTCTCTCTCTCTCTCTCTCTCTCTCTCCCCCTATCTCTTCCTCTAACTCCTAAGTTTGCCCCAAACTCTCTCCTCTAATTTTCCTTTCTCTTCGTCTTCTTATTCCCTATTCCCTTCCTCACTTCCTATAATTTTCCCCAAGTACATCTTTTTTTTCTTCTGCAGTGGACCATTTTTTTCCTTCATCGACGATGTAGTGGATGATGAAGATGAAGATTACAGTGACGATGATGATGATGACGATGACGATGATGATAATAATGATGATGATGATGGTGATAATAATAATAATGATGATGATGATGATGATAATGATATTCATGACAGGAAAAATAATAACAAAAGTAATAATAATCATGATAAATCTTACCGAGCATTGTGCACACACTTCGAGTATATGTAGGTCTAACTTTCCTAAATGTTTGTTTGTTTGTTTTTTACAGGATATGGAGACATCGCTCCCGAGTCAACAGGAGGTCGTGTGTTCTGCATCCTCTACTCCATCGTCGGTATACCCCTTGCCCTGCTCTGCTTGGCAAACATCGGAAATCTTCTGGCCCGACTCACTCTAAAGATCTGCAGGACAACGCACTATTGCCTTATCGTACGCCACAAGGTCTGCGTCAGCTGCCGAAAGTGCCGGAGATCGACTAGGAATCATCCTGACACATCGTCCCAAAGGAGGATCATCAACGGGGATGTCGAAATACCGATGGAAAACGTCGACAAACCGCCGTCATATGAGTCACAAATGAAAGAAGCCAAAAGTGAGGCTAAAACAAAGCAGACTTTAGATGAGAACACGAATGACCATACCTTTACGCGATCGGTATCAATCGCCACCGATCGACCGACATCGCAACCACACGGCGTGACCAAACAGCCGAGTGTAGACCCCTGCGAGCTGCAGGGTTTACCGCCCTGTGCCTGCGAACCGAACAAGTGTCGATGCGAGCATAAACCAGACGTCCTCGAAGAAGTCCCTCTTCTTGTGGTCGTCGCTATCTTGGTGGTCTACATGTGTGGGGGCGCTGGGTGGATGGCTTCTGCAGAAGGTTGGGACTTCGGAACGGGGATTTATTTCATGTTCATCACGCTCACTACGATTGGGTTTGGGGATGTCCTACCAATGAAGCATTATGCTGATAACACGTTCATACCTTGTCTTTTCTTCACGCTTTTTGGCCTTGCCATCATGTCGATGTGCATTGCACTTGTCCAAGTTAAGGTTCTTCGGGGCTATCAGTGGGTGACGTCAAAGACTGGTCTGTGTTGAGGCAAGAACAAGCTGAATCATGCCATTTGTATTAAAGTATACTCCTAATCAATGCGCCCGCTCAAATTTTTTTTGAGATCTCGTTTCATTACAAATTTTCAGTTATTATGAAAAAGTTCTGCATATTGATGACGTTCATATTGTATATGATAGACGTGTGAAGCTCTGAAATGTCATGCGATGAAAATGGAAGGAGGTGAAACATATTTGTTTCCACTGAACGAGCAATCAAACGTGCTAATGGAACGAAAGTCGCGAGCCAACTGTCTTAATTACCGGTCGGTCTTGAGAGCTGGCTTGGCGGTATGACCTTGATGATGGAAGTGATGATGAACCCTTGATGCTCTCTGGTTACCGCTGGGAACGCATATTGTGTTCAAATGAAACCTAGAGATGATCAGTTATTGTAACGACTGGAAGAAGAGGACAAGAAGACGGGGGTCAAGCATTTCGCCTTGTCGATTTCCTTGGAAAGACATGCCCCTCGATCGTGTCAAGTCGATTTCTTCTTAGCGGGAAGACGTAGTAAAGCTACGAACCCCATAATCATGACAATCTCTCCAAAGAGAGAGTCGAAGAAGCTGACCATCAAATGTCAATCGTCTTCCATTACGCGAGGAAACGAGAACTCTCCTATCTCTTTGATCTCATTTGGCTGACTTCTTGGGACGGAAAATCGAGAAGATGATTGAGAAGAAACGACAAGACAATCGAGAAGACGATTTCCTTGATATCATCAGCAGGGACGGGAATTGGAGGTTTGGTAATTTTCCCCGCGGGCCTGGCTGGACGATGTTTTGGCTTACGGGCCGGTCGATCTATGATCTCGGGGCCGGTTGTATAGGTTAAGGGGCCGGTCATGTAACTACCAAAATTTAGCCCCAGTCCGCTGCCGGTCACCAGAGGGGCCTCTGGGACCTCTTTTCTCGAGGACAAGAAGAATCGAGGAAACGTGTTCCACGATCTCCTCAATTCGACGTTGGTTAAGAAGAGAACAATCCTCCGAATGAAAGGGCATATTACAGAATGAGACATCCAGGTCATAATCTTATGACATATTTGTCTTAAGGAAGAGGAGTGAATGAGAATCAGTATCGCATCTGTTTTTATAAATTTGTTTCTTGGTATCACGTTGTTGTTATGGTTTTTCGCCAGATAGAACTCGCCTTGACGAGAATTTTTGCCGCCTTCTCTGAAGCGTTTTTAAACCTCCCTAAAAGCATTATGGGACTGAGTTACTGATATGTGTTTTTCACATGCATATTGATATTACACAATCCGAGTTGTAGACGACCAGATATTTCTCCGACTTGTTATCAAGTAACAAGTCATTAGAATTTTGATTTAATTTTGAAAAATAACACTAATACAAGCATGAATAATGATGAACAACATGTTCGGGTTGAAGCGTTAAATGCATCATAGTGAAAATACATGTAAAGCTTTTACAGAAGTGAACGTTTTGATCAATTCAACCCATTTTAGATAATGCATTTCCCTTTGAAGGAAGTAGGATATAACCCAAACTGTTTAATTACCTAAATAATCTTGCCTAATACCTAATGATGAATAAAAACTCTCTCAACAATATTCAACACGGTGTAATTATTAATGATACCGTGTTTGATGGTCGACTAATGTAAAAATTAAAGGGTGATTTTGCCTCGTAAGTTCCACCTAAAGCTAACGGGGTTTTTTTTTTTCTGGAAAATGGCAGAATTCTTGAGTTAGAAATGTCTGGATTTTGTGACAGGAATCCACTACTCCTAGAATATTTTCCTTTATTCTAAAGCCTATGCGTTCATTTTTAATCATATGAATGTTGAGGACGGGATTGTTATCTTCTTATTTACCAGAAAATATTTTCGTGAAGTACGCTTTCAAGTGGAACAAATACAAGCCCAAAAAGCGGAGATGTGTATGGAAGTATTCAGATATTCAAAATAACCATTCAAATGTTTGTTTCAAGACTGAGATCAGATTTAATACGTTTAAGGAAGTGTATTTTGGTAATGCTATCAAAGTTTTTCATGTAATGGTAGTGATATGAGCTCCCTATGAATGTGTCATAGGATCGATTTTGAAATAAAGTAGACTTTTATTACAATTTATTATATAATGATGACAAGCTCACACTTTTCCCTACCAGGCCTGCTATCGTTACAACATTAGTATGACTAGTTTGTTTTCATTGTACAATTTGCTGTTAAGTCTTGCCTCGTTGTTTATAGTAAACAATAATTGTCTTAACGTGATGTGTGGTAAGGTACCATAGTAGTGTCATTGTAAAATGTGAATGTATAAAAGCGATTATTGATGAACTTGCCAAAGATGATATTCTTGCACGTGAAAATAGTTTCGTAGAGAAGAAATTTGACACGCTTTAATGAATTCGATTTGCTTACATAATGCTTACATGCTTACATCTGCTGTTGTAACCACGTTATTGTTTGTGATGCCATTGTGATATTATGAAATGCCCATTCATTCATATATTATAAAACTGGTGAAAGTAATTTTTTCCGTCTGAAGAAGCACTTCCAATAATGATTGCTATAACTCTGTCATGTCTGTTACACAAAATGTATAACTTTAACAGGGTTCATACGGGTCATGGAATTTCTGGAAAGTCAGTTAATTGAAAATTCTTTTTTCCAGAAGCAAAAAGTCAGGGAAAGTCAGGGTTTGTCAGTTTCTTATGGAAATTCATGGAAAATCATTTATTAGATATTTTTCATGTTAATAAATTCGCGCTCCAGCAAGCCCTGCATTCATTGCACTCAGATCAGCTTTAGAACTCTTTTAATCAGCACGCTTTTTATGTAAGTTTTACATCATATGATCAATGAGTCATGAAAATTTGCATTTTTTCTGCCCTGGAAAGTCATGGAAAGTCATGGAATTTTGAAAATGTGTAAGTGTATGAACCCTGTTTAAGGACGTCGACAAAAATGCCTTCAATTTTGTAACTTTCAATTGTACAGCGAGCGCCCTCTTTTGTTGAAAAGTCCATTATACTCAAGCATTGTTGTGCCTGAAAGACCTAAGCATTTATTTAAGAATGTATTTTCATTTGCAGCACATAACATATATGCAAGAAAATGAGATCTGTTTTTCTTTATAATAGAAACAATAGTTTTTCAGTTTACTTTTCTTGATAGGCTAAAAATCTGACCATGAATAACATATATTTTGTCACGTGCCTTTAAAGATACATCTTCCAAAGAAATACAAAGGTATGTTATTATTGCCAGTCGTTTTGTCATTTTGGAAGATAAGCTTTATTAATTTGAACCATTAGTATTTATACTGCTGCTGTTTATGACACTATACTTAAATGATATTTCAATTACCAGAGCAAACTCTATAACATAATGGTGTTCCTGTATTTTTTCTTCTGTCGAATAGGACTATTATTTTCTTGTTTTTTCTTGACCCGTTCGAAGAGATGGAAATATAGTTAAGAAACAAGAGAAAGTCTGTTCAGAGCACAAGGTAATGTGTTGAAACAAATGAGGTTAGAAAAGAGCGAGATGGAGAAAGAGATAGAGTGAAGGAGAGACTAATAGACAGAGGGAGAGAGAGAGAGAGAGAGAGAGGGAGAAATGGGTATGGGATAGAAAATGAGTTAACGAGTGTGTGTGTGTGTGTTAGAGGAAGAGAGAGATGGTAAAGGATAGAAAATGAGTTATTAGGTGTGAGAGAGAGAGAGAGAGAGAGAGAGAGAGAGAGGGAGAGAAAGGGAGGGAAAGGGGTATGGGATAGGAAATGAGTTATCGAGTGGTGTGAGAGAGGAAGAGAGAGAAGAGAGAGGGAGAGATAGAGAGAGAAAGGGGTAAGGGATTGACGCCCGGTGACGTCAGCTGAACATGGCGTAATTTTCATTTGCTCTGGAAATACCCCCTTTTTTGTTTCGACTTTATTTCGACTTTATTTCGGATCCTGATACACAGTTTTTTTTTTTTTCTGGAGCTTGCTGGAGCGCGTGACAGTTGCTCCAGCTCTCTCCTCTTTACTGTTGATTTTCGTGTACTGAGTTTACTTTAAGCATTAATTTTGGTACCAGATTGCTCATTATCTCTTACTGATTCTACTGGACTGGTTTCATCAAATAATGTGTGTGATTTTGTCTTACTACTTGAACCTCATTTTGAATTTGTTCTCACTGTAAGTAGAAGCAGTGGCCATCTTAAGCCCACTCACACATACACAGCTAATGTTTCTATTATTCATGTGCAGTGAGAGGTGTAACTACTGTATTATGTTGTACATGTCCAAGGCCTATTCAACTTTGTGAATGCAATTCAATGTTCAGCCAGCTGTGTTACCTTGAATGAATAGTGTATTTTGTACGAGCCATTCTCTGATTTTGTGAATGTTCTGTTTGCTAACAGCAACACTACTGCATAATGGCCTTTATTTATACATTCACATACACGTTCTGTGTATCCATGATTGTATGTCTGATTTCTTCATTTTCTTATACATCTAATGCACAAGATCGAACTGAAGTGCATGTAAACCTATATATGTTCACACATATCTATAATGAGTACTCTTCCTATATTGTTAAATATGCTGGGAAAAGAATATTGTATTATCCCACAAATGCCTGTTCGTGTACCTTTCAATTACAATTGATTCAATGTGGAGACATCCAACCTAATCCTGGGCCTACAAATGCTGACAATGATCCTCATACTGAAATATGTAGGTCTAGCTGTGAAAGAAGTATGTCTAGTAGTAGTAATGATCTCTCTAATAATATTATGAGATATGATGTTGGTACACTCTATAGTCTCAATTCTAAACAGCTCAGAGTGACAAGGCCCCTTTGGTCAACTATTAATCATCTTGGAATATGTCGTCGACGAACAAAGCGGAGTCAAAGAGGTGGAAGGTGTCGACGTCGCCAAAAACAACAAGAGCAACAGGTCTCCTTGCCTGCTACAGTCAACAAGGATTGTATTAGATTTGCTCTATGGAACGCCAGATCCTTGAAGAATAAGGCTCATATGTTATGTGACCTTATCATTGATGAACATATTGACATTGCAGCAGTGACAGAGACCTGGTTTACTGGCGATGAACGCGATAACTTCCCCATGGCACGACTATCATCTGTTCTCAAGAACTATGACTGGCATCACAAGCCCCGTCTTGGACGCGCTGGAGGTGGTGTCGGTATTTCCATAAATAAGACAATCAAAGTCAAAGTTTATGAATCTCATGCAGACTTTATTTCTTTTGAACATATAGATGTACTTCTGACATCTCATCAACAAGTTCCTGTTCGCCTCATCGTTATCTACAGACCTCAGCGAACAGCGAAAGGAGAGACAACGGATCTGATATTCTTCGAAGAATTCTCAACACTCTTAGAGCAATTGGTGCTGACTCCACATCGATTGATGATAGTAGGGGACTTTAACTTTCATATTGAACTAAGAAGTAATTTGAATTCCACCCGCTTCTTAAACTTGATATCCTCACTTAATCTTCAACAGCATGTACTCTTTCCTACACATAAGGAGGGTCATACTCTTGATCTTATCCTAACTCGTGCGGATGATTGTTTTGTCAACGATGTCAACTCTATAAGTTACCTTCCATCTCATCATGTGGCAATTACATGTTCCTTGGACATTGTTAAGCCTGCGCCAATGGAATTTCAGATCAAGACTAGGAAACTGCATGCCATAGATGTTGAAGAGTTTCGCCGAGACATTATACAATCAGAATTATTTTCATCTCCATGTGATGATATAGATGCTCGCATTGACCAGTATGACTCTGTCTTATCAGCTCTTCTCGACAAACATGCTCCAGAAGTTACACGAACAGTCAAATGCCGTCCAAATTCACCCTGGTTCTCTGATGAACTCCGCCAAAGCAAACGAGAACTCCGTGCTCTTGAACGCAAGGCTTTTTCTCCTAAAGGACTGGAAATTGATCGTCAGATTTTCAGAAAAGCCTGTCATCACTACAATAATCAACTCAAGTCGGCACAAAGGATCTATCATAGGGATCAACTACAAGATTGTAGTTCACGTGAGCTGTTTAGGAAAGTTAATCAGCTTCTAAAGCCACATTCCTTTAACACACTTCCAACTATCAACGACTCTGGGGTCCCACTTCCCGAACGGTTTCTTAGCTGTTTTGCAGAAAAGGTTGACAATATTACTTCAGAATTACAATCAACAGTATGTCATAGTGTACATATTCCTGGTGAGCAAGCAACAACCTTCTCATTTGATCAATTCTTGCCTGTGTCGGGAAGTGAAGTCCTGAGAGTGATTAAAGAATCTTCTTCAACAACATGTAACCTTGATCCTATTCCCACTCCATTCATGAAGAAGTTTCTTAATGAATTAGTTCCCACCATGACAAGTATTATTAATGATTCCTTTAATGATGGCTATTTTCCAGACAAGTTCAAGTGTGCTCATATTCTACCAAAGTTTAAAGGTTCATCTTTGGACCACAACGATTTTAAGAATTATCGCCCAATTGCAAACCTCAAATTCTTTTCGAAAATTCTAGAAAAAATGGCAGCACTTCAGTTACAAAATTATGTCGAAGAATCCAATCTTCATGCCAAGTACCAGTCTGGATATCGATCATTTCATAGTGTTGAGACCGCCCTTTTGAAGGTAACTAATGATATTCTTATGTCACTTGACAAAGGAGAAGAGGTTATTTTGGTTTTACTAGATTTTTCCTCTGCATTCGATACAATTGATCATAACATTCTCCTTAAACGTTTATCACTTAGATTTGGAATCTGCGGTAAAGCATTTAATTGGTTAACTTCGTATTTGCAAAGACGTACCCATAATGTAGTCATTGGAAATGATCGTTCTTCAACACAAATACTGACCAAGGGAGTACCGCAAGGATCCGTACTCGGTCCGATTCTGTTTACACTTTATACTTCTCCTCTTGAAGCTGTTATTAACAAATATACCGTACATAAGATGTTTTATGCTGATGATACTCAATTGTACTTAACATTCAAACAGACAAACCTTGAATCTTCAATCTCCCAGATAACCAATTGTGTCAAGGCAATCAAGGAATGGTCTCAATTGAATTGTCTTAAGTTGAATTGCAGTAAGACAGAGTTCCTTCATGTTTCATCTCGATTTAAACAATCAACACCATTGCTGCATTTGAACCTACATGGAACGCAAATTGCTGCTGCCAAAACTTGCAGAAATCTTGGCGTCTGCTTCGACAATAAGCTCACTTTTGAACAATTTGTCGCACAAAAATGCCGCTCTGCTTCATATGCCTTACACAAAATTGGTAAAATTCGTGAATTCATTGACAGAAGAACAACTGAGCGTTTGGTTCATGCCTTTGTCATGTGCCATTTTGATTTTTGTAACAGCCTCCTTATTCACCTACCACAGCGCCTCATTCAAAGACTACAGATCATCCAAAACTCAGCAGCTCGACTAGTCACTCGCACTAGAAAACATGATTCAATATCTCCTGTCTTACGCAATTTACATTGGTTACCAGTCCAGTTTCGAATCCAGTTCAAGATTTTGTTACTAGCTTTCGAATGTTTTCATGGACTAACTCCTTCGTATTTGAATGATCTACTCACTGTATACAAACCAACAAGACAGCTCCGATCATGCACACAGAATCTGTTTATCATACCTCCAATTCAAACAAAAACATATGGCGAACGTTCATTTGCTCATGCTGCATCAGTTTTATGGAATAACCTCCCAAACTCTCTTAGAAACATTGACACGATAGAGAAGTTTAAATCTGCACTTAAAACACACTTATTCAAAACATATCTAAGTAGCCTAACAAAGTAAATTCAGTTACCTATCTTTCAGTCATGTCTTTCCTTTTCTTTTTCTCTCTCTTAAAGCGCATAGGGACATACAGACGTAATGTGTTATGCGCTATACAAAAACTGTTCATTATTATTATTATTATTACTGTTTAAGGAATGGCGTCAATGCCTTGTATGATTATCGGAGCTAATTGAACAGTCAAAAAGCTGTAATTAGAGAAGTAAAACTACGACACAGGAGGCAACGGTCAACGCCATGTCAAGCCAAGGCCCAAACGAGTCGCCACCCGGCAAAACAGCTGCTAGATCGGGCAAGCACCTCAACGAGATACTGGATGCGAAGGTGAGATTACATTAGCTGATATTATGTGCGCAGTTAAACATTCAGAGGATAAAGTCTGTTCTAAACTCGACCAAGTTAAGGACAAGTTAAATATGATTACCAAGAAAGTCAGTGATTTCGAGGGAGCTGTGTAGAAAACGCATCTAGAGTTTTGGAAATAGAAAATGAGAAGCTACCCCAGCTGGAAAGCAAGTTGTCTGAAAAAAAAAAATCAAAATGCTAGAGAGGAAGTTGATCGAATCAAAAATTTATCAACGGAAAAGCAACCTGCTATTCTACGGCATTAAGAAAACAGAAAACGAAAATGTCTTCAAAGTTCTTCGTGATACATTCGTTGTTCTTGGCATGAGTAAAGCTGACGCAGAGTCTGTCAGCCTGGTCAACGCTCATCGACTACCTGAGAGCAGTGGCGGCACCAGGATTCTTAAAGTGGGGGGGGGGGGGGGGCAAATGGGAGGGCAAAAGAAAATGTTGGGGGGCAGGGGCAGTCAATTTTTTGGGGGTGTATGGAAAAATCGAGCGTGAAGCGCGAGTTTTAGTCGCCGGCGCAAACAAAAATAACCGCTCTTTTGGTTTTTAATCGCATTTTCAAATAAATATTCTGAAATGTGACGAGCGAGCGAAGCGAGCGAGCCAAAAATGGCTACTTTTCTTGTTTTTAATCGCATTTTAGAAAAGAAATTTTAAAATATGACGAGCGAGCGAAGCGAGCGAGCAAAAAAACCCCACTTTTTTTGAATAAATATTCAGAAATATGACGAGTGAGCGAAGCGAGCGAGCCAAAAATGGCTACTTTTCTTGTTTTTAATTGCATTTAGAACAGAAATTTAAATATATGACGAGCGAGCGAAGCGAGCGAGCCAAAAATAACCACTTTTTTTTGTTTTCAATCGAAGTTTTGAAGAGCAGAAAATGGTATTTTAGAGCACTTCACAGCTTGAATATGATGCTTATGACAACATCTACTTATTTACAAATTACTGTATAATTTTTCTTTTCAGTCCTCAAAATTTCTGGGGGGGGGGGGGCAACTGGGGGAGCAAAGCTTCTGAGTGGGGGAGGGGGGCAAATGCCCCCCCATGCCCCCCCTTGGTGCCGCCACTGCCTGAGAGGAAAGCTGACAACGACGCCCCTCAGCCAATTTTCGCGAAATTTGTCTATATGGCTCAACGCAATAGCGTTCTTTCGTCCTACGAAGACAACTTTTCCCGTTTACAGAGAAGCAGCGGTTAGAACGCACCCCGGATAACGGTACGTACCGATTTGCCACCATCGATGAAACAAGGCGAAATCAGCTCGCGAAAGTGGCGTACAAGATGAGAAAGGAGGAAAATATGTCAACGAAAATCACAGTAGAATGCATTGATGTGGTCCTTTATTGCAGAGAAAAAGGCACGAAGAAATGGGAAATGTTCAAAAGTTAACGGTTATGAACGCAGCACCAGACAACAGGAACCATATTAGATTTGACACCTTATTACTGCTGGACAATATTAAAATTAACATTAGCCTATTTTTCCATGGGCATGCACTATGCTGAAGAACTATTGTGTTTCATTCTCAGATAATATCATAACCAGGAACTGCGAATGGTCCGAAATAAATGAATACGGATTGCTGGTAACAAAGGGTGGTGTTTCCTGAAAAACATCATTTTCTTAGGTTTTACTGTATTGTACGGGGTTTGCTCTTCAATGTTTAACTTCTTGTCTAACTGGCTATTTATAATGGTAAGGGTTGATCCCTTCATGATCTCTTTTCTATAAATTACCCTTGTTTCACGCCATGTGAACGGCGCATTGTTTACTGAAGTAGATGTTATGATTAGCGCTTGTTTTCTTCAAACCTGTAACTTCGGGGATTTTATCCCGCAAGGTGAGTTCTTAAATGATATTTAAAGATACACGTATAAAGTTTCTTTCTTTGAATGTTAGAGGGTTTGAGGTCAAGTTTCAAAAGAAATAAAGTTTTCTCGTGGCTTCATGAAAAACAAGCAAATGTTATTTTCCTGCAAGAAACTTTTAGTTCCCCAGACATTGTTAGTACCTGGGCTTCTGAGTGGAATGGCGAATTGTTATTTTCGCATGGTTCTGTACATTGCGCAGGGATTATGATAATGATAAAAAGAAACGTTGAATATGATATTGCATCTAGATTTATTTCCAAAGATGGAACATATTTGATACAGAAATTGATCATTAACGGTAACGAGTTTATATTATGCAATGTGTACGCGCCGACCGCAAACAAAATAACAGAGCAAAGAGTCTTTTTCGAACACTTATACTGCTTTCACACCAAGGTACGGTCGCTGCGACCGGTCGCTGCGAGCGGTCGCTGCGACCGATGAAATCATGATGTGAAAGCATTTCATCGGTCGCTGCGACCGATCGTTTTGGTCAAAAACGATCGGTCGCTGAGTACGGTCGGTGAGGTACTTCAGCGACCGATCGCGACCGATGCAAGCTAGATGTGAAAGCTCATCGTACTCAGCGACCGATCGAAATGCAATGACCCCCATACAGGCCTACGCACTATCTCTACTTCCGCTTCCGGCTAGGTCAGCTATACAGCGACCGATCGCTTTGGGCCTGACCAAATTTTGACGGAGGTGTGAAAGCACGTCCGATCGGTCGCTGGGTACGGTCGCAGCGACCGGTCGCAGCGACCGTACCTTGATGCTTTCACATCAAGGTACGGTCGCTGCGACCGATCGGACGTGCTTTCACACCTCCGTCAAAATTTGGTCAGGCCCAGAGCGATCGGTCGCTGTATAGCTGACCTAGCCGGAAGCGGAAGTAGAGATAGTGCGTAGGCATGTATGGGGGTCATTGCATTTCGATCGGTCGCTGAGTACGATGTGCTTTCACATCTAGCTTGCATCGGTCGCGATCGGTCGCTGAAGTACCTCACCGACCGTACTCAGCGACCGATGAAATACTTTCACATTATGATTTCATCGGTCGCAGCGACCGCTCGCAGCGACCGTACCTTGGTGTGAAAGCAGTATTAGTTACAACTCTTCACTCAATTGAAAACATAGACACACTTCCCATGATTATGGGAGGTGATTTTAATGTACTCAATAATACAAACCTTGACAGACAGGGTGGACACCCACATAGTTCACAATTGGTTGCTAACGTAATTAATGAGAGGCAAAGTGATTTTGATCTAATTGATGTCTGGAAAATAAGAAACCCTACAGTTAAAAAGTTTGGATGGAAACAATTAAGACCTCTAATTCAGAGCCGCTTAGATATTTGGTTAATTTCTGACATCCTGCAAGACTATGTACCGTATATTGATATAATACCAGATGTAAGTTCCGACCATTCTGCTATTGTTTTAGATTTTAAAGTACAAAACAAAAGAAAGGTGAATGCATTCAATTGGAAATTTAACCATGATTTGTGCAATGACGAAACGTTTTGTTCAAGACTGTCAGAAAATATAGATAAGTGGATTAATGAGTCTATACAGTTTGAAGTGGGAATATTTAAAATATCAGACACAATTATTTTCCAGAAAATATAGTATTGATAAAGCAAAAGCGACAAGGGCAAGAGGAGTTGAGTTGGAGAAAAAGCTACAATATTTGCAAGGTTTACTTGAGAAAGAGGGTGATGTATATATTGAAGAATTTGAGCGTGTCAAATATGAATATGAAAGTTAAATGGACTGTGTAACTCAAGGCATTATTGTACGTTCAAGGGCAAACTGGACTGAATTTGGAGAAAAAAATACACAATATTTCTTAAATCTTGAGAAGGCTCATAAAAGTAGATCCTCTATTCTTATGTTGCAGGATGGCAATGTAGCAATTTCTGATGAGAAGAAAGTTAATGAACATATAAGAAAATTTTATACAGATCTATACAGGAAACCAACGATTAACTCTGATTTAAACGGAATGTTTCTTGAACAAAAAAATCAACCAAAGCTCTCTGCAAGCTGCAAGGAAAAATGTGATCTCAGCTTATCATTGAAAGAGTGCACCCAGCCTTTGTTTTCAATGACAAAAAATAAGTCTCCCGGCAACGATGGTCTAACAATAGAATTCTTTTGTAAGTTCTGGCAACAAATCGGACCATTGCTTGTAGAAACACTTCATTTTTCTTTTAAGTCTCTCAGCTAAAGCTCTGAAGATAATTTTCAAATCAACATTTAGCGAGAGTGTGTGTGTGAGAGAGGAAGAGAGAGAGAGATGGTAAAGGATAGAAAATAAGTTATTGAGTGTGTGTGTGTGTGTGTGTGTGTGCGAGAGGAAGAGAGAGAGAGATGGTAAAGGATAGAAAATGAGTTATTAGGTGTGTGTTGAGAGAGGGAGAGAAAGGGAGAGAAAGGGGTATGGGATAGGAAATGAGTTATTGAGCGTGTATGAGAGAGGAAGAGAGAGAGAGAGAGAAAGGGTAAGGGATAGAAAATGAGTTATTGAATGTGTGCGTGGGTGCTTGTGTCAAGCTTCATAACAACATGCAAAATGGAAACCAAATTTATAAGAATGATTTGATTCAGAGGATTTTCCTATTATAATATGTTCTTCCATGGGAGGGAGGGTCCTTAGACTCTTACTTTGGACCATGAAATACACGTGAGAACAGCGACTTTATTGGGATGGGCTAACTTTATAGAGAACGGAAATTGAACATTGTTTGTGCGACAGACGACGCTTCAGTGATCTATGGTGGCCCTGAAGTACGCTCGATGACAGGCAATGTGCGACGTAAACTTCACGACCTAGGCACGAAATTGGCGATCTTGGTCGTGAAGTTTGTAACCCTTTTCGCAAAGTTCGCGCCTCGGGTCACGAATTTCAGGTCCCGGGACATGAATTTCAGGTCGTGGGTCACGAAATTGGTGACCAAGATCGCCAATTTCGCGCCTAGGTCGTGAAGTTTGCGTCGCACATGGCCTCTCATCGAGCTTACTACAGGGCCACCATAGGGCCACCATAATGATCAAAGGTGGAATATAATTATGTGATTCATGTACTGTATACTTTTTACCGCTGGATGGCGCTGACCAAATATGTCCAATCCATGCCGTACAGAGCCCTCGATTACAGGGTTCTGATGTCGTATAGGCGAGTGGGTTATTATAGGCGCTTGACTGGAGACGTGAGAATCTGGGGTTCGATCCCCGGCACTACACAACCACTTCAGCCCTTGAGCGAGGCATTTTTATCTACATTGCTTTTTTTTTTTTTTTTATAGTACATTAATATAATTGTCGTTTTCTGCCAATTATTTACCTGGACCGGTATTAAGGCGAAATGATTTATGTAAACATAATAGTTATATAAATTCATATTCGGCTAAAAGTTATCCAAAAGTAAACCAAGGGCATGGTGAAACTTTTAAGGTATATTTTAGGATTTTACCAAATCGATGCCTGGTGAAATGTGACTGTGTTAGGTTTTTATACACACTTCAGAACTAATGAAATCACGTGGCATGGCAACAGCCTCCAATAATATGGGACTGACGCAAATACTGTCATGTATATAGTGCATGGGCAGAAAAGGCATATCGATGGCACATTATTTTTTAAAAAAATAAACTTTCGGGAAACATCGTGATTCCTCTATGTTCACAAAGATTGAAAATCTCAGACGATAAATGCATACTGATACGAATCTTGATAGGCTTTAGCCCGAAGCTAATAGTCCAATGCCTTTGAGAATATGACTCACCCACCTCTCCCACTTTTGGAAAACATTTATCACATAAAAAAAAAAAAAAAACTTTAGTATATTCTCTCCCATAATCGTTTCTCTTCAGCTGATAAGAAGCTTTGAAAAATTCTTTGGAGGACTTTTCAAAGTTTGCACGCTATCTGAAATATAACAATGTTCAAATCCAAACATTAGTGCACACCTAACCATCGCTAAGGGGCTAACACTCTTTCCATTTTTGTTTTTTATGTCGGCAGATACAATTTTCACACATTGTCGCCAAAGAAAGAAGGAAAGAAAGAAAGGAAGGGAGAAAAGTACTGATTACCTATTATTGTAAGGATTTCTGTTGAAAATCTGTCACAAAACATTAATGTGGGATCGCCAGTAGTGGCAAATGTGTTAGTCATGAGCGCTGTAGAAAAATTCACAATAATCATCATCATTAATTATTTTGCAGGGGGAGGGGAACGGTTACCGGGCTAATTTGCCAAGGCATTTGGTCCGACTTCCCTGGATTTACCAAGTAATGTTCGATGCTATTAAGAGTTTTGAGGTCTTTTTGTTCACATTGACGGATAAAAGTTGCTGGAGTCTCGTACATTAAGCATTTAACGACCTTTTGTTCATTAATGAAGAAGATTAAGAGGAAATGTAGGTGGGTTCAAGGAATAGGAAATTGAAAACACGAGAAGGATTAACTTAAAACCAAATGTTTAATGATAAAACACATTTTTAAAAAGGGAAAAAGGAAACAGTCGTAAGGCTGAAAGAAACTAATCTTACACAAGGAGAAACGTCCATTATACATTACAAACAGCTGACGCCATGTTACTTTTCGCCAAATGCATTCATAATAACAATAAATCATTGACAATGAAAATATATATAAAACTGTTTGGAGAGACATCATAGACAAAATGAGACGTGTTAAATATAGCAATCCAGAAGAAAAAAAAAATAAGAAAAAAAAAAAAGCTATCTGGAAATTTCTAGAAAGAGCGAGGGGAAAGGAGAGATGGGCTCCGGGGATGAATAGACATACATGATTACAGATAGATTGATGGATAGATAGATGAATAGATAGATGGATGGGTGGAGATAGATAGATAGATAGATAGATTTATAAATAGACAAAGAGACAATACCCTCAGAACAGATTGGACACTCTTATTGTTCAAAATTTTAAATAAAACAACAGTGATATCTTATCAAAGCTGAGAAAAATTACAACTCTCTCCCTCTCTTTATAATATATATATATATATATATATATATATATATATATATATATATATATATATATATATAGAGAGAGAGAGAGAGAGAGAGAGAGAGAGAAAGGGGCGGGGGGGGGAGGGAGGGAGAGAGTTGTTTGAGTTGGAAAAAGTATACGGCGCGGGGACATTAATTATTTAAATTAATTAGTTATGTTAATTTCAATGAATGAAATCAGCTTTATACCCATTTACGATGCACGGATGCATGCGAGAAGTGTGTCACATAGTAGAATACTATCACTTACACAAACGCATGGCCAGGTATAATCGGTAACGATACGTATGTTGTTTAAAGTACGTTTTCTTTCAAAAGTAAACAAAACCAATCGTGTTATTGCCTATTATATATTTTTAACTACCTCCCACACACAACAATGAGGGGGTTTTAATGAAGAGCTGGTGAAGTATCTCTTTCTGGAATCTGGAGGAACAGACAAAAATACATTTCCTTGCGGAATTTCGCTGCAGCTATGGTTCTCCTTTTACCATTTGTGAAATCCCTATGCAGTCCGATGAAAATGATGATTGATGAATGCTTCCATGTAAAAAGTAAGCTTGAGATCACTGTACAGCCATTTTCATCTCTGTATAGTATAGACCTATCCATTATATAACATAAAGAAGAAAAAAACAAAAAACAAAGACAAATATATTTCCATACGTACAGTTGGAATAACCGTTTTCTGTTGCACAGTAACAATTAAGAATATACCCCGTCTGCACTTAAAGGAATTAACCTGTGTTTACAATCTCTTTAGCTCTCAGTCCAACTGCTATACATAAACCAGGGACATCCGCTACACACTTCTCCTAAAAACGTGCTACCCCAAATAATATGGCAGGTAAGGTTATTGAGTTCCCTTTTCTGATGGGCAAACACAAATGGGTTGACGAGAGAGAACAACAAAGCATTTACAGGACCCACTGAGGTGGGACCATTCTTTTCAACTGCGGTGCGAGGAATCTGGTCAAATCTGTGTTCCCAACTTAATTCCAAATACGCCGGAGCGAGGCTGCGATGAGTGAACAAACTTCCTTCTACACATGGTATGAGACTACTGATTATAAAAACATTCAACACCGACATGGGCAAAAGGAACTAGGACTACGAATCGGGTCCAGAGGAAACTTCTGGTCTATGATCAGGACCAAACTTCCATCGTGTGTCGCCATTATCCTGAACGAAGCCGGGGTAAGTTTACTTTGTTTGGAAAGCATGATACGTACATGAGTTGAATCAAACATACAATAACCAAGCATGTGGGACTCACTTGTTCTAAACCCCAGGTGGTACAAATTGTTTGTGTATCACATTAATGAGTACATCAAATTTAGAACAGGTCATGTTTACATGAAATGAAATCTAATACAATTATGTATCCTCAAGAAGGACTTTCCAATGAGTGTATTATAATTATAATTATTAAATGGCTTTATCACAGTAAGATGATGTAAGATGATGTCAATTGATGAGTTGGCCCTTTCTGGATTATGTCCTGGGCCTTATGTTTATCGACCACTAATGTGAGTTTTATTTTTATGTATCACCGTTTTCAATGCTATACTTTGTAAAATGACTAGCTAATGAATAAAATTTGATATATATATATATATGTATATATATAAACACAACAAAAAAGTAACTTCCCCCCTAATTCAAAATAGCATAACTTTTTAACGAAGACGCTTTGAGAAAAATAATTTGGCAGGAGTGTTTTTAAACTTATTGAATAACTTCTGATTGAAAATGAGATTGATCTTTCAAGTCATGCATGAGTGAGCAGACATTAAAGGCAAAAATTTCACTTTTCAAAAGTAACAAGAGTCATTTTGGGGGGGTTTGTGAAACGAGATTTTTCTGGTGTTTGTTTAACTGCTGTTGATGTTTTTCAGGGTTGCGCCATGGTTGAGTGAGAAAATTTTTAACGATGAAGCAATAAATGCTAAAAATTTACTGTTTAATGCCGGAAAAATGACTACCCGATATTTTCACATAATGTGCTGACTCGTAGTTGGTTGATGCCAGTTCTTTCCATAAATTGAATGGATTTTGTAGATTTAGGAGGGCTGAACATCATTTTCCTCAAAAAACTGTGTTCACCCAACTGTCAGAAACATGAAAAATGTCAGAGATAGGCATCACTGGGTCAAACAATGGAAGAGACAAAATTTGCCAAAGTTTTGTTTCACAGACCCCCCAAATGACTCTTGTGACTTTTGAAAAGTGACATTTTTGCCTTTATTGTCTGCTCACTCATGCATGACTTGACGGATCAAACTCATTTTCACACAGAAATTAGTCAGTAAGTGTAGGAACACTCCTGCCAAATTATTTTGCTCAAAACTTTTTCGTTAAAAAGTTATGCTATTTTGAATTAGGAGGGAGTTACTTTTTTTGTTGTGTTTATATATATATATATATATATATATATATATATATATATATATATATATATATAAATTTATATATAAATACTTGGTGCCGTTAAGGACTCCAAATTGCTAAATTCCTTGACTTGCCAATTTTCAACTTATTTGTTCTAAAACAATCAGACGTTGCCGCTTTCTGTAATTCAACTGATGCTATTCACAGTTAGTAGTTTAACCGGGCATGTTGGCTCAATAATATTGATAGAGCTTCAGCCTCATGAACGGGAGGTCGTGGGTTCGATCCCCGGCCGAGTCACACCAAAGACTTACTAATATTGGACCTTCTGCCTTCTAGCCAGGCGTTCGGCATTTCAGAATGGAGAAGAGTAATGATAACGTATTATGTAATGCAGGGCCCGCTGGAAGATCAGCTGATAAAGCTCAAGTGGTTACCCTGGGTAAATGAGGGTTACTATTATTATTATTATTATTATTATTATTATTATTATTATTATTATTATTAGTAGTAGTAGTAGTAGTAGTAGTAGTAGTAGTAGTAGTAGTAGTATATTCACAGTCAGTAGTAACTCCAAATAAAAGACAAATTGAAATCTTAGTGAGAAAACTTTTGAAGTGAGGAATTCAGAACAGTTTCGTTACACAAAGATTTTTTTTTAAAAAGAGAGATTAAGGATAGTTGAATAATCATTTAATGTCTCTGATAATTTCCTCGAAATACAATAATAGGCCTACAAAGAAGCTTCCCGTGAGGAATTTCTAAAAAAAAGAATGTGCGACCATGGATACACTACCATGGTTCATTCTTGAATAGGTTTTAGATTCTCGTCATTCTTGTATCTTCAAACCGTGGACAAAAATCCAGCGGTGCTCCACAAAGCTGAATGTGCACAAAGTTACGCATGACTTTACTAAGAATGATTTGAATATGGAAACCAAGTAAGATTCTCAGTCATGTCAGTCATAATCAATTGCGTGAGTTAAAGTTGAAATATCTATGTAGATAATAATAATATTACTATTAACAGCATGTTTTTAATGTAAAGTAGCCTACAATTTTTTTTCATAATTTAATTGAGATTATGGGAATACAGTCACATTGTGTTAAAACAAGAGGAAAAACTTTGGGCATTCTATTTGGCTGCTCATAGTTAGTCGTCCTTAAAGTCATGCGCAACTTTACGCACAGCTTTGTGACCCCCCCCCCCCCCCCGAGCAGTTTTAGTTAAATGGTTAAATTGGTTAAATGGTTGGTTATCTCAACTGACTGCCCACATGGCCAAGAAAGCATATGTATGCTTGTTAGTAAGCAAACAGGGTACTGGCAGATTTAAGTCCCCTCCGAAGGACTTGGTAATGAGGCTTAATACCTTACCAAAGGGCATTAGTACATGATAACCTTCGTGTGTTCAGATACATTAAATACTATGGCACTCACCAGCCCAAATATCTGTCCCTTGTAAAATTCTAGATGTACTTCAGAAGAACAACTTTCTCCAAGGATAATTACCCCGGACAAATGTAGGACAACTACAACTTACACGATACCCTAAAACAATTATCCACTTCTTATACCAGAGAAGATGCCGGGGATGCATCCCGTCCAACGTCCAATGTGGGGAAGGGAAGGGCTGCAACCGCAAGTTACCCCGCCTCATATGTCTATATACCATGGCATTTCATAATCATGTCTCTGATTTATTTCCGGGTGTGCTCTTTGGTATCTGCGATTGTGATAATGCATCCGACCTCGGTCGGGACTTCCCCTCTGAAATACCTCAGGCAAGGCATGAACGTGGTAATATTCTTATTTCTTGAGCTTGGGCTGTTGTCTCTCAGGAATTAATGTTGTTAGTAAGGAATTTATTGTTGTGTGATAACTCTTTGTGGTAGCAACCTTATTTTGGGAGGTCTTCGAAATCTTGTGAAACAAGTCACTGCAATTGATTAAGGCATGCGATACTCACATTCCGACTCTTTCCGAGTCCTCCAGGAAGGACTCGATTAGCATAGTATGTCCCCAGGTTTCATACCGAGAGTGGCATATCTTTAATGTTTTATGAAATAAATGTGAATTATTCAACTTATCCTAATCAAATACTAAGTGAACCTCTAAAATAAAAGAAGAAAACCTGTACAACCACTGGTTACAGCTCATTATTCCGAAGGTTCGTGATTCCTTCGGTCCATTATTCCGAAGGTTCGATTCTCCGAAAATGAAATAGGGTTCATTAATCCAAAAATGAAATAAGGTTCATTAACGAACCCTATTTATTTTTAGGATTAACGAACCCTATTTCATTTCCCGAATAATGAACCTTCGGTACAAATCGAACCCTCTTTTATTTTCGGACAAACGAACCTTCGGAATAACGAGCCGCATCCCAGCCACTAGATCATTGTAACTTGATGATTACTTTTTTTTTTTTTTTTTTTTAATCTTTATCAATGTCCATTTTTCATTTATGATCCTAACTACATTCGTCAAACACTGGTTTGTTTTTAGCAGTCTAATGGAATTAATGTTTTCTGACATTTGCAGAGTTGGAATGTTATTGTCCATAGTCACAGGAAACAATTTTAGGAGGTTTCGTTATATGCAGACCTACATTGTGGTGCTTCTCGTATGAGAGTTCCTGGATTCAGTCCAGGCTTACAATTTTGGACAAGGCGTTTATCCCACATTATGTCCTTCTCGACTTAGGTGTATCAAATAGGTTCCTGGCAATTCTGGGGTAATAATAATTGCATAATCATATTTGATTGATACACGTCTGTAAAAACCCAATTCAACAACAACAACAACAACAACAACAACAACAACTTGAGAAAGCCATGCAGAGTATCTGTGCGACAAATCCACAGCTGTGCTAGCGCTCGAACTATATGCTCCCAGCTCTGTTGTATAAAGCATGCAATGTCTGTACTTTGTGATCATGAGCGCTCGTACTTCATTTCTTCTAGCTTCGACTTCGAGTTCGACAGCTTTTGATAGCTCTCTTCCGCGGTACTTGTATCTCCATCTCCATCATGATGGAGATTTTGTTTAGGTTTGTTTTATCTGATAGGATCTGATTAGATTAAGGTGTGATTATGTCAACGGTCAAAGAATTCGGCCTTTTTATGCATCAAAATATACCGGTAGCTACTAGCACTATCTCCGGTATAGCTACTAGCACTAAATCGAGATAGAGAATACAACTTCAACTCTAGTGTTGCTGCACACAGTCAGATTCCAAACTTATTCTGGGTGCAAATACGCAACTTTTTCGAGTGAAAAGGATGACAAAATGTTGATATCTCATTTTCTCTAAATATACCGTAAATGTATTACTGATTTAGAATGAAAATTAAGAAATTTATGTTGCCAATTTGAGGATTAAACAAAACAAAGGTTTATTGATCAAATAAATCATATCATAAAATAGAAAAATTGGAAAAATTTTGGCAGAGCAGATCATTGACACAAAATATGTCGAGCAGTGACATCTTCCCTCTCTGCCTTTGCTTCCATTTTCGTTCTAACCATCTTTATCTACATGTTTTTTTTTCTCATGTTTTGCTTTGTTTTATTCCTACTTTCTATCATCTTCTCTTTCTGACCTAATTCCCTATGTTATTCCTTGTTTTCATTCTATCTCCATCTATATTTCCTTATCTTTCTTTTTGTTTATATACACCCTCTACACTTCTTTTTTTCTTTTCTCCTTGAGCTATCCTTCCAGTTCCTTATTTCATTGCTTGTTTTCATTTTATCCATCTCTATCTTTCCTTATGTTTCTCTTTCTTATAATCTTTCTGTCTTTTCCTATGTTATTCCTTGTGTTCATTATGTCCGTCTCTATCTTTCCTTCTATGTTTTTTCTGTGTTGATATATTTCTGTTATCTTTTTTTCTTCTTGTGTCTATCCTCCATATATTATTCGTTGCATGTTTTCATTCCATCCGTCTCTATCTTTCTTTATGTTTCTCTTTCTTTAAATTCTTTTGTCTTTCTGTCTTTCCTTATGTTATTCCTTGTGTTCGTTCTGTCTGTCTCCTCCCTATATTATGTTTATCTTTGTTTATATTCTTCATTTATATTTTTGTGTCTATCCGAGTCCTTATATTATTCCTTGTTTTCATTCTATCCGTCTTTATCTTTCGTTGTTTCTTTATTTTAATACTTGTTATCTTTCTCTTTTTCCTTTCTTACGTACGCTATTCCTTGTTTTCATTCTGTGTATCCGTCTCTGTCATGTGTACCTTTCTTCTTCTTTTTTTATATAGTTCCCTCTATCCTTCCCTATTCTTTTTTGTATCCTATCCCTTCTCTATCTATCTTTCGTTATGTTTCATTTTGTTTTGATACTTCTACTATCATCAGCAGGTGATGAATTTGTCAAAAAATATAGAGGATTTTTAAGGAAAATACCACTGATCTCTACACTAACAGGTGCAGAGATCAGTGGAAAATACATGAGACGGCAGACACAGAAGTCGCGAAAACGCAGGCATACTTATTACGGTTTAGCAGCTGTAGTGCCGCGGAGCACTGAGTGTAGAGCTATGGTGTAGAGATCACTCACTGTTGTCTCATTTCAGACGCTCAAATATACCCAAATGAGCAATTTTACGCATTAGTGGTACGGTAAAGGAAAAACACGCTAGCCGGACACCTCGCTGCCCAAATATGATGATATTCAGGCATCTCGCTGCTGTAAAAGGAGATTACTTGCTGCCCGTAACCTTCTTGTTTCTAGATTTTATAAGCGAGCTTAGAGAGTGAGCAGGGGAGAAAAAAAAAATGGAATTTTGTATACTGAGAACAGGTTGTAGAGTATCGTATCTCCATTCGCATGATTTTTGTAACATACATGATCGGCATCTAATAGGATAGTGGTCACAGACTCACAGGCCCCTATCTCCAAAAAATTAATATATTTTAGGTCAGCTTGCCGCTCGATTCCTTGCAGTTATATTAATATTCTGTGAGTGGAAGAATAGTATGATATTAGATAGACACAAGATGCAAACCAATTTCCTTTCATCATAACAATAGTAATTATTAGTATTATTAGCACTGGTTAAGACACTTCCCTTTTTTCATTGCTTCTTCTTTTCTTTCTCTTTTCTTCTTTTATCTTCTTTTCCTTCCCTCTCTCGTTTTTTTTAAAGGAATGTATGGGGGATGTCCCCTTGTGCATCAAAATACGCCTTACGTGACTTCATGTAGGACGTTTATTGACCCGGCTATTACCACAGATTTGTTGAATGCAAATAAATGATTGTGTTCTTTGTTGAATTTCGTCCTTTGTTGACTTATGCAACATTCAATGGGTAGTGGAATTTCTATTAAAAAAAAAAAAGAATTGATACTGGTATTTCATGGCACTGACACATAAAAAGCACCCGTTTTTATAGTCTACAGCATATTAAAATGGCACCCTTTGCACATTAGTTTTTGCGATAGGCTATTGGTCTCACACAATCAAATAATTGGCAAGTTGTAGGCAAATTATAAAACTATTGTGATAGTTTGAATAAAACTGCAAATATGTGATCACAAATATGGACAGGTCATCAGACTAGGAAAATAATATGGAAGAATGATGAAACTCTCAAATGATTTGTATTCATATTGCAGATTTTTCATTTGTTTTCAAATTCGATAGACCAAATATTGAGCAAAGTGTTAGACCTTGGCCTCTTGTTAATAGTGCACATTCTTCTTCATAAACGGGGGAAAAAAATCATTGAAATTTTGTGCACCAGTTTTTTTTTTAAATACACCATGTACACTGCAAACATGATGACGAAATTTGGCATTGTTCTGTTAGAATGATATTGTAGCAACAATATGAATGTATGAATTTCACGACAATAGTTCCGCTATTGAATTGAATTGAATTGATAAGGTTTGTTGCAATATTCCAAGGTCACAGCTAACAAGCTGATGGAACAAAATTCATTAAAAGATTTATTATGCAAATGTAAATGTAATGTATTTCATTCGATAAACATTGTAAGCTTATTAATGAGAATGATATGACATGAAAAGGAAGGTTGATTCTAATGAAAGAGTTGATTCTGATTAAATAACTGAACAAGGTTCAACTAAAAATTATAAGGTTCAACGAAAAAAAATTATATGTTTACACAGACAGTACTATTTCCCTAATGGATCAAATAATTACTTTCGTCTTCTTTGGATATTAAAAAACAGTACTGTATACATAAATAACTTGCGTGTTGCTCTAGCTCTATGAATGCAGATATTAAGTTAAACTGAAAGTGAAAAAATTAACCTCTTTTCGCTATAAAAAGGAAGATAAGTCTTTTATGTCATGGAACGTTTTTGTACCCAGTGAATATGCGAGAGATGTAGAATCTCCAGAATCCAGAACACACCTGTTAACATCTTTCTAAATTATCATATATCAAATATGCCTATGAAGACAAAACAACACTCGGAATAATAGTTGGAGTTTTGGATCTACTACGTAGTAACAATCTTTTACAAAAAGAGACTAATCTCGAAATTCTTTACCAGCAGCCGTCCCACAAAGCTCGTTGAGGTCCAATGAGTTTATATGGTAAAGAAAATCACAAATTCACAGAAGACTGATTATAGCTAACAGAATGGCGCATTAAGAAAAAAAATCTTCAGTTGTATACATAAAAAATTCATTGTAACTGTGTGCAAAATCTGACAACAAGTATTTTGCAAAAAATAGAGGTGTAACTTGCTCAGAATGTAACGCGTAACCGCCACTGAATATGAACTCGATATATATTTGAGTTGTTTTAGCATGATTTCCATCTTTGAAGCAGACTGAAATCTTTGAAGCAGACTGAACTAACATTTCAAACACTAAGGAATTAATAAAGTGTTTTGGAACTAGTTCATGTGAAAAAAACTGTTTGTTGCGAATATTTCGATTTAATACGTCAAACAGCTCTGTTCGAAACTTACGAAAGCCAAATCGTGATTAGCCAACTTCAGACCCTTTACAAACTTTGACGGAAGGCCATGGCACCTGACCCCTCTTTCGTTGATTTCCCCGTCGTCATGGTTACTGTCGAGTAGTAGCTATTCTCGACTCAGCTTGGGGCTGTTCGAATTCTGTAGAACTTTGTGCTGCAAACTTTGATTATGGGAATATAGTGATTGTAATTCCTTTGCTTGGACTTCAGTGATTTACATAAGAGGGACAGTCGGATGAAGTGGTACCGATCAGGAAAATCCAAAGAGAAATCATATATTTTAAAAGTTTGTTTAGGTGTAACATGACAATAGGGAGAAATGCCATCTTGTCATCGCGGAACACATCCGTAAGTTCATGATTACTTTATGACTTCTACGCATGGTATCTAATGTATAGTGCTAAGAATATCAAGGCGTACCTGCGCATCAAAACCCTCTGCCGGGCAGGTTGATCAGACTGGTGAATTGTCACTTGGTCTATTCCCACTTTGTCTAATGTCTAATTCCAGATCGACGTTGCTCTATCCCTTTCATTTCATAAGGAGGGATCCACTGTAATTCATCAGTTTGGGAGAGGTTTAAGTATGAAGTAATTCTTCAAAACATTGTTCGCTCGCCACGCTCGATCGTGAGTTAGCTATTCGCTTGAAATTTTGGTCCTGTCTGTCAATGTCAAGCTCCAGAAAAATCTTTGTATTCTAAAATTCAGAATCTAGTTACCCTGGGTGAATGTGAAACATTATTCGTGAGCTTTCTCATTCTTAAAATTCTTATCTGGCAGAATACTGAATAAATGGATTGCTCTTAATTGAAAACACTGTAAGCCATGCTCTTACGGTGCCAAGGGATTTTGCTTGTTCCAAGATTTAATCAAAGTATGACCCATGCTTACTTTTCAAATGCCTGTACTTCTTTAACCGTAACTTCTGTACTATACTGTGCACAAAAGTTGTAGAAAATTTATTACTCTTTCAATGATACCAAAAGTTCCTAATTTTTACCATTTAATAATGCATGAACATTATTACGAAACAGATCTGTGTTTCCCTCTGGACCTTTACGTGTTTGTTTCTCATTTTGTTTGCTATTGTTTTATGCTAAAGTGAGAATGGATCCTTTCCAAAATATGCACTTTTCTCAAAATATTCCTATGGTAACATATAATGATCGATAGATATTTCAAATACTAGATTCATCCTGCAACTTTTGATACATTTTTTATCACCATATACATCTTTGTTTGTGGAGTAATGTTTGATTCAACAATGCATGATCTTTTTGTCACATATACGTGCCATACATCACATGTTTTTAGTCCCCATATACGTATTTCCGTCTGCATTGCTTTTTTTCATAATTTGCTATCTTCAGTCATAGTAAATCTGTTATGATTATGACTGTTATAACCCTTGTATACTACACAATAATTCAGTGCTTTAAATCATTACTACATAGTCAGTCATTCAGAATACCAGGCCACGAAAGTGCACAACCATTACTTGACATTGTCTTTAAAAGAGATATCTCACTGATCGTTTATCAGCCAGCATATTATTTAAGCAGGGGTGGTAAGCATAATGTGTATGATTAATGATTTAATGATTTCTGGTAATGATTGATATCAACATCACCACCCATTGCTTTATTGGCAGTAGATGATTTCTGTTCGTCATCATTTAAACTCGAGTTCATATTCAGTGGCGGTTACGCGTTACACTTCTGAGCAAGTTACACCTCTATTTTTTGCAAAATACTTGTTGTCAGATTTAGCACACAGTTACAATGAATTTTTTATGTATACAACTGAAGATTTTTTTTTTTCTAAATGCGCCATTCTGTTAGCGATAATCAGTCTTCTGTGAATTTGTGATTTTCTTTACCATATAAACTCATTAGACCTCAACGAGCTTTGTGGGACGGCTGCTGGTAAATAATTTCGAGATTAGTCTCTTTTTGTAAAAGATTGTTACTACGTAGTAGATCCGAAACCCCAACTATTATCCCGAGTGTTGTTTTGTCTTCATAGGCATATTTTCGAAATGCATAATGATATAACGCACCTCTCTGATGTATAAAACTTGTCTTTTCTCACTGATATAATAGTTCAACACGGATGATCCAATTAGTTTAAATCGCAAAGTTGGAGAAAATTCGGAATAGATCTCTCTTTTTAATATATTGTCATGCAGAGGGTGTCATGATCTAGTGGATATGTCTCCGGACTGCATATCACAAGCTACGGGGTTCGAATCCCTACCCGGCACTAAATCCGTTGGCAGGACATTGGCCTATCTTTGAGACTCTCCATCCAGGTGTTAATGGGTACCTGATACTGCTTGAGCGTAAGAGTTACTTTGGTGGCTCGGCTATATAACCCTGATAATAATAGCAATGCGTCATGAGCGTCACAATGTGATGGATATGAGCGCTTTACAAACATGACAAATAGCAATTAGTATTATTATATCAAATAAGGAAATGTCTCACGAGGAAGTAGTATGGAACTGAAGTTTGCACTTACGCGGTTTCAGTACAGTATTTGGACTCTCGAGTATTCTTTCAAGGGTATATAACCCTTGGACTGTAAACTGTGGATCTGCCTTGAAACTTGAATGGGCCATAGGTGATTTTAAGCCCCCCCAAATAATAATGATGATAATTATGAATAGAATGAAAAAAAAAAAGATTAATTGATAACAAAAATACTAAGAAAAGAAAAGTTTCTCACCTACCTTTCACCTCTCTCGGCCGCCATTTCTGTTTACTCCTGAATATGATAAGTCAAAAGTTACAAAATCGGGGAGGGGGGGGGGCATCCCCTTGTCCTTCCAAGATTTTCTGCTCATCTGTGACTGTTTATATAGATATTGGACTCTGTCAAAGTAAGGTCACGGAAAAACTTGCAAAACATACACTAATTCAAGGTATAAAGCTAATTCGACGCAACACATTGATTTATAACTTTTATGTAGTTTCAAAATATGATAGTGCACTGTTTTGTGATTTCATGTAATCTGACGAGTTAATGTGAAAACTGTGTGCCTTTGATTTTCTTTTCAACATAAATGTAGTTGATTTGATGAGATAATGATATTACCAAATTGTATCTAATATTTCATGTAAGAAGTAGAAATTTAATTTCCATGTGCCACGTTGCTTTTAATTCCGTTGGTAATGTTTGGAGTTGACAACAATTTATATTTGGAGTACACATAGAGCAATATATGCGATATTGACACTGAGGGCAGTAGAAATTATTCTCGGCTCTGTTCTCGGGTAGAGTCCTCTAATTGTCCCAGTACATGTAGTTTTTTGGGCAAGTTACTCTTTATGCCAGCTTTCTAGGTTCCGGCGAATCATGAAAACGTAATGATGTAAGTGCATATAGGCCTATTACACAGTCAAATCTGAATTAGAGCTGGTTATTTCGAAACAAGACTTTGAATTTGGCCAATACTTTTCGTCAGAATGCTCGCGACTTTTGTAATGGCAAAGTAGTCCAAATCTTCGCTTATCTTTAGTTCAACCGCCCAAAGAGGCGCACATATTATGCATACTGGATATATTGACATTTTGTCATCATATTAAAAAGCGACTAGCACTTTTGACATTCTCGAAACGAAAGGAAAAAAAAAACCCACAATAATCTGGGGCCCCATTCCATAAAAATTTGCGATTAAACGCAACTCAAATATTAATCGCAAGTCCCAAAAACTCAATTCTGATTGCTTGAAAATCAATTTGTGTTTAATTTTTTTGAGTTGCGTTTAATCGAAAATTTTTATGCAAGAGGGCCTGGATCTATTTTGCGCCCATTTTGTTGGGAAGACGGGTCCCCTTGGTGAATCATAGTTAATCCATTAATTTGTTCAGATCCATTGCCATGGATTTTTTTTTTTTGGCCAAAACTGGCGAAATCCACATAGGACGCAATGACACAACGTTTAGGCCAGAGTCTTTCATCACTGCAATGGGTTGTGACCAACCATAATGTTTCATCAAAATCTGGACCAGGCTACTATAATATATCTGACCAATGTACCAAACAAACAAAGCTCACAGCAGGCGAGCTGGACTTGACACAGGTCAATGCTGAATTTATTTAACAACTTTTAATCTTTTATCAGAACACTTCCCAATAAAAAAGAAAATGGAAGGACGAATCAGTCGCAGAAAAGATCGAATTCTTCATTATATTTTTTCTTCACACAGTTTTGACACAGTCGCAAGCTTCATGCTAGTCGTGATACAAAATCAGCTGGAGAATTATAGTTCTCTCTGTATAATGGAGGGGGGAGGGGAGGAGGCGGGAAAGGGTGACAGAGTTTTATTTCATGAATTGATTTTTTTTCAGAATGTTTCATTATTTTCAACAATAGACACTGTAACATTTTTAGTGATTGTTTTATTGATCAGTGTACACTCAAAGAAAAAAAGCGTGCAGTTTTGCACCCCAAATGCTACAGTAGCAGCACCTTTTGGGGTGCAGTATTGCATCCTACATGACAAAGGTGCAAAGATGCACCCGTTTGTACTAGTTTGCACCCGGAAATGCCCATCTGCACCCTTCAAGGTGCAATTATCGACCTTGAAGGGTGCAGAAAGTTTTGTATCCAGAAGGGTGCAAATTTGGACCTTCCCTGAAGGGTACAACTCTGCACCCTTAAGGGTACAAAATGTAGTTCACTGCACCCTTAATGGTGCATAATGCTTCTTTGGGAGCAAATTTGCACCCATTCCTCGTATACCATTTGAAGGGTGCAAAATTGAACTTTTTTAAGGCCGTATCTCACCAACGGAGACGTCTCCGCGACGTCTCCGAGACTTATCACCCGCTGCAGTCGCGGAGACGTCTCCAAAATAAGCTCTCACCAAAGAGACGTCTCTGCGACAAGTTTCAAAATAATTATGATGAAGCGTTTGCAGGATAATGCACCTGACTTGAACCAGGAGGAATGTCATCACGCGTTCAGTCACGTGGTTTCTAAATTGGGTCAAACATAGTCAGGTAGAGTCGCGGAGAGGTCTCCGCAACGTCTCATCAGTTTTTTCTGGTCTCCTCCTGGTCTCCGCGACGTCTCTGAGACGGCTCAGAGACGTCGGAGATATCGCGGAGACGTCTCAGCAGTCGCGGATATAATTAGTCTCCGCAACTAATGGAGACGTCTCGGAGACGTCGCGGAGACTTCGCAGAGACTGCAAAAAGTCTCCCCCCCCCCAAAAAAAAAAAAAAAAATCGAGCATGTTCGAATTTCTTACGACTCCTCGAAGACTCCATAATTTTCAGGAGACGTCTCAGAGACGTCGCGGAGACGTCTCTGCAACTAGCAAACTCTGGAGTCGCAAACTAGTCGCGAACTAGTTTCAAGCCTAGTGCGATACCCCCTTTATTGTGTAGGCCCAATGATTTGATGAAGAAATGAAAATAAAAAATGATTAAAACACCCAGACAGAATAGACTAACCAAGAATATACGTGGAAAGCCCTGTATTGATAATATTTCCATTCATAACGCTGAAACAATCCTCTTTTCTTTGGACCTTATCCAAGAGGAAACTGGATTCAGGCAATTATGAGTTACATCTACATCATTATGCGTTCATTGTCTTTGAACTTTGCCCTTGAACTAGAATCCCAGTCACAACGGCAAGACCGATCCCAGATCGAAGACAGTCCGAGCAGCAATACCCCTAGTGGCCAAGGTGGTGTTGACTATCGGTTGGTTTCAAGTCGGTTTTGCGATGTAACAGGGCTACGATTTGGGAAATCTACCCTGTATGATTCTTTCCACATGTATGCCATTTATATTAGGATGTCTTTCTCGTGACATTGAGGCATTGTTTTTTGTCTTTGTATCGGGATGTAGCGTTTGTATGTTTACTGTTCAGTGTAGTTATCGTTTAGATAAACTCTTGTCCTTTTTCGTTCCTGTGATATTGATGACTGATTTCATTATAAGCCACAGTTTTCATGAGAAAATCAGTAATATCACCATATCAGTTATCTTTGAACCAGTGAGGCAAAAATCATTTCTTTGAAATATTATACTTTAATCACAAAACGATGATGAAAAATTTCTTGACATCCTTATATCATTTAAGACACGTGCATTATCTGGTGCATTCATTTAATTCACTTCTGCAAACTCTATTACCTAACTGTGATAGTTGGGTTAGGCTGTCCATTCATCATGACTTTCCCAAAGTTGAGCGGTTCAGATCGGAAGTCGTCGGATATTCTATTATTTGGTCCATTGCTGTTATGATTCAACCCGATAAGCTATCTGCATCCGGACTTGATATTCAGTTGATCAGTCTGCGGACTGACTGATTAAAACCAGGGTATTCCTCAACCGAATAATTGAATTTTTGACAATTGAAAATTATGAAATTGTCGTTACACTCTAAATTTCTTAGACTTTAAGGAGAGACAAATCCAAAATTCGATTTTTCCCGGGTCTTCAAGGGGGACGAATGTATAGGGATGGGGCTGTATCCCTGAATAGTTACATTAATTAACAAATATATATGCGGGGGAGGGAGGAGTAATTATTCTTTGCAAGTCGTATTTTACAATTTCTGTCGCTAGTCTTCAATAAGAACAAAGGGGTGGGGAATGCTCTAAATCTCTGGCCTTATCCTTTGCTTGATACGCCACTGGAAGTCATGTGACTTCTCGAAATGTGTTGCAAGCGATGTAGTTTTCCCGTCCGAGACCATAATGTACATTAATCAAGTCTAAGTTTCCTTACAGATACGAAGTGTATCGGCTATTGCCAGGATTGCGTCATTTGTCTAGGGGTAGGCTATACAATTTAGGATTAACTTAATATCGTAATTCATAAGTTTATTGCAAAAGATTAGTTCCCTCCCAACTACAAAATACAATATTCATAAGTGCTTGATTCTAATATTGACCCCAATGCTTGGGATCATAGGCATTGCAGCAGTTGCACACGATTAAAAAGAGTGTGTTGAATAATACATTAAGTCAGAAAATCTTTGTGATCTATTTTTTCTCAGATCAGAGTAATTGACGAAACACATATGATTAGGAGCCTGAACATTTTCTATAGACCTGTTCGGTTTTAAAGAAAAAATGTTAATGTCTATTTCAACCATAATGGGCGCGCTTCAAGTATGCCTAACGATTGTTGATTGATGCACTGACATGGCAATGCACCGGACTCATTGTAGAACCCATTGAATCATCTTCTCTTCTTATTGTGGAGCCCCCCCCCCCCGAGTATTGGCCGACATAAGTAACAGTGTTTTAAGACTGAATAGGTCATACTATATAGTTACCATTTTATTCATCGCAGTGAGAATGTCAACGCAGAGTATAATCAATTCTTTACAAAGCATTAGATAGTCTTATCAGGGGGGTGTTTCACAAAGAGTTAAGTTTGACTGATACCGCTTTCACACCAAGGTACGGTCGCTGGGTACGGTCGCAGAGACCGTACCCAGCGACCGATCGGACGTGCTTTCACACCGACGTCAAAATTTGGTCAGGCCCAGAGCGATCGGTCGCTGTATAGCTGACCTAGCCGGAAGCGGAAGTAGAGATGGCGCGTGGGCATGTATGGGGGGTCATTGCATTTCGATCGGTCGCTGAGTACGATGTGCTTTCACATCAAGCTTGCATCGGTCGCGATCGGTCGCTGAAGTACCTCTTAGGTCGGACTCAGCGACCGATCGTTTTTGACCAAAACGATCGGTCGCTGAGTACGATGAAATGCTTTCACATCATGGTTTCATCGGTCGCTGGGTACGGTCTCTGCGACCGTACCCAGCGACCGTACCTTGGTGTGAAAGCAGTATTAGAGTCGTGCTAAAGCGCCAATGTGCATCCGGTATTTAACGCGGAATCTCATTGATAGACTTCCAATAGTGCGCGTCCCCTGAGCATGACCTGACCAATGGGGTGCTGCGTAATATAGAGCACGCAAGTAGGAATTTAAGTTTGTTTGCTTTGTTTGCTTGAAATTTATTTCTGCGTTCCACATGTTCAACACAGTACAACATAATCAATTATTACATAGATTTTCATATATATACATTTTAGATACACGTATCATTTACAATCTCTTTCTGAATATAAAAAAAGTATATGAAAAATATTATTTAACTGAATTTCAGAACGCAGGAGACCGTCGTCATGAGCGATCTGCTTGATGTTGACGACGGCCTCAAGGTAAAAAAAGCGACATGTGCGGCTTTAGTCAAACTTAAATCTTTGTGAAACACCCCCCTGGTCATGTGAAGATGGTGAATGCAGTTTCTATTAACTCTGTTGATTATACACCATTTTGAGTTTCACATAAGCGGAAGAACATTGTTAGGGCATGGACAGCGGAATTGTTTGAAGGTGAAGAACTTTTGAAAGGCAATGTCAGTGAATGCTTAAACTAACATGATTTTGTTTAAGATAATTCAGAGGTGATGGCCGCGTTAAGATAACATTAACACCCCTTTTCAATTTTGTAGAATGCATTCAAATATTACGCTGCGTGTATAAACTTGATAGCAGGTAAGGCTTTTTTTTCATACCAATCATTACATCTTTTTATTCCTCCATCCCCCGTCCTTTCCTCCTTCTCTCATTCTCCTCTGTCTCTACATGTTTACCCCTTCTCTCTTTTAACTTCTTGCCATCTCCATATCCTGTGCTTTCCGGACCCGTCTCGTTTCCACGTCATCACTTACGTAACTTACTTTAGCAAAATCATGTTCCTCTGCCCCTCTGCCCCTCTGCCCCTTTTTCATACTAATCATGTTTGTTTCTATCTAATCAACATACATAATACTTCACTTCTCTCCCCTCTTCCTCTCTTTCTCGCCCTTGCCTCCTCTCCAAATGCGTCTTGTTTAAAGAAAAAACAATTCAACTTCCTTTCTCTTTCTCTTTCCTTTTCATTTTTCGCCTCCCTCCCCCCCTCTCTCTCTACCCCCCTCTATCTCTTTCTCTCTCCTCGGTTCTCTCTCTTCGTTCTGCCTACATTATATAAGAAGTCTATTATCGGATTAAATGTTGTCGCTGTACCTTCCATGAACTATGTGAAATTGTTGAATGGAAGTTTGGTATTTTTCCAGACCATCCTTTAGGCGTGTACTATTTCGGAAATAGCCTTTCCAACGTTTCCGCCATGTGAACCAACGGAAAATTTTGCAGGTCCCGAAGCGTCTGTCTGCTCACGAACTTTACCACTTCTTCCTCTTTCTTCCTGCTATATCGAGAATAGCTTACCCATGTTCACTATCACTTTCCCAGAAATCACAATCATATTCGGACTCGGGCGTTTGGGTGGGCTAGCCGCAGTTTTCATTGGCTCTCGCAATTTGTGTCCCTTCCTTAATTTTTTCGAGATTATCAGCTACTATGTGATCATGCCTTCCGTTCAAGCCATAACCGACATTCATATTTTGTTTTCATCCCAGTTAGCAGGATGTGAGGACTTTCCAGTGCTGTGAGTACTTGTTTTAATATTCACATTTCTATGTTTAATAAAACTCTGAAAATGATATTCATATAGCGCTTTCCCTTCGTTGATGTTCTTAGTGCTCTGATAAGCACGATAACGGCAGGATCATTTAGGAGTATGCATACATGCACTTACAATGATAGTGAAGAGACTTGCAGAGAATGCTGCTAAGTAAGCTTTCTTTTGTTGCATTGCCGCTTACCTTTACGATGTTACAAGACGAGCATAGTACGATCTCTGACGATTTACCCTGCATCGAGGA
This sequence comes from Echinometra lucunter, assembly GCA_029962745.1. Classification (NCBI taxonomy): domain Eukaryota; kingdom Metazoa; phylum Echinodermata; class Echinoidea; order Camarodonta; family Echinometridae; genus Echinometra; species Echinometra lucunter. The sequence continues at coordinate 18,825,074 of CM057159.1, forward strand.
GGAGAGGCTTTCCTTTGTTCTTAATAATTCAGTTTTGCACTGAGGTAGGCAGAACAGCCTCCCAATGTTTTTACCTTGTCATGGAATTGTCTACCGACCAAAGACTCAGTACAACTCAATTATTTTCGTTACTAGCGCGGTGGAAATCGATTTGCGCCTGGACGTAGGCTAGACTTTAAGAACTCGTGCTATATCGTCTCAAAATATCATCACAGAATTTAATGTTTAGAGTGCACGGCAGTGCTACCTTTTATGCTTCAGCAGAATATACAAGTACGCAGGTACCCCATCGTCAATTGCAAGTTTCTTTTCCAGTGCAATTGCTTAATATTACAGAATTGTTCACTCATTGTTAGGTGATATACAAGATCGGTTTCAATACTAGTAATGCAGCGAACCGCTATCTCTAAAATATGATAATAATAGATAGGCATCTTTGTTACAGTATACTGTCTAAGCCGTAAAGGCATATACATATTAATTGAACAGACCTGTCCATTAGCTCCGGATTCGTCTGTTAAACTATTGCTTAATTCTATGTAGAGTTGAGTCTATGAAAGATGACTGTAATTAGACCGAATACACTTTAAAAAAAATCAAAACATCCTGGTATGAGAAAACAAACATGCGACCAGATTTCATTTCCTTATACGTTGAGGAAGTTATATGAATAATGCTTTGATTTTTTCCCCATAATCTTAGACGGAACTGAAATAATATCCACTTTGCATTGACTATATATAACTGGTAATTAATACTGCTAACACAATATACAGACATAGATAAATAAATGTATGTATATAAATGTATATATATATATATATATAAGTGAAGGCTGAAGATTTTTCAAACTGTCGGTTAAGCGAATTTCGAGTCGTCGAGACCACTGGCCCGTCTCCGTGGTCTAGTGGTTAAGGCATTGGCGTTCGTAGCCAAAGGCCCGGGTTCGACTCCCGGCGGAGACATTTTTTCAACCTTTGCAAAAATTCCAAAAATGATAGGCCAGCTCTGGAGAACTTTGATTCATGCTACGCTATTATTCTCTCAATTGATCTCATATATATATATATATATATATATATATATATATATATATATATATATATGTATATATATATATATATATATATTCAATATAATATAGTAATCTTTATCAATCTGACAGTGGAGGTGTCGTGGTCCAGTGGTTTGAGGCGCTTGACTGGAGACGCGGGGGTCGGGAGTTCGATCCCTTGCTTATGCCCTTGAGTAAAGCATTTTATCTACATTCCTCTTTTTTATAGTACATCAAATGAATGAAGTGCTGTAGGCATATTGATACAATCTGTGCATGTGTGTTGAAATAAAAAAAGGACTAGACCTCTACCCTCGAAAACTGGGTTCACATGAGTTGATTGCTTTTATTAAAGGAAATGAGAGACTGAAAGAGAGTGTTCACTTTCATTTCGCCATTTCTTCTTAGGGCTACAAAGGTTTTACCCCACGGTAAAAGTTTACGAGTTAATGCCCTTCTAGCTGTCTCTATAATTTCCTTCCTACTCCGTCTGGGGAAGACTACCCCCCCCCCCCACTCCGATCTGTAGTTTCCTGGATGCACCCATTCCTGCGTATCATAAGATGAAGGTATGATAGCGAAACTTGCATCAAACATTTTCTCATGGTCTACGGGCTAGTGTGTGTTTAATGGGTTCCTCGTTCATACTATTAGGTGCTATGTATTAATTACCGTGAAAACCATATCGTTTCGTATATCCGTACCTTAGCCTCAGGAGGAGGCAAAAATATCAGCTTATGATGATTCATGGCCCTTATCTTGAAATATTTAGTAAATATTGCAAAAATTTCTTAGAGCAATCTTACACTTTCATTATTGTCTGATAAATAAGTTCCTGTTGTCGCTGCACTTTTTTTTTGGCCTCTGGTCTACTATCCATCAGGAGGGGCAAATTACTCCCTTGACCCTTTAACCTGGGCTAATGCTGAAACCTTTTTGAACGAGATCAAGGCAGACAAAATAAAGAGTTCATACAAGGAAATGACATGGTACACAAAATTAATGACTAGACTCTCTCTCTCTGTCTCTCTCTCTCTCTCTCTCTCTTGATCAAGAAATCGTTACTGTCAGAAAAAAAAGATGAAAGCGAATCCGTGGTCTAGTAATTATCATATTCGAGGCATTTCTATGTGAGAGGACAGAGATTGATGATCGAATCTGGGCCGATACTGATTTTGCACAATTTGGCGTTATCATACGTATAATGGTGATGTGATTTTTCTTTTAAATTCTTTATTCAATATTTATATGTAAAAGCATATTATGTAGACGGGGAACACTGGATATTTAGGTAATTGTTTTGTTTTTATATGTTTGTTTGTTTCTTTGCTCCTCCTTTTTTTTTCTTTTTCATCATTCTTTAAAATCCATTGTTAGACTTAGTCCAAATACCGCGCATGAAACACAAACTTTCCTCATCCTTGTTAATACTAGCCTTGTTAACAAACAAGAAAACCGAGTGGATTTTAGTCTATGTCAGGGGAATCGATTAAAAAAAAACCTACCAAAAACAAATTCTTTCAGTGCTTAATGAAAAAAAAAAAAGACTGAGAGACATTGCTGATAATCACGTGGAAAAACAAAGCTTCGAGTACTTCAAGAGGAAACAAAGAGGTAAATATTGGCATCAAAAGTGGAATAAAAAATTGGCTGGTTGTGAACTCTTTCCATCCCTCTTTCCGCCGACGCTAAATAATTATATTTATAGTCATGTTCGATTTACACTTAGTTATTGTCTGTCGAAAGGTCATCTGCACTTTTTTTTTCATTTTAAAAAGTTCGATGTTGCGCAGTTTTATTTGGATAAATGACAAATGATAAATGACAACAGCGAAAACCAGCAGTTTATACTTACGGACATTTTATGTTTTTTTTTTTTTTTCAAATATTGTACGCTCTAATTTGGTTAAAATTTGACTGACAATGTGCTTTTTTTCTGGTGAAATTCGGTAAACTTTCTGAATAATGCGTAAATATTTTCACAAACGCCGCCGGTGCCTGTTCCCGTTTTACCCAATATGGAGTAAATTTTATCTACCTGTTATATGCGATTGTATTTTTTGTAATCAAGTAGAATCTACACTCCAACCAATCTTTCAGTTGTTTTGCTAGATTAGGTAGTTAAGGAATTAAGTAGATTATGATGAAGGTTGTTGTATTTTTTTTTATTTATAGATTTTAAGGTATCATAACCTCATTATAGATATAGAGAGAATGACTATGTTCTTTCGAAAAAGCGTTTCTGTAGAGCTACTGAAATGATAAATACCTATCATGCCTACGGAAAGCAAAAACATGAAAAAGGGACTAATTTATTATCTAAAAACAACGACAACAATTAACACAAGCGCAAGAAATTACCAATGAACGGTAAAAACAGAGAATTAATGTGAGTGAAGGGTTATCACATTGTGAATATAATAGAGTTTTGGAAAGTTCTCATCTCCACTCCTCATGCAGAGAGCATTCCTACCATTTTCCATCATGCACATGCGTACATGCATGGTATTTGCTTTCGGCAATCCTCACAGGTGCCTATTTGCTCCTGGGTGAAGAGTGGCAATGTAGATTAATGTCCTGCCAGAAGACATCAGTGGCGCAGTGGGAATCGAACCGCTAACCTTGATTGTGATCCACAGTGCGGGGACGTATTCGCTGGACCACGACAGCTTTACAAAATTGTGTCGTACAGCTATGAGGCATTTTCTTCAAATTCTCTTGGAGATTTTGACTGATTGTAAGCAAGATAAAACACTGATAATGGCGTAGTATTTCGAAACATATTTCATCAAATTCTGTTTTACATTTATAATGCAACAATTTTACCACACTTATCTTACTGCACAATGACATGGGGTAGCTGTGCTCAAACACATTTAAAAAGAGTCTTTGTCTTACAGAAGAGAGCATTACGAGCAATTAATAACTCCAACCCTAGAACACCATCTGGTCCTTTGTTCTATAAGTTTAAAGTACTTAAGATTTTTGATATTTATAATTTACAAATAGCATCTTTTATGTATATGTTTGAGCACCAGTTGCTTCCTCCCATATTTACAAAATACTTTAAATTGACTGCAAATGTCCATTCATATTCAACAAGACAATCCAGTGATTTATATTTACCTTTGTTAAATTATGAATCTTCTCGAAATTCTGTTAAATATGCTGGAGTTATTTTATGGAACAAAATACCCAAAGAAATAAAAAGATGCCCATCTCTTGCCTCCTTCAAAAACAGCTATAAAAAATTCCTTATTGATGCCTATAGATAAATCTGAAAGTTATAGTTATAGGTTATAATTGCCTTATTTATTCCCACACACTTTACATTCTCTCTCTCTCTCTCTCTCTCTCTCTCTCTCTCCCTTCTACGATTATTATGATTTTATTATGGTCTCGGGAGCCCAGCCTTAGAAAGGCCTTTGGCCTATGCTGGCTCCCTCATATTCTCATTTATTCTGTTGTTATTCTATTTTTGTATCCTTATCTGTATATACATGTAGTGTACTCTTTGATTTGTATGTTGTATGTTTTTTAATGAGAATTTGAAATAAATGAAATGAAATGAATGAATGAATGAATATTTACATTCATGAAATCTCCCCGTCCCTCTAAATACATTTCGAGATTTCTTAAATTGAGGTGGCCGCCGTACCTCGGTGAGCACATTTTGAATTTTAGGTCACGGGACTTCTCGGACCATTGACTTGCAAATATCCACGCTGTAGCAAACCCGTGAGCGATCGAAGTTAGTCATCAAATTTTGAAAAAAATTGCTGTGCATTATGACTTTTTGTAGTTATTATATGCCATATGCTGAGAACCTGTAGATCCATTATATAATTGATTCTCTTCGTGAATGTCTGCACATGGATGACGGAATATCATCCCTTATGCTTGGTCGGTTAATAGTGCATTAATACCCAGGACACAAAGCGATACGGGTTAATATTTTATGATGTTGTTATTGTTGTTTTGGTTTTAACGGCGCTTGTAATTCAGAATTGAATATTTACACCAGTTTCATTCAAATCTCACAAAAAAATTTGTCGGTGAGATTTGAATCTGCACTGGAAATATCTGAATAGCGGTACTTTATTTTTTATTTTTCGCAATCTCTTGGGAGATTCATGGCAGGCTATCATCGCAGATCATTGTGTCTGTTTTCATCATATTTTCTGGCCAGCCTGAAATTTTAGATCTACTGTTGTTGTTGTTTAGTAAGTTAAGCCAGAATTTTGACTTGGTAAACCTGAATCTATATTTTCATCTTATTTTTTTCATTCTGATTGGCAGATAGCATATCAGATTACTCTCATGTTACCCTATTACAGTTCAAAGCTGCTGGTTGGCATTTTCTCGGATTTAGGTCTAATGATGTAATAGAAGAAAAATGAAACAAAAATAATCTGTATTCTTAGCTAATTATACTTCCATTTTCATTCACCCATAATCGACTCCCTCTCTTTTCTTTTTTTCTTTTTTAAAAGAAGACGTAGTCGGTTTACTTCAAGGGACACTTCGTTCTCCGCCCTCATTTGACAGTCAGACAGTCAGGGATCTGTCTCGGATCTGTCTTCAATATTGTCCCCATTCTTCTCTCAGTAAGTCCCCAAAGAGGAAGTGTTGTTCATTCATAAATAGAGAGCTGACATTTTTTTAACGGCAGTGAATAATGTTTTAAAGTTCTAAAATTTAATTAGCGACCAACCCCCCAAAAAACAAAAAAACAACAACAAAAAAACAAAAACAAAAACAAAACAAAAACAAAAACAAAACAAAAAAATACGAAACTGAGCAAAATACGAGACGTTATGAGCAAAGAAACAAAAATAAAGTCTCGGAGAGATGGAAATAAATAAATGAAGCAATTAAAGTGATCATATCATGGTAGAAATCATCCCGAGTACAGTGGAGATGGTGCACACATTTTTCGTGTCAGGTAATCCCCTGAATGAGTTTCTGCTTTCCCTTGCCGAGATATGAAGTAATTTAAGTGCTTACGATGACAGGCAAATTGACTTACGCTAAAACATGTGCCTGCATGCCCTGGGAAGAAGATAATGAAGAAGAAGGAGAAGAAAAAGAAGAAGAAGAAGAAGAAGAAGAAGAAGAAGAAGAAGAAGAAGAAGAAGAGGAGGAGGAGTAGGTGGTAGTGGTGAATGAGGAGGAGGAAAAGGACGAAAACACGACGAATCTTGAAATCGTTTTATTTTATCTCCGAAGTCCCGGAGAGAAGGAAATCATCTATATTAATTCTCTTAATCGTCGCGGGGGGCCTCGCCGTGCATTGTCTATGGGCCGAGCTTTTCCCTCAAAGGCTTTTTCCGCGCATCCTCTTCGCCCCCGTTCTCGGTCGGGACGCAAGGTCCGCAGCTCGACACACGACATGGCCATGGTTTCTTTGCCTATTTTCTTCGCGTTCCTCATCAATCACCGTTTCACAGTCGAAGTTCAAGCCTGCGAGGCAGTCCCACAGTTTGTCGGTTGCTTCAACGAAAAAGACATGCGGCAATGCGGTGTTGTTCCAACTGAACACAGCCTAAAGATCTCACACGCAAAAATGTCAATTTGATGATTTAAAGATCACGGCATCGGTGTAGCGCTTTACGTGACTGCATCAATACGGTGATCATTGCTTCTTAATGTGGCTCCTCAACTCGGCCTATCACTAAAACTGATTAGGGAGATTTGGGGGAACGAGCAGGCCGAAGGAACGGCCGCTTTCAGTGGGGACCCCGTGCGTGCTGTCGCAACAACAGCAGTGCCGTCAGCCGTACTCCCTCCCCGAATTCAAGTCACAGGCAGCAGATCAAGAGATCAACAACTTCAATAGGACGAGTTTCAACTTTCATTGCGACCTACACGCAGACGATCCGCGTGACCCATCTTACTGTACATAAATGACGCTCATCAGCATCAGCACAGAGGTACGATTATAGATTCATCATAGGGCCTAATTATATAGCTCCGGTCGAGGTGAGTATGACTGTAATTACGATTAAATCTTGGGAATTTGAACACACTATACAAAGGATTGTAAACAGCTTTTGCGAAAGAACTATAGGAGCAAGATACTCTTGAATTTCATTTTCATCGTTGTGAGGTACTGCACATCCAATTTGAGTTTGACCGCGAGTGCAGGTGTCGTTCTACTCAAGTCAAGATAGCTCCCGGGCTACTACTGCCGTGGGCCGTGTCAGATTATGGTGTTCATATTGACCGTGCTTAAACGGTTTTAATGCCAAACATGGATCAAATTAGGAAGAATTAAATTTAGGCCTACATAACAATCCAGGGATTTTCTTTTCTGTTCACATTCTGAATACGGTACGGTACGGGGAGGAGGGGGGGGGGGGGTAGGCCGGGGGGTAGGCTTATGTATCATTGAGGCCTGCAAGATCTCGGGAGCAGGTGCTGCGGGCTTTCCATTCTCCTCACATGGAGCGCTGCGCAGGCACGCAGCATCATGCACAGTTTCTTACTATACTATACATGCATGAAGCAGCTGGAGGGGGAGGGTGTGAAACATGTAAAATGAATGGTCGATAGAATTTCATTACTATTTGTGATAACCTCCAAAAATTTCTTGGCAAGCAAAAAAAAAAAACACACAAAAAAACACGAAACAAAACAAAACAGAGGAATGCTGATTTGGGGGGTTCCATTTCCTCCCTCCAAAATATCTGACAGCTATAGAATTAAAATCTCTATTTTTCTCCCTCTTTATATCATTCTCTTTTCTTCTTCTCTCTCTTTATATCATTCTTTTTTCTTCTTCTCTCTGTCACTTCCTCTTTTCTCTGTCTCTTGCTACTCCCCTTCTATCATTCATTTTTTTTCTAATTGGAATCTCACTCTTTCCATTGTATCCCAATGACTCGCTAGCTTTCTCTCTCTTTCTCTCTCAACCCCCTATTCCATTCTTCTCTTTTTTTCTTTCTCCCTCGACCCCCTGTTCCATTCTTAATTCTCTCTCTCTCTCCCACTCCCGCTCTTTCTCAAACTCGCTCAATCTCTTCCTAAGTCTCTAACCCCCTCAATATCAATAACCCTCTTCCTCTTTTTCTCTTTTACTCCTCTCCTCTTATCTCTCCATTTGTATCTGTCTGTTATGATATATATCCCTCTTCCTTTCACCACACCCCCTCCTTATCTATTAAAAATTACTTAAAGCATGAGCCAAAAGGGTGATGAAAGCAATATTCTACTGAACATGAACGCAAAAATGAATTGGCCAATTTTGAGATTAGAGAACATGTGAACATAAAATATTGATAATGTGATTCTGCGTGAATTCGTTCAAGTGAGAAGTTTTCCTCCATGTAAATGGTAGATTAACTGTTGTACCACTACCAAAATAAGAAACAGATCAAGAGCAGAAATACATGTAGGTGGCATATGAAAAGAAATTCATGGATGAACTTTTAAACAATACATAACTGTAAACTCTATTAATCACATGAGAATTTAAATGAGTGGTGGTGTGATTTTGTATATGGAACCTGTGATCACAAAAGTGAATTAACCACTTTCGTGATTTGTGTGAACGCTTCAACCAACTGGCCTTTATGGTGGCCCTGAAGTACGCTCGACAACAGGTCATGTGCAACGTGAATTTCGCATCCCAGGTCCTGAACTTTGCATCCCAAGTCGTGAAATTCACGACCCGCGATGCGAAATTCAGGACTCGTGGCGCGAACTTTGCATCCCAGTCCTGAATTTCGCACCGCGGGTCGTGTTTCACGACTTGGGATGCAAAGTTTGCGCCACGGGTCATGAATTTCATGACCTCGGATGCGAAGTTCAGGACCTGGGATGCGAAATTCACGTTGCACATGACCTGTTGTCGAGCGTACTTCAGGGCCACCATACAAAAAGGAAACCGCCCGTTTAACGGGCGGGCCCCGCTATGTAAAATGAATGGTCGATAGAACCTCATAAGCTTGCTATTTGTGATAACTTCGAAAAAAAAAAAAAAAATCTTGACAAGCAAAAACAAAACACAAAACAAACAAAACAAAACAAAACAAAACAAAACAGAGGAATGCTTATTTTGGGGATTCCATTTCTTTCCTCCAAAATATTGTCTGACAGCTATAGAATAAAAGACTGAATTAAAAACTTTATCACTGCTACGGGAGGGGGTTCAATTTAAACAGGTGGTAAAATGTATATTTTCCATCGAAAAGGGAAGGGGCACGGACCGGAAATCCCCCCCCCCATTCCACCATTGAACTTAACTATAATTCTTTTAACTATTAAAAAATACTAAAAAGAACTTAACGTAAAATCAGGAACACATGACAACAATATTTCATGAGTTGGCCGATATCGTTCATAGGCCTAACAACAATAATAATAATAAAAAATAACAGCAACGCTATTTCAGGAAAAATTATATAAGTACGGAAAGGTCATTAGAAAAAAGAACCATTAATTCAAATTATTCACCTTTAATAAAAAAACTGCCAAATTTGTCAATAATACATCACAAATATTACAAAATTTTTTATGTATTTCTTTACCCCATCCGGTGGATTTTCCAAGGGCCCCGCTATCATTCAATAAAACAGCCTCCCCATTCCCTCTAAAATTGTTGTATTATTGTGTTCAGTTTTATTCCTGTAAATTTTGATTTGCTAATGTTTTTATTTGTGGACCCCTTCGAAATCAACTTCTGTTGAAAGGGCTATTCACCCCATTCGAGGAAATAAATTTAAAAATAAATAAAAAAAAAGAGGGAAGAGGCACATTATAACCAGCATTCATCCATCTTCTGTGTATTCAGCATATCATAAGCCTAAGTACTGTTCCAAAATTTTGTGCTGCCCCTCAATTACGCGGGACCTAAACACGCGCGTAGCGCCGGGTACAGCTAGTTATAGAAAGATTAAGGTAATCATGTCATGGTAGAAATTTATCCCTAATATAGTGGAGATGGTGCACACATTGTTCGTGTCAGGGAATCCCTTGAATGAGTTTGTGTATTACTTGACTTAGATGATATTGATTAATACGACGACAGCCGAAAAACCATATAAAGTTTGACTTAAACCACGAAATAGACATGTGATTGCGGGGAGTATGAGACATGTGAATGGACCATGAACGAACCATGAATTCGTTTTATTTTATGAGTTATGGTCAACAAGAACAAGAAGAAGAGCAAAAAGAAGAAGAGAAACAAGAAGAAGAAGAAGAAGAAGAAGAAGAAGAAGGCGAAGAAGAATATGAAAGAGGACTATTATCATTAGGAGGAGGGTAGAAGGAGGAGGAGAAGGACGACAACAGCAAGAAAAACAACTACAATAGCAACATCAGCTGTAATAACATCGACGAAGATAACATTAGCAGTAACAGCAACATCGTCATCGGCAACAACAGCAAAGGCGTCAGCAGCAAGAACAACCAAACCACTAGCAGCAACCACAGTAACAACTGTTCAGCAGAAGTAAAACCAACATCAACAACATCGAAAACAACGACGGAATTGATATCTTCTCCTTGCCCTCTATCTAGTCGGATATCCTCACTGTCCATTTTCGGCTATTTGTATTTTCCTCTTGAAAGTCTGGTTCCTCTTTATTCTTTTATTCTTAGTTTATCACTCAAGTTTTAGACACTGTGTTATGACAACAAGCGTTGTCATTAATCGAAAGTGCGCTACTTACACTTTGCCCTAGCGAACACAAGTAATTTTAGTGAACCTTTCTATATACTTGTAAAATTCACATTAGTAAATGTAGCATTCATTTCAGTCTCGAATAAGCCTATAAACTTGTTAAGATTATTGTGCATTAGTTGTGAGCAACCTCCTCCCCCACAGCCACGGTGAAGAATTACCATGCCAACTAGCACGTAGGTATACTAAAAATGAAGTCTTAATGACGGATACAAGTTTCGATTGCTGCACAGTTCATAATGTTTTTGAGAGAAACTGGAGTATCAAGCAAAATTCGCATGACACTTATTTTAATTATCATCCACTAGGCATGCTAGGAATGAAGGACAATCGAAAGATATTCTTAAAATCAGAATGAAAAGGATCTGTATTCGCTTCGTAATTAGACCCTTTTGCAACACATCAAAGGGCAACGTAACTATGTTGATTCCTGACTTGAAATATCATATAAATCAATTGTTTTGAAAAATTATGTACAAAATGAATTGAGAGTTGTCCACGATGACATCACAGATGCTGACAAAGTTGCCAACTCAATGATCCCCATAGCAGGGATTTACTTAAACTTTCAAAATTCATAACTCTTGAACAGATTGTCCGATTTTGCTCAAACTTTCACTGTTTACTCTTCTTGGTCATCTTTGTTCACTAAGAGCACACTGATGCCTGGGTTGCATTCTCCTTTAAGTTGTAATACCTATCGAAGGAGAAGACAAGGGATTTTTTTGGGATTAAGTAATCAATCTTTGTCAGTTGTTTGTCCTCAAACGATGAGCATAAATTGAACTTTCATAATTCTTAGACATTTCGAATGCTTGGTCAATATAATATGCTTGAAACATTTAACGGCAATCGTGGATTTCAGTTATAAAATCTTATTTGTAGAGTAGCCATCCAAATTCTTTGAAATACTTGATCCAGCGGTGGTATACGATGTCATTTGCCTGGAAATCTTTGCGGTCAAACCAAATACAGAAAAAAAAAAACTTAAAATGCTTATCATTTTACTCTAGTTACTCTAGGCCCTTGTTTAGGTTTTGAGTTAAGGGTGGTCATTGGATCGGAACAATTTAATGTATGGAATTATTTTTCTTAATTGTGTTGGTAGTTTTCACATATGAACATAATAGAGTTTAACTTAATTAGAAGAAGTTTGAATCGATTAACAAAAAAACCATCACCACCACCACCGTCAACGACAACACCAAAACCTCTTCATTCTATGTTATTCCCCTTTTCAAGTAGTGGTGTCAACAGATATTTCAAAAGCATGAAAATCAGTATGTAAAATTGACATAGGAAATGGATTTCAACCTATATGCATCTATTGAAGGATTATACTTTTCAGATTTTTTTTGAATGATTAAGGAGATTCATGATTTCTTGAAAAGAAGCACATCAGCGTTTGCTCCTCATCGTAACAGCTTATGTTGCAGAATATGATATATCATGCATTGTTGCTTCGTGCGAAAATGTTACGCTTTTGTGTAAAATTCAAAGTCATTGTCATCAGTGATTTGGTGATGATAAATCACCATATATCATTGAAAAAAGCATGAAAAAACATGTTTGTAAAGTTTGCCTATAAGGATTATCTTTCCTTGTGATGCTGTCCCGTTTTGATTACAAAAAGGCACGTGATGGGTGACCTGGAGAGATCGGTGGGTGGGACAGGGCTGTGTGACGTACATGCGCAAAGATATTAACATGTGATTGGTTGAACGTTTATAAACTTTTAACCAATCACATGTTCATATATTTGCGCACGTGGAGCCTCGGGCAAATAAGGAACCTTTTCAAGGGGTAATGGGGAATGGGGGGGGGGGGGGGTTAACTCTTGACACGTGGCTATATATACGCGTGACCCAATGTGTACTCGCCGGCCTCATGATAACCAGATTCTGAAGTTTGAATGGCTAGACTTTCCTGGGCCTTGAATTGGAGAGCAAAAATAAGAATACTAAAATCAATTCATAACCGCATGCGAGAAAAGCAGGCCAGCGAGCAAACTTTTCTTCATACGAAATTACTATTAAAAACCCCTGGCAACTAAGAAAGTAATGATTACAGGCGAATTTCTCCTTTAAGGAGGAAGTGGTGTAAGGTACCAGGGAAGCCAGTCCTGCTGCAGATCCTTTATACACTGCAAAAACGGTGGTGTTAAATTGGTGTTAAATCAACACCACTGAAGTTTACATAGGACAACACCACCATCAGAGTTGTCCTATATTAACACCAGTGGTGTTAATCTATCACCAATTAACACCACCGCTTTTGTAGTGTAGGTTCCTGCATGTCTTCAACGCGGGAGGGAGTGTTCGCCGGTTTCATCCTATGCTGGATAAAATAAATTGATTTCTAATTTGTCCGAATTAGACAAATTCATCACGAATTAGATTTCTGACCTTATCTTGGAATTTGAGAGTTAAGCTTAGATCACATTTAGGTTGGTTAAAATAATATAATTTTGCTACATATACAACAAGGTAATCTTGTATACTTCCAGGTACTCTCCAGTTTTTAGCTGCTGGTCATCAAGTCTTTTGTAACCTAGCTTTAAAAACATTTTGGCCTATGATGTATGACAAATGAGTTTTGACCCATGATTTTTGTATTTGTACTTGACGATATTTCGTTTTCCTTTGCCCTTATCACAGGCACGTTTAAAGTGAAGATTTAATATTGGTGTTCCATGAAGCATTTGACTTTCCTGGACTTTGAATATTGTGCCCCCGTTTCCCTTTGCTTCACAATTTGTCCTTTTGTTTCAATTTTCACATCCCTTAATAAAAACAGAGAAATTTCTGCTTATTAACAGTTTTGAGATGTAATAAATTATTTACCTGTCAGTGAATTTTGCGACGTTCTTCCGCCTCGGGGGAAAATGTAGGTATGATTGATTTCGCTTATCAGCGATTTTGTAGATACCATGATGTTTCTGAAAATTTGAGTACAGTATTAAAAAAACAAGAAAACAAAAAAGAAAAAAAGAAGAAGAAGAAAAAAAAAAAGGGCAGGCCGTGCTACCTGACAAAGAAGTCTCGATCCGACAGTGGAATGGGTTTCATGAACTTAACCGTAGGAATGTCAAGTCGCGTATACCAGGCTACAACGTTAAGACAGGCTAGCATAACATCTTTCTCTTCCCTTGTTCAGTATAAATACTGGATATGGCTTCGTGCCATTTTAGATGGTAGTGTGTTTGTTGATGGGGAGGAGCTTCGTCTCCAGTTACGTGGTAATAATCAAACCTTACTTTCTTTAAGAAACATTTTACCGAGAAGCGGATATATTAATTGCGAAGCGATGAAGACACCAACATGCCGAAATTACGTTATCCGGCTTGGCGCGATTTATGCTCGGGGAACGTAGTGCGCAAACCGTCTCTCGGTACAACCCCAAACAAGGTTGTTCCTAATCAGAGGTGCGTAGACAATCAAAGTTAACTTTCTAGATTGTATTGGTTAAACTCTAGTAGCAAAGCAGCCTTGTGATAGTGTTCTCTCCCTTGTTTTCATGGACAGGTTTTCTTCGGAGATCAACCTGGTTAGCTCGCAGGCAGAGCGGCAGCTGTGTCACTCTTCGACCATGACGACCGCGTCGAAGTCGGTTTCGTCCGGCAGACGACAAGGGCTGACCCAGTCGTTCCGATTTATCCTCCCGCACGTCGTACTTATCATTGTCTACCTGCTCTATCTCGCTTTTGGTGGTCTCATCTTCTCGATGATCGAATCGCCGCTGTATAATCAGCTCTCGGCCGAAGAACATGCAAAGGTAAGACCGGACGAGTATTCCTCATACAGGAATGGAAATCTACACGCAAAATGGTGAAGTCCACTATGAATTATAGTGGAGTCTGATCCGAAGAAGTGGTTTGAAGTACTAATTTGAGAGTGGATTTTGTTTATTTTAGAGTTGAATTCCACTCCAAAATGAACTGATCCCTAATAAATGACCTTTCCAATCCTTTCCAAGAGTGGATTTATACTATAGTATGTTTAAAAATACTTCCTTGGGGAAAAAATACATGTCGAAAAAATACATGTCGGAAAAATGTAAGGGTGATTATGAAATTGAGTTTTTCGTTTTATTTCGTATGTTTAGAGTCCTAATTGAAAATCAATTCAATTCAATTCAATTAAATGGTTTTATTAGGCATAAACATGTTTGATACATAATACATAAATGATTTAACATGAAAAACAGCCGAAGATGGATTATTCACGTTTACATGTTTGGCGTAATGAATAACATTTAAAAAAAATATACAGTCATGTCTAAAAAGCTATCAATATACAATACTCGTAAAAAAGGCATATAAAAGTGGAATTCTTGACCAATACAATACTTACATATTCAATCAACAGTTCCTCCATTTCCATATCGATTATTGTGTTAGGAACTTTCTGACATGATATTTCGAGCATTTTGCGTGGAATGGATATAAGTAATTCAACTTTCTTATTCACCATATCAAAATGCTTTCGACCTACATTACATGTAAGGTTTATTTTTTTAAAAATTAAACATAGGCTAATATATTCATTATGATGCATAGAAAATATGCCATTTACATGTTTTCGGTGAAAATTGTAGAGATCAAAATAATTTCCATGTTTGTTTTGTTGCCAGTTTAAACAAACTAAAAATTTTGTCTTAAATTGGCAACATGTGTCGGATCCAATCTGAACAACAATTTCCTTTTAAGTGATGACCGGAGGTTTAGCTTTAATTAAATTTCCACTCATTCAATTTTTTCCATGGAACTAACAATCACCCAACTGCTATTTTAATGAAAGGCAGTGTTTTTATAATAAATCCTGCAAATTCCCCCTAGTTTTTCCCCATTTTGCCCAGGACTATCGTTGATTAGTAAAGAGGTTCTGAAAAATGGAACCGCAACTGCAAAAGGACAAAATGTTAAAAGGTAAATAATATATATATATATATATATATATATATATATATATATATAACACATTATAACAAAATATAACAGTTTGTAAATTCTAACAAAATAACACTATTTCCGTTGGGCTGTAGAGGCTAGTGGCCGATTGCACATGTCAAGAATTTTACAGATGTAAGTGGTTTTAAAATAATGTCAGTGGGATATTAAAATGGGATATTAAAGACTAACAAGATTTTCAGTGAAGAAAGTTGAAGGATTTGATATTTTCACATTTCACATGTAATGCCCTTATCCAGACTGTTATGTTTTTGAAGCATGACTTACACTGTTCTTTCTTCTGAAGAATACGATAATCAAGTACATCACTTAACTGTGAGAAATATTAATTTTTCCTTACAACCATGCGACGTGAAAGTAAAACCAATTCTTCCCCTTTATTAAATGTTTTTTTTTATCTGACATATAAAAACTTTGGTTTGCCTATTAAAGTATTCACACTGTCAGCCAGAGTCACGGTCTGTTTAAACTATTTAAAGAGAAGAAAGAAATTAACGCTAAATCTCATACCGACCTAGAATTAATTTGTCAGGTGTACAAAATAAAATGGTTTTTACTTGGGGTATATGAGTGAAATTTTAAAGATAATGTATAGGCGTATCAATGACACTTGCTCAAATTCAACGCTACACCTCAGAATGGACTTAGAAATAATTTGTAAGATAGAAGAAAAAAAAAATCGATTTTGTTTGGGGTATATGAATTGAAGTTTAAAATTAATGTATAGGCGCATCAGTAACGCTCACTCAAATCCAACGCTAGACCTGAGAATTGACTTAGAATTAATTTTTCATATAGGCAAAATAATAAAATCGTTTCAATTTGGATTATGTGAGTGAAAGTTAATGATAAATATATAAGCGTAATAATGACACTTACTTCTTAGCTGTCTTGGCCTGTTGGCAAGAGGTTAGCGCTCCCTCGCCAAGGTGAATAATATGATTATTTCTCTGGCAACCTCCACCGTTAAACAAACCGTGCCTGGAGTATATTTACTATCTACATTCTAGGAGTATTGTTATCAAATGATCGATGATTTGGGAAATAGTCATTGAGAAAATATTACGAGATGGTCTAAATGTTGAGCAGGGTTCCCACTTAGCCGAGTTGTATTGGCGAGCAGTGGCGAGTTGTGGCGAGTTGCCTCAAAGAGGTACTCGCAACAACTCGTGTAGAGCTCTTCTTGTAATTCGGGATAAATGGTGACAACTCGGTACGGCTCGGCATAACTCGTTGCAACTCTCCACTACTCTCCTTGAAGTCGCGAGCAGTTCCCAAATTTTTGAACATGTTCAAAATTTTCACTGACTTGAAACTCAAGCTGAACTCGCTGAAAATCGTAACATACTCGCTTTAACCGGAACAAGCTCGCGATGCAATCTTCATAACTCGTAGTAAATCGCCACCTTAAAGTATAAATTCGTGGGCAACTCTGCATGACTCGTACCAAATCGTCGTGCTCGTACTCTACTCTAGGAAACTCGAATAGCACTCGCGTATTCAGCTCGAGGCGGTGATGATTTTGAACATGTTTAAAATCATCACCAATTCTTTGTAACTCGAGCTGGATACGCGAGTGCTATTCGAGTTTCCAAGAGTAGAGTACGAGCACGACGATTTGGTACGAGTCATGCAGAGTTGCCCACGAATTTATACTTTAAGGTGGCGATTTACTACGAGTTATGAAGATTGCATCGCGAGCTTGTTCCGGTTAAAGCGAGTATGTTACGAGTTTAAGCGAGTCCAGTTCGAGTTACAACGAGTTGGTGAAAATTTTGAACATGTTCGAAAATTTGGGAACTGCTCGCGACTTCAAGGAGAGTAGTGGAGAGTTGCAACGAATTATGCCGAGCCGTGCCGAGTTGTCGTGAGTTATCCCGAGTTACAAGAAGAACTTTACGCGAGTTATTGCGAGTACCTCTTTGCGGCATCTCGCGACAACTCGTCACAACTCGCGACAACTTGCCAGTACTACTCGGCTAAGTGGGAACCTTACCTAGGTGCGAAATGATTCAGAATGTCGATGACGTAAACCATGATTCAAATAGAATGCGTTGGTGTGGAAGAAACTACTGCTGGTTCTGATAACCTTCTAAACTTCTTTCTTAACCGAGTTTGAAACCAAGGTCAGCGCTTACATCTAAATGGAATCACATGAATACGATGAATGGTTAAAGGAGTAAATCAATAAAGCAAGCAAGCAAGTGTGATAGCAAGCATATAAACAGTCAACCAATTATTGATTAACCAATCAAATAATGAGTAAGTCAATAAAACAATAAAGGAATAAAGCAACGGGTGAATGAACCAATTACTCTATCAACCAAGCAAGAGCTTATTGAAACAAAAAATAAGGAGTGAACCTTTCGCCACTCTATGCCAGCATCCACAGCTATAGTCATGTTCTTCGGGCTTTATGTCATCAAGGGATCGAGGTTAAAATAGTGTTATAGGTTCATAGTCATTGGGTTAAACTACTATAAGTACAGACAGAGTTTGGTTCAGTCCTTAAGTTGTTGGAAATTGACCGTTAAGCAATTGTCACCAGGTCAAGTGACGTAAAATAAACCAAGTTAAACCTAGCTTGTTTGGTTCTAGGGTACTGTGTTCTGGTGCGACTCTGTATAAATGCAGTGAACGCCATGTAATGAACACAAAAATACAGTATTTTGTTGAGGCTGATGATAAATCTTTTTTTCTTATAATAAATTCCATGCATGTGTATTTTACAGATTGCAGAGGCACAGCATACTAGGCAGATCATCCTGGAGGCCTACCGCAATGCTTCCATGGGCATGATCAAGCTGGATGATGGGAACATCTCTTCCCTCCTAGATTCCCTCATCGACACGGTGGATCACCCCGACTGGAAGGCAGGACGGCAGAAGACGCTGATGACGGGGCGTGACTGGTCGTTCCCGAGCGCCATGCTCTTCTCCATGACCACCATCACTACAATAGGTACGTCGTCGAACAAGCAAACGATTCCAATGTCGTCAGGAAATAAATTAAAAAAAAAAGTTAGAACCTATCGTTGATAGCGATGCTGTTAGTTGTTTCTAATAAAAAGGAAAGACCGAAGACTTTTCACGGATAGGAAGAAGCAAAATATACCTTTTCATGAGCGGATCATGGACTGCTGTAAAAAGGGGTGGGGCGAGGACTGGTACTTGAAGACCACTAAATTTTACTACTCTGGGAGTGGGATCATGTCAAGATGAGACACTCTTTATGGTAATGACCTATACATACACTTTTGTTGACCTATTTTAAACTATATCGACCCATATGAATTGTAGTAAATTCTAACAATCGAATAGCGAAACGGCCGCTTGTCCTTTGTACTCTGTGACCGACGACTTTGATGAATGTCTGTGATCGTGATATTTTTGTTTTAGTTTTATATGATTAAGGTCCAAACTTTTTCATTGGTGCCAACAGGATATGGTGACCTTGTTCCGGAGACCGTGGCAGGCAAGGTGGTCTGCGTAATCTACTCAGCTATTGGAATCCCGTATTCTTTCTTTCTCCTTGCTGACATCGGACAAGTGCTGGCCTTCGGTTTCATACGCTTCATCCGATGGCTAAATCTTTGCCGAAGTACAAAGAGGAGAGAAAAAAGAAAGGCAGACGAGGCGGATATGTATGATGTTCAATCGAGGCAAACGCAAAGGCGAAAGACCACAAATAAACAAAAGACGAAGCGCTTCCGAGGACCGATGCCAAACGTCACCATGAGGCACTTGCAGTCGCTACGGTTCAGCGCCGACAGCGAAGAGAACTCTGACAGAAGAGCAACGGTCAAAAACATCAGTGGCAGTAACAACGACAAGGTGATCGGTATGACCGTTTTGGGTGGAGTCCATGAAGATACGCCATCGCCGAACACAAACAATTCCGGTTTAGACCAGTCAAGTCCGCCTAGCTGTAACGAGGCCCCTGATACAAGCGTCACCACCGTCACGACGTCGTTCGATGAGAAAAAGGAACCAGTTCAGACCAAAGAAATCACTATGGAGGCTGATAAAGATAGTAAGAACGATGAATACGGTGAGGATGACGAGGATTACCCCCCTGACGAGGTTTCATTATTACTTGTATTCTTTACTCTGTGTAGCTACATCTGCATCAGCGCGTTAGCTTTCTCATTGGTTGAAGACTGGACTTACGGAACGGCATTCTATTTCACTTTTATCACGCTGACGACTGTCGGCTTTGGGGATATTGTCCCCGAGGAACAGTACGACCAAAGTCGGTTCTTCTTCTGCCTTCTGTTCACTGTATTTGGTCTTGCGGTGACATCCATGTGCATAGCTCTCGTTCAGGACCGGGCAACAAGAGCAGGTCGCAGATTGTTAGGGTATCTAGACAGTAGGAGTCGTTCCAAAGACGTCGAGGATCCAAAGGACTCTGTCTCAACAAGCAGAGATGCGCGATGCAAAGAAGGTTGAAATAGTCTTCCTTTAGAGGTGCATAGAGGGTAATAGGTCTCAGAGAAAGAGTGGATAATCAGTAAAGAGGATATCTAGAAAACTAGAACTATGAAGATAAAGTCAAGTTGTTGCCTTCATGAACTTCATTTTTTACTTCGCTGCAGTGTAGCTGCAGGCATTTGCTTTGCTGTCTGTGTGGATGTCGGCACAGCCTTTGCTCTCTTTCTCCGCAGTTAGAAGCTTGATTAAGTTATCTTTCCATTATGGTAAGGGGATGACAAATTTAGCTCGGCTTATAGAAATAAGAACGAAAAAAAAAAAACTTTGCCTTTATCAACTACTTTGTCCACAAGGCATACGTTTTCGTACTTTCACATGCCTTTAGTTGAGTCTATGGGCATGATGGGTGACGACCTAGCACTAAGCAATGCAGCCAAAGTTTATTGTTCATATTGTGACGCGCACCAAGTCTGCCAATCAGCGCGAAATTTGAACGCCACTGAAGACAATGTGTATTGAGAGGATATTGGGCCGTGTCAAGCGCATGATGAAGTATAGCAGGGCCGGAACTTTGTGAAGAAGATATTCCATCTGAAATTCCTCGCCCGCCAGAAATCTTGCCTTTATGAGAGATCAAGAGCCATTTGCCGACCCGGGGGTACTCACTGTTCTCGACATCAAAGTATGTAGCATGATCTTTCTGAAGTCCAATATCTTCGTGACATAGAGATCATCGATATTCCCAAATTCAAATTGGTTATTGCGGGATAGGGTCGGGAATTGGAACAGATACATGAGCTACCTATAAGCCTCCTTGAAAATGATTTGGACCAAGTGCCCACAATTTTACTTATGTTGTGTTTTTTTCGTGTTGACAAGGGGATAATGCTACTATAGGATCTCCTCATCTTTTTGTTCTTGTTTTTCAAATGGGAGTGGGGGGGGGGGGGGGCGGGGAGGTGGAGGCTTTCTAAAATCCTGGAACATACTTGCATTTACAGAGTAGATACCTCGGGTTTGCTTGATATGGATGTGAGAATTTTGCTGGGATGCGACCAGCGTATGCCATTGTACGATGACTGTATTCTTGTGCGGATCTACTGTAAGAAGTATAATGGGTCGGTATATTATAAGCAATATAGATTTGATAGTAATCTTCGGGAAGATTATGACTGAATGTTCAAAAGTACATTGTTATGAAAGCGCCTTAATATTCATTATGTACTAAGTTTTTTTTTCTACGTACGCTGTTGACCAAAGTGAGGATTATTTTGAAAATATACTTTTATATGCAGCAATGGTAATGCCCACATGAAATTCAATTTGAGGTCTGGCCATCTAAAGTCGACATTGGAAATTTTACGGCCTATACTGTATTTGCTGGTAAAAGTTTCCATTGCTGCATATATAATATGTTTAAAAGGTTTCTGGGCCAAATATAACATGTTGGTTAAGTCAGGGTATTTGTTATAACATTTACATGCCTTTGTACAAATGAAAGATATTTTTACTTCTTCCCTGTGGGATTTATAGTGTTAAACAACTCAGATTAGAATACTACAGTCCGACCTCGTTTATCCGGCCCCCCCTTACACGGATCTCTCTGACAACCGGACGCGATCTCGCTTAATGCGCGCACGCAATTCTTTCACTCAATTCTACCTGAAAATATGCGAAACTCACTCAAATACTCATTCAAAACCAATAAAGCAGATATCTCATTATTTGGCCAAGTCCCTCATCCGGATGTGTGTTGGTCACGATGTTGCCTGATAAACGAGGTCGAACTATAATTTATCTTGAAATGCAGTTCGCGCAATACCTTGGAATAATTAACAGTAGACATTAACTCAGTTTTTTCTTAGACACAGCATGGTCCATACGCTTCTGTTGTTGGAGAGCTGAACGACGCACCATGCTCAAAATCGTTTCAGACTTATTGGAAACTTTAAATTATTAGCCAAACTATGTGCATTGTTGGCTCTGAGTATAAGCTAGATGCAAAAGGAAACAGCCTTACTATTTGACGTACTATTGCCTGACTTACCTTCAAAAGATGATCAAAGTGCCTTGAATATTGGTCCAGTAAATAGTATTAAGGAACGGAATTCTCTAATAATAGATATAAAATCACGTCTACCAGACTTAGATGCAAAGTTATTATTATAGTAGGTATAATGAATATTGTTTTTTTTTTTCAAGGTAATGTTTAAAACGAATGTAATCTGTTTGTCTCTAATTATTTTGGATGTATCCCAATTTCGTCTTTTCTTAACTTAAAAGTCAGATAGAAACTGCTAACTGTAAAAGTACCCCTTTCCGTGATACCGATTGTTCTATTGATGATATCTTATGAAACTGAGCTGAAATTTGTAGTGCAATTTGATTAAAATATACTCTTTTGTAATTCCATAGAGAACACTATTTCCAGTAATGCGGTTATGAAACAAGTGTAATATCATAGTCTTAAGGTGTGATTTTTTTTATGATTGTCAGTTTTTTAAAATAACGATTTACCACTGAAATCCACGATGAAAAGAATGTCAGATGGATTATATGCTATCATCTCTCTTCTCCTTTTCCTTTTCTATCTATCTTTCTCTCTCACATCTCTCTTCCCCCCCCCCTCTCTCCTTCCTTGAGCTATCAGTATTCGACGAAACCAAAGGTGCTCATACAATTATATGGCAGGGTATTCCTATCTGTCATTCTAAGTGATTTTGAGTAAAGCCTGGAAAATCTTTAAAGGTATTATGACCAAAACATTAATCACGAAGTCCCCCGAAACCACCTCATACATGTGTAGTCTGAAATCAGAAGTAATGATTGATGCTAGTGCGAAACTCCCATCATTATTCTGCCCTACTTTGGCAAAAGGAAGCAAGTGACATAACAACCAAATCTGCGTTCTTAGTGTTTTATTTCATATAATGTGCTCTAATTAAGGCCAGGATTTATGCATAAACACTCATCCTGCTGAGAGATATGTTAGGTAAGACATAACGATATTCCATTGATTTCAATACAAATGACAGACACATTTCGCTCTTTAAAAGAAAATAGTCACTCTTGTCACTTGCTTCCTTTTGCCAAAGTAGGGCAGTATTGTTGAGAATGGGTGATAATCGTCGAACTGGATCCTGCTTGCAAATCTTAGCCACATCTTATTCACGTGTGTTAATCATGTTAATGAAAGCGAGCAATTTTCATATCTATCACTCATTCTTAGTGAGTCACAGTCTGTTTATAAAAATGTCATTCTTTCTTTAATTAAGTTCTGGACAATCTTTATGTAAACAGATAAGAAATTAAAGTAAAACTTTCTAGTATTCAAATTCTAAAAAAATGATAGGCATACAGCGAACTGTAGTTCAGAACCACCATATAACCAAGGATATACAGGGTTTATTGCATTCGAGGGTGGGAAATATATTCGTGAGTGTATGAAGTTATAACTGCAGATTATTCCAAGCTAATTCGTATCTCTATTGCATATTGTAGATTATTTTTCAATGAAACAGCTAGTGCAGAAAAAGTTATGCTCGTCTGTTTGTTGATTTATTTATGTGCTTGTCAAGAAGTTTAGCGTAACAAATTGATGGTTACTGTACATGTAGAATTCAATATGAAATTTATTCAAATTCAAGCATAAACATGTTTAGTTTGACATTACTCTCTCTCCTTCATCCTTTCATTCGGCATGATTTAACGGTACAATGATTTCCATTCTAATTTGATAGTATTCTAAAATCATGGGTATGTTGAAAACCCACAAATTTTGTACTGTTATGATCAACCTTGAAGTGAGCAAACAAAAGTGAAGTCTCAAAATTACCTTCTATCTGCCTTCCAGAAGAAAAGCAGGTTTTCTTTTTGGATGACTTTTTTTTTATTATTACAGTTTTTATTGCTTCACTTCAATCAACACAATACATCCATTTCAGAACAATAAATCACAAATCATATATAAAAGAAAAGTATATATTCTACAATTTAGCAAGTACATAATGGAACATATTCATTGATTTCCATTTCTCTAGGTGAACTGAAATTTTGCATTGTCTAGCTGCAATAACTCTCTCTACTTTCTCTAGAAAAAATATGTCTTTTTGGAAATGCCTAGAAACCAATGTTTTTCAATACATTTTTTTCTGTAGATAAAATATTTCGCATAAAACAAAATTGTGTTAATTAAACCATTCTGTGTATGAACTCCAAACCAAATATCTAAAACCGAAATTGGCAAAGTGAGAACTTGTTTACTTTTTGGATGACTTTGCTTGAAATCGAAGTATGAGAATTACAGAACTGCATTTTTTTGGGCTAAATTTCATATATTTTGGGAAATCCTATAAAACGTCCAAGAAAAAGTAGCGTGAAAACCGAAAATACGATGAAAAAGGATAGTTAAACGGGGAAGTTACTTGACAAGACAGAAAGAAAGAAAAAAAAAACATACATAAAGAGACGAAAAGAAAGTATTGATAACAAGGGCCATAAAGCACTGAGGAACGATCTGTACATCGAAAAAAACAAAATAAGCACGATAACTACTTTAAGATATTGAGAAAGTTTAAGAGGAGGAATAGAAAGTTGATAAAGGAGATCTATAAGAAGGAAAGAGGAATACAGATAAACAGTGAGCAAAGAAAAAGAGAGAGAGAGAGATTATATAGACCAATTTCACCTCCGGGTTATGTATTTGGCCCTCTATCGGCAACGCCATTGCTGCGGTGGGCAAGCGCGCTGACACAGAGCGATTGGCTCTGTGTACAAAATGAATGTAAGATATGAGATATGCCCTGATATTGTTCCATTTACTTTATTCTAGATCAATAAAATAAAGCATGGATACATGGGTATATGAGGTAAGACAATGACCATATCTGACAGATGAAGGTATGATGTATTTTTGTACTTTCGATGGTTTTTCAACTTAGTTTTGTCAGTAAAAGTTCGATTGCAGCATAGAAGCCGTAGTAAACGGGAGCCCTCAATCTTACCCTGTTTACAAAGTCATGTTTTCACTCATTAAATTTTACGCCAAAGTACATAATGATAATGTTTCTTGACTTCAAAGTCCTTTTTGCTGGTGTTTTTACCCACTGGCGACGAATTCCTTCACATTGCTTACGGAAACCTGTGTATGGAGTTCGGCTTCTCTCACAAACAGGCTTCATGAGTCAAAAGCGAGTGAATTTCGCACTCAGTTAGCTTCCAATTTTTAAAACTTTCTCCAATTCTTGTGGCATTTGAGCACCGCACAGCTGCGACCTGAACTTCCCTGATAATTTCTCATTGCAAATATTAAAAAAGAAATCTGCATATATTGATCAAAATAGACGAAAAATCGAACGAATGTACATAACGCGCTATTGACTTCTGTACTATAAAAGTTGGAGCGCCCACCGCAGTGTGTCGAACTGTGTCGGACAGTCTGCTGCCCTCTTGCGTCGTGGGATTGGTCTATAGAGACAAAATTTGTATAGATAAGACAGAGTGGAGGGAGAAAAGGATAGAGGAGAAAAAAGAGAAAAATAGGTAGATAAAAAGTGGGAGAGAAAGAGAGAGACAGGAGAGGGAGAGAGGTGACGACTGATATAATATGTGTGTGTGTATATAAATATATATATATATATAAATATAAACTTGAATACAGCCCCTATTTCCTCAATCGCACCATGCGTGGTAAACCATGTGTATGCGACTTGATGACTTGTGTTTTTTTTTTCCCAACGCACCCCCGTCATATAAATAAGTCGTATCCCGACTACGATGACATCATAGAATTGTTTCCGAAACAAATAGATCACAGTGCCCCTGGATACAACGTAACAACAAGCTTACCCCCAAAAGCTGTTCCCATTCTTATCTCCCTATCCATTTATCGATCCGCCGTGCCGAAGTTTCCCACTATACCAAAGGCACCCTTAATCAGTCGGCGTTATACCCCGATGGTAAGATCCACTATTCAAACTGTTGTGAAAACGCGTCAATGATTCTCCTATTATCATGTAAAACGAGTAGCTATGGGGGTTGGCATCGCCTGAATAGCCCCCCTAAGATGATCTTCAATAGAGAGCTTTTAGGGCTTCGGTTTATGCGCCCCATTTGGCATTGGAAAATTAAAAGGAGGCAGGTAACAATAACAACAACAGAAAGAGAAAGAAAGAAAGAAAAAAAGTTTGTGGTATGTATTGAAAGTGGAGGTAGACCGCGACGCCATCTTGTTCCTCAGCACACTCTGGACTTTTACTTGAGGATTAACTTTCATTTCATGCAATTTCTAGGTAAGATTATACGTCGAATTCATCATTAATAACAAGTATGAACTATACTTTTATCAAAGTTTCACTACTTATGAAATGCTGAGTCATATCTCGTTTTTGTTTCTATGAATTTTGTCATCTTTGACTAAGCTTAGCACACCGGGTAGGTAAACATGTTGACAGCACTGTTATGTAACAATATCGTACAAGTATGCGAATGACGTTCTCATCAAAAGTTGCACCTATGTTTAATTATCACTTTTTTGACATATAGCGAGAAAATTTTGGGAGAAAAAATATTTTTGAGCGATTTGAAAATAAATGGATATTCTATAGAGCTGCTGTCAGTCTGTTATTAGATATAAGACACTGTGATATCAAAACGTACGTGCACACATATTTTTTTTTTACCAGTGATATGGCTATACAAACATGTTTCTCAGTTTATAGTCAGGTCTTTATTTTTTTTCAGGCCGTTATGATTTATGATTTGAAAGAGACGCTTGATTCCTATTAAATTTGCGCCCTGTGTTATTGTTGTTGCTGTTTTTTATAGAAAACTAAACGGATATAACTTCTCTTTACATAAATAAGAAGTGTAGATGAACAAACCATTGATAGCTCAATTTAAATGATCCAAAACTAAAGGAATGTTTGGCCTTTCTATAGATAAGACATCTAAATAAGAGAAACAGTAGGTTCTTGGTCAGAGTATGTCCACTTTATAATGTCTATAATGAAACATCGGTACACAAAGCAAAATTCAACATTTAAAAAGGATTTGAGACTAGGAGTACACATGAATGTAGCTTGACCTACATTCATTGCACCAGCCAAAACTTTGTTACAAAAAAGATTTTGAAACTACTTTTTCATGTTTTTGAAAAACCTGCTACCCATGCAGTTATCCGTGGCTGCAGTTATAAATAAGGCATCATTACATAGAATATTAATCACTCTTTACCATAAAATAAATTTCCTGGCCAGATAAATTATATCGTATCAAATAGAAGCTGTCAAATTTGGGTATACTTTTTTATACGCATTGTATTAATAAAACAGCTCTGTTATCATGGTTATATATTCGTATCGAAAGTTCCTCTGCGGTTACCTGTTAGCACGCAAACACACACAAGTACATCTGAAAGAATCTTCAGCAGTGAAGGAGGCAGATTATTCTGAAGAAGAAGAAGAAGAAAATGACAAATAAGTGCATATATGTATATACAGGCATGATAGGCAACCATCATTAATATTGGAAATAATAGCTTCTGGTTTTACCCTTTGCACTTTCAAGTTGCAATTATACGTATCAACATGATTAATCATGTTAATGTCTGGGTTCCATTTTCGCTTCTTTATAGATGATTCTGCATCAACATAGGTTCAAGAGTTGAAGCCGTTTTTATATGATTATACAGGAATGGACATATATTTAGTCGACATGCAGAGGTGCATCTGATTTTGTAAAACTTTATTCACTTCTTACCTTTTAGGCCATTTATCATTACTAATTGGAAACATGTCTCTGTAAAAAAATAGTGATATAATTTGAGAAGAAATTAGGGACATTTTATGAAAAAAAATAACATCTTGATCAGAGCTCCCCCTTTCTTTTTGAAAATGAAAAAAAAAAGATGTACATTTCATCTTCTCCTTACGGCTTTCATATAGCGCTATCAGTGAGACGAAGGGAAAATTAGTGTATTTTTTTACATTTACAACGGTGAGTAGGGTGAAGGAACGTCATTACTATTCAATAATAATAATAATAATAATAATAATAATAATAATAATGATAGTAATTATAATAATAATAATACACAGGATTTCTATAGCGTCTTTTCCATTTTGATTAAATGCTCAATGCGCTTTAAAAAAAAAAATGTCTGGAATTAAAGATGGAAGCTATTTGATATAGATATACATGAGTAGCCCCTTAGACATGTTGGACCATGGCTGCCATGTTTACAACCCAAAGTCTTTCTGAGCCTGATCGGTTCAGGTGAGCATTGGGGTGATTTTTCTTCTTCATATTTTTTTAATGATGTAATCACTTTCAGATTTTTCATTAATATCTAAAGTTATTAAAAATCATACTTGTTTATTCGATACGGTCCGGAAAGTCACTATAATGGCCCACTTTCGAACAGGGGTGTTGCTGTCACGGATGGACATTTTCGAGAAAGACTGATGTGGTCCTAATTTAAAACTCTTTAGATTTTCTTAAGTCAAGTAATTATAGATCAAACACCATTTTACTGAAAACAAAAAAAAAAAGAAGAAAAAAGGAAAATATTTGTAAATGGTCGTGTCGTATTGTTATTTTCATCTTTAGCAAATCTGTCCGTCCGTGACAGAAAAGAAGTATTTTTCCATTAATGGGGCAAAACAAAACAAAACAAAAAAACAAAACATGCTGAGCTATCCCACGAGGCAGAGACATATAATTCGTATGAATGAAACCTAGATCAATTAAAGATTCATACACTAAAAATGAATTTGAAAATTATTGTCAAGGATGGACACCAGTTTTATTATGGACGGACAATGCAATATACTGGAATGGTAAATGGTAGGGGATTTCCAGTTTAAGATGACTTTTAAAAAAATGTTTATTGGTTCATGAAACATATTTCATCCCAAATATCAAAAAAATAGTATTGTAATCTCGCAGCAAAATATGCAAAAATAGTCCCATCATTTTATTTTTTTTTTCAAGCTAAATATAATAGATGTAATAGTGACATAACATCCTAATTAGTTCTTATATGGCTCTACTGGACGCCGGCCCGTACTGTCCGTTTCTTTGAAAGTACATCCATTATGAGTGTTTACAGAAGATGAAGACTTATTTTCTTAGAGGGAGCCCACCTGATCTGAGGGCTACAGCACATGTTACATAGCCACGATAACATTCATTTTGGTCTGCAGCATTTATTATACAGTTAAATGTATGCATTAGTTAGCACATTTTTGTATATACAACACAGGCATCCATTTCATACATTTGAGCAGCCCTGAACCATTTTTTAACCTATGTGGTGGCGGTGGTGGTGGGGGGAGGGGGGGGGGGGGGGGATGGGGCTGAGGGCTGCACATGCGAATGAGCATATCACTTTATTTCCACTTTATTTGAATGCGGTATGTCTAATTAATAAAGTGTGTGTTGTGTGGGGGGGGGGGGGGGTTCCCTATTTTTCAAGGTAACTTTGAAAAGGTTACCTAAAAAGTAACCTTTTCAAGCCATTTTTTTTGCATAAACATGCAGGAAAATAAAATCAATTCACAACCAAAAATGGAAAGCAAGTAGTAGGTATTTTTCAAATATTTTGAATCGGAATACATGCAGTTTTTAAGCTAATGTCTGTCTGCGACAAAAGTTTTTGCACCTCTAGGAAAAGCTACAGCTAGCTTTAGAATTCTATGTATATCCCTACTTGACTAACACTTGCAGTTAGTAAGAGAAATTGTTTTGTTTCGTTTAGTTAGAAAAGAGAAAAGCTACCGATGAGTCAAGAAACCCATTTCAATCTTGTCCGTACCGTGACATTTTAATAGATTGTATCTTTTAGTAGGTAACCATGGCAACCAAATTCCACCGGCAATTAACACCTTCATAGTCTTTACAATAAAACATAAACTAGTCAACCCATTTCATCACTTCGAACTTTAAAATTTTGCTAAATGTCCGTCCGTGACTAACCGATCTGGGCCCTGTTGCAAAAAAAAACTTACCATTGATGGTAACTTAACCATCATTGGTAAATACCATAGAAAACTTGAATTTGATTGGCTGTTGAGCAATATTACCATGGTAGTTACCACTGATGACAGAGTTATCATCAATAGTAAGTTTTATGCAACGGGGCCCAGGTTCAGCTATACGGACTCATAATATGACTTGTTAGATATCTATCGGAACGGGTGTATTTTCAAATCTGTTGACAGGGGGTTAAAATTTATAAACAATCCTTCTCATGACTTACAGCTGTTGACTTGCAGCAGTTTAATTGTTTGTAACTTAGTTCTATCCAATATGACTGCAGTGGAATGATGAGGATCACTTTGAGGGCATTCTGTTTATTTACATGTACTTTGATTCACTGCTTATCACCATGTACAGCGCCGGATCCAACATTTTCCAAAGAGGTGGGGGCCGATCGGCTTTTTCAGGTGTCTGTTTTACCCGAAAAACTACTTGACAAGCAAAAAAAAAAAAAAAAAAAAAAAAAAAAATTAAAAAATGTTTTGGGAATTTTCAGGTATCTATTTTGCCTCCAAAATTCTCTGAAAACAAAGAGATTTAAAAAGTCAATTAAACAAACAAACAAACAAACAAAAAACACACCGCCAAAAACCTTGGCTTCAAAGGGGGAGGGGGGTCGATTCGATCCCCTGGATCTGCCTCTGATGTACATGTATATACGTTTTTCTTTGTTTCCTTTGGTGTGTTAGGAAAGCGTGATATTGTGGAATCGGAATTGCCGCTTTCTCATTGTACACTCTAAAATATTGGGTTAAAAATAATGTACCATGAGGGTAATTATGTGTCCAACCAACTTTGGACATTTCTTTTTATCCAGTTGGAGTGACGTTTGCCAATTTTGAAGTAAACATTCTTTGTTTTTACGCTAGCATGGACAATATGCTTCCCAAATTGGGTAAAAATGTTAGCAAAGTTGGTTGGATGTAAAATGTACAATTAACCTCGTGCTGGGTGAAATTTTACCCAACATTTTTTACAGTGAAATTCCAATTCAGCCAAAACTATAAGGGCTTATCCGAGGGCTTATACATAAACTGCCATCATGTAAGGCCATTTTAGGTGAAGATCAATTTTTTTATATGAATAAAGGATAAAATCCAATTAAGAATTTATTATCATCCTATAGGCATCATCACCTGATCTTTTTATTTAATCGCCGATCCTAGTCAATGGATATCCATTTAAGAACTCCTGTGTCTCAGTAATATCGGTAATAGCAATGTTGAATCATATGAAATACATCATACATGTATATATATATTACGTATAACTTACTTCAGCTCAGAAGATTTGATGTGTGTAACATTACATGTATGAAATCACTTACATGTTTGACGTCTATGCTGTTAAAAAGTCATTTTTTTACTTAGAATCTATACCCTTTCGTTACAGGAATTATTATTTTTCTTCTTCAAATTTGTAACACCTCTTTTTTGCTGTATTTTTTGAATTAAAAAAAACATATGTCTGAAATGAATGTAAATTGATAGAGAATCAGCAGGGATTTTTTAAAAAGTTGCCTATTTGCATTGAAGAACAGTGCACTTGTACTTTCCATTCGTTGCCAATTTAGAGCTTATTTTCCTTTGAATTAATTTTTTTCAGCATCAAACGACAAATCTCGTCCATGGGTATGCTAGCTTGATGAAGTTCAAAACCCCCTTACAAGAGGAGCCACCCGTAATCATATATGTAAGTAACTCTTACAACAATGACAACACACAACTACCGTATGTTTCATATTTAGTCATGACATTAATGGAAACAGTACAGTTTATGCTGCAGACCACTTACACGAATGCAAGGATATCTCAGATAACCTTGCACCCATGTAGGCCTATACAGGAGAAATTGCTTACAATAGGAAAGTAGCGTTCCCTGTCAGACAGAGGAGACAAAAGAGCAAGGGCGGTGATCAAACAAAAAAATCTGAGAATTTCATTTAGATCCAGTTGAAGGCTTGTGATGGAAATAAAATAATTCATCATCATATTTCATCATCCTAGGGTGTAAAAAGCAAATATTTTCAAAGAATCTGTTGATTATTGTAGTGTTTTATATCCTCAGCTATAGAGGTTGGCAGCCACATAAATTTGCTCAGCTCACCATACCAATGCTCCCCTGTGTGGCTGCAGACGTAAATTCTGATGCCTGCTATCAGGATCGTTATACGTAAAATTCTTTTTAAAACTTAGCAATAACATTCTACATTTGAGGTGTCGATTCAAATTATTTCTTGTACAAGATATTTTCTTGAAATTAAACTCTAACTTTTCATAATTCAGAGAAGCAATTCATAAAACAACCCGAAGTCTTTTCTCTGACACACACTAGTGCTCGGTTATACTAACCTCGCACTACAGACGTTCTGTAACATGCAAATTGCTGACAATAGGAAAGTAGTGTTCTCTGTACCAATTTACTGAGACAGGAGCAAGAGCTGTGTCACCAGTGATCAGAAAAATATTTTTCAAAATTAACTTGATCAAGACAATTTACATCCAGTTGGAGGAATGTAATGGAAGTAGGATATTTTATTATGCTAGGTGTAAAAAGCAAATATTTTATATGAATTTGTTGATTATTTTAGTGATTTTAATCTTCGAGTATAGAGGGCAGCATGTCACATTCATTTGCACAGCTCAGCATACCAGTGTACCCTTGTGTGACTCTGCCATAATTTCAATATACAATGTCAATGATAGTTTTTAACACCTAATTTCTCCCTTTTCCACATAAAATATCCACAATTTATCATTCGCACTAATAATAAAACTTCATGTATGATTACAAAATATTATAAAACTGAAGGTTACTTACAATGTCTTGACAGTTAGGTTTTGAGAAATCCTAGCCAGCAAATGGCTCTGCTGGCCATCAGTAGAAACTCAAAGTGAGTCTACACGTCTAGCCAGGCATGGAAATCCCTCAAACACACACGCCCAAGCACTTTCACCTTGTCACATTCATGTTCACTCATCCCCTCATTCTCATTTCCATGACAATTGTCAACTACATTTTGTACATTGTAGCTTCTCTCGGTTGGAATGACTCTATTATGTATATAAAATATATAAAATGTAAAGAATGTGTGCTTGCTTAAGGAAACATCTGATATATCTATATGATAACGACGAAATTCTTTACATATTTCTATCTTTATATGAGCAATGGAATAACATACCCCTATAGTTAATTCTTACACGGTGGAGAGTTAATGATTAAAGGGAAATGAACTAATCGCAGAGGATTAGCTTTTATAGACGCAGAATAACCACATAAGTATAATCATAAAAGTTCCTAGAAAGAATAAGACACCGTGATAAAAAAAAAATAACTAGAAAAATTGATATACTAGATCGCCGGTAGTTTTTCAGCCAAACTATTCGTTTCAGGCATTTTTGTGGTTTTCAAGCCGATTCGCAACTATTTGTGCGACGATATTTAAAAAACAAGCTCATGGTCCCCACATTTTTAATGTTTTAATCTCTTCAGTATACTGTCCTCTACAATTTTAGAGAGAAAGATGAATATGACATGGGTTTTGAATGTTTGGGGCCATAAAATTGAATCGGCCGTATTTTGGATTAGATTCTCAGCCTTTTGCATGCGTGGATTAGATCTTCAGCCTTTTGCATATTTTTGACGCGTTTTTTGTGGTTCTCGAGCCAATTCGCAAATATTAGGGCGACGCTATTTCAAAAACAAGCACAATGGATCCCACTTTTTAAATGCTTTAATCTCTTCAGTATACTTTCCGCTACAATTCTAGAGAGGAAGATGAATATGTCATGGGTTTTCAGAATGTTTGGGGCCATAAAATTCAATCGGCCGTATTTTGGATTAGATCCTCAGTCATTTGCATGTTTTTGGCGCGTTTTTCTGGTTTTCAAGCCGATTCGCAAATATCAGGGGGACGTTAGTTCAAAAACCAGCACATGGACCCCACTTTTTTGAATGTTTTAATCTCTTCAGTATACTTTCCTCTACCATTCTAGAGAGAAAGACGAATACGACATGGGTTTTGAATCTTTGGGACCATAAAATTGAATCGGTCGTATTTTGGATTAGATTCTCAGTATTTTTGGCGCGTTTTGGTGGTTTTCAAGCCGATTCGCAGCCATTGGGGCGCCGACAGCTTGAAGACGAGCACATGAACCCCCCTTTTTAAATGTGTTTACCCCTTCAGTAGCCATTCCTCTACAACTTTGCAAATTTTCATGACAATGACATGGATTTTGAATAAAGTGCAGCTTAAACTGTCCTTTTTATTTTTCGTCTAGATTCCAAGTCTCTAAGATTATGTTTTTTTTTTGTCCTTTTTGGCACCATTTTTGCCATATGAGGGCGCTGCTAGTTGAGAAGTACAGATGGCCCAGTTTAAATTTTTTTTCCACCTTTGTCATACATTTCGCTACAAATCTGGAAGATTTGATGAAGTTTAATAGGGTTTTGACAGAGCAAAAGTGATTTATACTCGTTTGTCGAAATCGTGAGGTCTAATAGAGGCCGAAATCTCTTGATTGCGTCATTTGATCTGCCATCCAATTATGGCAACTTCAAAGTCCCGTAGAAAAAAAATAAGCACATGAACCTATATGATTTTTTACATTTTTGGCCTACATAGGTACCGAAGTAACTCTTTGCAGAATTCGGAGAAAATGACATGGATTTGACTTTAACTGTGGAACGTCCTTAAGTATGTGAGTTTTGTACGTATGAACAGAGTCTTCTATTTAAAAAAAAACTGAGGAGTTTGTAAGTGCCACGAATGCGAGTCCTAAACGAGCTCCTCTGATTGGGTGAAAGTAAATTTGCGTATGATTTACGTGTATTTCAACCTTCTTAATTGTGGGAAGCCCCGTTTACATTATTTCTTTTAAAATATCAAGGCAACAGGACATGCTGGAAGTATGTCAAGGTACGTGTAAACACTTCATTAGGATCATTATCATTTTAAAATAATGCTACTGAAATCTTATAAGGGTGATCTTTCATCTTGGGATATCTGGCCTATGCAGACAGCAAGTTGCTTGTAGCAGGGGCCGAACCCCATCATTTTGTATAAAAACGGAGGGGGAGGGGGTCATCAGTTTGTTGGTTGCATTACTGAAACGAAATTCTCTGATAGGTGCCGAAATCTCTTGATTGCGTCATTTGATCTGCCATCCAATTATGGCAACTTCAAAGTCCCGTAGAAAAAAATAAGCACATGAACCTATATGATTTTTTACATTTTTGGCCTACATAGGTACCGAAGTAACTCTTTGCAGAATTCGGAGAAAATGACATGGATTTGACTTTAACTGTGGAACGTCCTTAAGTATGTGAGTTTTGTACGTATGAACAGAGTCTTCTATTTAAAAAAAAACTGAGGAGTTTGTAAGTGCCACGAATGCGAGTCCTAAACGAGCTCCTCTGATTGGGTGAAAGTAAATTTGCGTATGATTTACGTGTATTTCAACCTTCTTAATTGTGGGAAGCCCCGTTTACATTATTTCTTTTAAAATATCAAGGCAACAGGACATGCTGGAAGTATGTCAAGGTACGTGTAAACACTTCATTAGGATCATTATCATTTTAAAATAATGCTACTGAAATCTTATAAGGGTGATCTTTCATCTTGGGATATCTGGCCTATGCAGACAGCAAGTTGCTTGTAGCAGGGGCCGAACCCCATCATTTTGTATAAAAACGGAGGGGGAGGGGGTCATCAGTTTGTTGGTTGCATTACTGAAACGAAATTCTCTGATAGGTGCCCTTCCTCCGCAGAGGATAAGAAGGGTCATCAGATTTTCTTTGGTATCATTAATGGCGTGCTGTACTTAAAGTACATGTATACCTCTTGGATTTTTTTATGAAGGGGGGGGGGGTGGTGGCTCTAAATACGTCAGCAGCCCACCTGCAGCGAACATACGAACAAGAAGAAAAAAGGGATCATAGAAATAAACAACTTAAAGAATAAAAACAAAACGAAAGATCTCCGAAGACGACAATAAACCTGTGTAGCTGAATCGCTTTTCTTTAACACAATAGTCATGACATTTACCTAACAGTCCGTTGTCAAATGGTCACAAAATAGCTTGAATTTGTCTTGATGATTAGTGGAAACGAACGTTTTCAAAAAGGTAATCTTATTCATAATACAATGGACATTGTTTCCAAATTATGGCATGGGCACTAAATATTTTTTCATATATTTCTGGAAGTGGGATGGGGATGGGGGATGGGGTATAATTTTTTGACTTTTCATTTTAAATGATTTGTTACCGTATTAGAGATGCAAATTCCTTATTGTTGTAAAGAAATGTTAATGCAGGTCATTTGGGGGATCGGGAAGAAAAAAAACCCTACATCATAATTAAAGCAAATAATGTATTTCATTTTCAATATATCTGAAAAGCCCTCTACGATGGGTACATGGCATATAGCTGTCTGGTTCGAGTTAGTAGTTTCGCTTCAGTAAGTTAAACCCAATTTTAAACCGAAGAGTAAGGGAATGGGGAATTATTATGCCTATATGTTGTGATCAGTATTTTTTTAGAAGTATAATTGAATCGATTGGCAGAAATATTTGCGCTTTGTCCTCGTTCCCCCTAAAATATAGTTCTCTTATTGCTTTATGCTTAAAGTTCCATGTCGCCCTTCATATTCCCCGTAAGAATTAAAAGTGATCATGATATTGCTTTATTTTATCAAATCTTTAACGTAATATTATGCATTCAAAATAAAACTAAATGTGGTACACCAACATTCTACATGTAAGAAATAACAGGAGAAATAAAATCTAAAAGTAATCTAATTGTAAATAAATGAAAATTAAGACAATAATGATAGCAGAAAATGGCATTGGGGTGTTATTTATTTATTTATTTTTAAATAGAGTACTGTATTGTATTTTTCATTAGTAGAACATTTTTCTGCCATCGTTCCATCCATTATTCTGTTGCTAAATTATAAGTGGATGCAATTGTTTTGTAATAACATGGGGTACGACGGAGAATGAGTTTGCCTTCTCTTAAATCGGGACATGTTAGCAGATGCCCAGCCTGGTAGATCGAAGGCCCACGAGAAAAGCAGCATCGAGACCATAGTAGAGAGTGTGTAGGAATTTGCATCTGTAATGCACTAAGAAATCCAGAATAATGATGATAAAATCATACTCCCCTCCGCTTCCCAACAACTCCTGCCCATTTTGAAATTTGGAACAATGTTCACTGTTTAATATAATATCTTACCAAAAGTTCATGTTTCCAAAATTCATCTTGAAACTGCGTGCTAAGAACGGGTTGACAACTGACTTATAAAAGAGAAGCCTTAGATTTTTCGAAAGATAATTGTCAGACTCGAAACTGATTCACTTTTAGTTGAGGAACATGATTAATATTATTGGTCGAAAATAATATGAAGCCAACTCTAACACTTCTGATATTAAAAACAAATACAAATTTTGTTCGGATTGTAGGAAAGGTCATTGAAAATAAGTTTTGCTCATTAAGGAGAGTAAGCACGTCAATGTTACTAAGAGTGGAATAATTATGTTCAGGTGTCCGTCTTCATAATCATACTCTCATTAGACCTAGGTTCGAAACTAAGTACGTCATCGGAATTTGACATTAAAAGGCACTCAGTCGTGGACTTTCACGGGGAGTGGATAACAATTTGCGACACCAGACTTTGTGAAAAGTACGGGAAATACAGTGGCGGCACCAAGGGGGGGGGGGGGCATGGGGGGCATTCCCCCCCCCCCACTCAGAAGCTTTGCCCCCCCCCCGTTGCCCCCCAGAAATTATGAGGACTGAAAAGAAAAATTATATAGTAATTTGTGAATAAGTAGATGTTGTCATTGCTGATATTGCTTTATTTTATCAAATCTTTAACGTAATATTATGCATTCAAAATAAAACTAAATGTGGTACACCAACATTCTACATGTAAGAAATAACAGGAGAAATAAAATCTAAAAGTAATCTAATTGTAAATAAATGAAAATTAAGACAATAATGATAGCAGAAAATGGCATTGGGGTGTTATTTATTTATTTATTTTTAAATAGAGTACTGTATTGTATTTTTCATTAGTAGAACATTTTTCTGCCATCGTTCCATCCATTATTCTGTTGCTAAAGTATGAGCGGATGCAATTGTTTTGTAATAACATGGGGTACGACGGAGAATGAGTTTGCCTTCTCTTAAATCGGGACATGTTAGCAGATGCCCAGCCTGGTAGATCGAAGGCCCACGAGAAAAGCAGCATCGAGACCATAGTAGAGAGTGTGTAGGAATTTGCATCTGTAATGCACTAAGAAATCCAGAATAATGATGATAAAATCATACTCCCCTCCGCTTCCCAACAACTTCTGCCCATTTTGAAATTTGGAACAATGTTCACTGTTTAATATAATATCTTACCAAAAGTTCATGTTTCCAAAATTCATCTTGAAACTGCGTGCTAAGAACGGGTTGACAACTGACTTATAAAAGAGAAGCCTTAGATTTTTCGAAAGATAATTGTCAGACTCGAAACTGATTCACTTTTAGTTGAGGAACATAATTAATTGGTCGAAAATAATATGAAGCCAACTCTAACACTTCTGATATTAAAAACAAATACACATTTTGTTCGAATTGTAGGAAAGGTCATTGAAAATAAGTTTTGCTCATTAAGGAGAGTAAGCACGTCAATGTTACTAAGAGTGGAATAATTATGTTCAGGTGTCCGTCTTCATATTCAAAATCTCATTAGACCTAGGTTCGAAACTAAGTACGTCATCGGAATTTGACATTAAAAGGCACTCAGTCGTGGACTTTCACGGGGAGTGGATAACAATTTGTGACACCAGACTTTGTGAAAAGTACGGGAAATACAGTGGCGGCACCAAGGGGGGGGGGGGGGGGCGGCATGTGGGGCATTCCCCCCCCCCCCACTCAGAAGCTTTGCCCCCCCCCCCAGTTGCCCCCCAGAAATTATGAGGACTGAAAAGAAAAATTATATAGTAATTTGTGAATAAGTAGATGTTGTCATAAGCATCATATTCAAGGTGTGAAGTGTTCTAAAATACCATTTTCCGCTCTTTAAAACTTGGATTGAAAACAAAAAAAAGACGGTTATTTTTGGCTCGCTCGCTTCACTCGCTCGTCATAGTTTTCTAAAATGCGATTAAAAACAAGAAAAGTAGCCATTTTTGGCTCGCTCGCTTCGCTCGCTCATCATATTTTTAAATTTCTTTTCTAAAATGTGATTAAAAACAAGAAAATTAGCCATTTTTGGCTCGCTTGCTTCGCTCGCTCATATTTTTAAATTCCTTTTCTACAATGTGATTAAAAACAAACAAACAAACAAAAAAAGCGGTTATTTTTTGCTCGCTCGGTCGCAAAGTGATATTAAAATGTGCGTAAGAGGAAAAAAAATAGTCCGAAATCCCCCCCACTCCTCAAAGTGGATTTACGCCGGCGAATAAAGCTCGCGCTTCACGCTTGATTTTTCCATACACGCAAAAAAAAAAAATTGACTGCCCTTGCCCCCCATCCATCTTCTTTTACCCTCCATTTGGCCACCCCCCCCCCCCCACTTTAACAATCCTGATGCCGCCACTGGGGAAATACCTATAATACAGCTACACCTCTGGAGCACAGCAAACAAGCTGTCCCACCATAAACATTCTTCGGCCTGCTTCGGGCATTGTCGGGTCAAGGAAAGTGAGATAATGACTTTACCATATGTGGCAATGGGTGAAATATACAGAGCATTACATAAAGTCTGTTGGTCTTAAAAATTGCTCTTATTGCAACAATTTAGCATGATCTACTCTATTAACCACCACAGCCAGTCAGGAAGAGAGTCGAAGTACCCCCTGACGCCTCAGTTAGCGGATGACTCGCGTATCATGTAGTGACCTACACCCAGCCCTCTCCTCTGCATCTTCGGAGATGACGGAAAAACCGGACAACGAGAAAGGTGGTGTCACCATGAACCAAGGTCGGTCTAACACCACGAAAGGGCGCTGCTTCAAGGTCGCCATCACCGTGTTTCCTGCCATTGTGTGGGTTTTCTACCTGTGTGGGGGTGCTTGGATGTTCAGCAGCATTGAGGGTCCCCAGTTAGTGCTTCAGAGGCAGGCTGAGAGGGAATACTTCACCAGACTTGTGATAGAGGTAAGATGAATTCGATGTATAAAGATTCTTTCTAGGCAATCCCCTTCCCAAATTTTAGATGTAAGATTTTGGTATATTTCTTGTTTTCATTAGATATAACGAAGGTTCATGAAAGTCAAGCATTTGATCTGAAACGCAATTGTATTGTAAGAAGTGAAAAATCCTTGTAATCCGCACACTTATTTAGAACCTCAGACTCAAATATTATGATGCATTTATTAGTATCATCATGATGCATTTACATTATAATAATTATAATGCCTTTTTCCGTTAATGCAAAACTACTGGTAATGATTTAAAAACCTGCTAGAGGCTTATCCGATGTAGAATCACATTATATACCCAATTTGTTATTGAAATTCGACGACTGCATAAGGAGTGAATGTTATGGTACATCTCCAGGGTCTTGCTCCCTCAGCGTGCATAATTTTTGAGGCATTATGTAAACTATGGGTTACTCTTATTGTTTCTCTATTACTTTGCAAAGTGTGTATCATTATAGCAGTATTTTTTTTTCATTCAACAGGCATGGGAGAGGGGACGGCGATGCAACATCACTGGCGACAATTATTCTATGGTGAATAGCACGAACGTAACTGACTGCCAAATCGAAGACCTTGCCGAAACCATCACACTGGAAATTCACCAGGACAAAGGCCTGGAGTGGACCTTCCTCGGTGGTATTCATTTCTGCCTCACTGTTGTATCTACCATCGGTAAGCGAGATATTTGCGATTTGTTTGTTTCATGTTCAAATTCTGGCCACCCAAATGAATCCATGATAAAGATCCCCGGGTGTCCACGAAAAAGCGGAACGGCGGATTTTCAGTACTTTTCCTTCAAAAAATATATAATCTTATTACAGCAGTGGGTAAACGAAGTTCTATAGAGGAGAATGATACCAAGATCATGGAATATTGGTGAAGTGATTTTGATTCTTTACCTGTTTCTTTGAATGCATCTCGCAAGATTTTGGCGACAGATGAAAACAGAACTTTGTCGGGAATGGCTTTTCATATGGCATGTTTTGTTATCGACACGCATCATCATGATCATGGGCTTCCCTCAACAATGCTCAAACATCATATAATGAAAGGTCATTTCCGACACAATTCAGCGCCCATCGGTGGCCCAAAACATGCAAAATTTAAAAATGACTGTATTTTGAAAGTAACTTCACCAAATTCAATCATATAGGTATCATTCTCTTCGGTAGAAGATGCTTTACGTAATGATGTAGAAAATTAATCTACTTTTTTGAGGCAAAGTAGTGAAAATCCGCCGTTCCGCTTTTTCTGGCATCTGGTAGAAATCGAATTAGGATCTTCGAAAAATACAATACAATAGGATATTTCGTTTCCCTCCCCCCCCCCCCTCTCTCTCTCACGTGCAGTGCATGAAGTATTGACAGAAACCCACCAATCAATGCATTCCTCTATGTAAAGACATCGATACATGAAACTAATGGTTTAGTTTATATGTAAGATACATGCAACAGTCCGGTGAGGACGATACGTCATAAACATCAGCCAGTGCCTTTGGACGTGACGTTGGACCAAGGTTACTTGACGCAAAGGTTGATCAACATTGGCTTGCAGCTGCAGTTGGTTTTATCTCTTTTAAAAAAGTTTTTAT
The DNA here is from genome assembly GCA_029962745.1 of Echinometra lucunter. NCBI lineage: Eukaryota > Metazoa > Echinodermata > Echinoidea > Camarodonta > Echinometridae > Echinometra > Echinometra lucunter. The sequence continues at coordinate 18,867,045 of CM057159.1, forward strand.
TCTACTATTTAAAAAAAAAAGTGAAATTCTACATTAAAAACAAACAAACATCACAACGATAAACAAAATAAATCTTACTTCACTTTTTCCGATTTACGAGACATAATTTGCTGGTGTATTGATATTACCTTCTTCATCTACCTGTACCATTCTCAGCAATATGACGAAATAATCATTGAAACGGTAAAATCGGTATAAAGAACGCGTTCGTTTGCTAATTTGTCTATTGTTTCCTTTCTTTATTGTGTCACAGGTTATGGTATCCTAGTTCCTCGAACTCACACGGGACGTCTTCTTTGTCTCATTTATGCCATTATCGGCATCCCTCTGAATATCACGCTCATTGGCTGGGTCGGGAGGGGGATAGTCTTCTTGATCACTAAAACGTATCAGTCGCTGCGTAATCTGCGCTTGTCCTGTCGAGAAAAGCGTGGAAGGCGAGTCGATGTGCGCCCGCCACGCTCTGTCAGCACTTTGAGTATTATTGGGGCGAACCGGATCAACGCAACGAGGCACGAGAAGAGCAACCACAGTGTGGAGATGGCAAAGAACAAGAGAGACTTAAGTTTTATCAACGGAGCAGTGGAAATCTCGGACTCCGACACGGAGATCCATATGAATGGCACCAACGAGGTCGTGTTTAAACCGAGGCAAAACGGCCTGCTTTTGACGTCGAACCTATTCTGCTGAAAGGTTGAGAACCTCTGCAGGAGGCGATGGCAGAAGAGAGTGGGAACATTCATCTAAGGAGAGTGTAACCCACGATTCACAAATGCGAGATTTGGTGAATGGATCAGTGAATCGTGGGGACCTCGGATCCAGCAGGAGTGACGCCACAATTGTAGGAGTGGAGGACGATGGTCCAGCTGTCTCGGACAATGAAAGCAACGAAAACAACAGCAATATCAATTCCATCAGAGGCAAAAGCCCTGCAGGGGACAAAGAAACGGGTACACCTATATGGTTCGTGGCAATCTTCTTTGCCATGTACCTATGCTTAACAACACTCTTGATTTATTATTCAAACTTTGTGCCAATGAATTGGTCTCTTATTGACTCATTCTATTTTGACATCATCACGATTCTGACGGTAGGGTTTGGGGATATGTTTTATTACACGAGAGGACAAACCTTGACATCAGAGCAGAGGACATCTGCCACTTTGGTATCCATCACCACGATGGTCCTTGGCATGTTGATGCTCTCGGCCTTCTTGTCATTCGCTGTGGAATCATTCACGCTCGACAATGCGAGAAAGTGGTTCGACAACGTCTTTGTGAAGTGCTGGGAACGACTTTTCCGTCGGAAAAGAAAAAGGAAAAGGGACAGGCCCACAGGTTAGCTTCCAGTGAGCATGTGCCCATGATTGGACTCATAAAACTATTCGCCAAAAATATTGCCACACTGTGTGCCTGTAGCTATATATTCGCAATCATATTATCAGCAGATATTTGAATGTCCTATCCGCTAATAATGTCATGTTTTCAAGTTATTTTTTATTATTATTGTTTTCTAAAAGACTTTTCATGATATAGAGAGTCTTGTTATTTATTTGTTAGTAGTGGATATCTTCTGATGAATATGGAAATTATCTTCTTTTGTTTAAAAAAAAAGTAAATAAATCGGGCAATCTTTGAAAAGCAAATAATCCAAAATTATGAAAAGTGAGCTTTGATCAGGGACCTGCAACTTATGGATGACACGGATAAATCCAGACGGACACTGCCCTTGGCTTTTAGGCATAAGGGTGCAGTGCACAAAACTGAAGGTTTTCCGAGGCCGAATGTCTAAGAGACCAAGAATGTCCGTGATTAAAAATGATCACGAAACTCATTGTTTGGATCTCGAGAACCTACCGCCAATCAGTTAACACGTTGACTACTGAATTCTCTAATTCCCATAGGTTTAATACAGAGAAAACTCAGTTCCAGTGGGCTACTGGTTAAAAGAAAGGTGGTCCTCGGTAAAATGCATTCTGGAGACTGCAATCGAGGGACATTCGGTCTCATGAATCTTTGGTCTCATTGGACATGTTGAACTTTAGTTAGATTACCTGCATCCGGTTTGTACTGGCACACCCTTTCATCTCGCTCGCTCTTAAGTTTGCATCACAATCGTAGATTTATAGACAACAAATTATGCAGGAGTGGATAACTTCAGAAAAAAAGAGATGCTTTTAATATTATAGTTTAGCAATAACAAAGTACTTTATAAAACTGTCTTTTATTAAACCCTTCAGTGAATGCTGTTACTTTTGATGCTCCTTAAATCCGTGGGCGGGGGGGGGGGGGGGGCACTCGACCCCAAAAGTGGTAGGTATGTGCCGCGGGCGAGACAAAAAAGGAGGCTTTGGAACGGGCTTTTTGTGAAAAGGAGGGGCTTCGGAACTACAAATGTTTGTGAAAACGGGTGTCTTTGGAACGGTTCGAATGCGTGTGAGTGCGTATGTATCCGTGTGGAACGGGCATACGTGCATGCAGCTAGCCGGCGGCACGGGCGCCGGGTGCGCTCGCGCAGAGGCGATGGTCGGACAGCGCTCTGCGGGCTGCTTTTCACCAAAATTGCAGCTCATTGTAGCGGATCATTGCGGCCAGGAAGCGCGTTTCCGTTTTACACTGTTGCCTAGGCATTTTCACGAAAAAATCCTACAAGTGCTCTGGTGAAAGAGTCTAAGTCCTCAACGCACATATATGCATAGCCGACAGCCAATATATCCACTGCAAGTGACTCCATGCACATAATACATGGAATATGTGCGCGATCACGAGCTGAGCCCATAGAGTTATATATTTCTCAATGGCTAAAGCAGAAAAAATGAAATACATAAAGAAAGAGAAGAAGATAGATGGAAGGAAGATCAAATAAACACATATGGACATGGGAGAGGATAGATGAGAGGAAGAAACAAGAAATACATGGAGAAAGAACAGAGGATACAGAATCTAAGATGTTTTCATTTCATTCATTATTTCTTCGGTGGTTTGTTTTTTTTTTTTCTTTTATCTATACCTTTCCTTTTTCTTTATACTTCTATGGATCCATCTTTCTTTTTACATTTATTTGGGCAATCCTCTCGCCTGTTACTTCGCCTTCAGTTCCTTGAAGGCCCCTTTTCCTTCTGTATTTCTTTGCTTTTTCTTTCATTTATTCTCTCTGTACACGTACACGATCGCCGCGTGCGCCGCTGTACGTGGTATAGGTATAGACTGAAAACAGAGAGATTCATACCGCGGTACGGCTGAAACGAAACCTAGACTTTGAAACCAGCACTTTTTATGCAATTAATCGAAAAACTGCCTAGGCTACGGTGTAAAACGGAAACGCGAGGCCGGCAACGGCGTAACGAAAAACATGCGATGCTTTGGAACGGATTTTTTTTTTCTTTTTTTTTCTCGATAAGAAGAAAATGCTACGCTTTGGAACGGTTTTCTTTGTTCTTTTTCTCAATAAGATAAAAATGCTATGCTTTGGAACAGAAATTTGAGTGTAAAAATGGGGGTCTTCTCCAGGGCACATACCAACCACGCATTATATACTGAATGCCCCCCCCCCCGGGTCCTTGAAAGGGGAAGTTCTTTTTCTCTGAGCATATGCATGGGCATACTTTTCAGTATTCATGATCTATATACTATTTCTTTTCAAGTAAACATGATTGATTTAGGTAAACAAATATCCCGTTCCCATATATTCATTTTGATTAGCTTGCATCCCTTATTCATTGCATAAAGAAGTGGGGTTTTCCAATTTTCTGTACTGATAGAATACGATTGAATTCTATTCGCTTAAAACAGCATTGTTTATCAAATATACTCGATTAATGCAACAACCCATATTGTCAGTTTAAACAAGTAAGTAACGAGAAAAAAAAAAAAACGTCACCATAGTATCAGCTTCTTATTCTTATTATTTAAAGATATTTATTTAGATTTGATACTTTAGTCAGATTGTCTTTTTCTTGAGACTTTATATACTTAAAACATATATATTTTATTATGTATTGTTGGAATAAACGTAATTGTAAATTGGGAATAAACTTTCCTCTTTTTTCTTACAATTGCTATCAACATCACTTTCTGACCTACGCTTGTCGATGTAATAATTCATTGTTAGCGTTTCTTGTAGTAATCTTTTATCTACTTTATATCTTAAACTATTGATCAGCGACATACGCTTTTTTGACGTATAAAAGTATTCTGTAGAATATATTTTATATCAAGTAAATATTCATATACAAACATAATTTATCCTCGTCTATGTCTTCTTTGTTCATACAGTTGTGTTATTAATAAGAAGTCATATTCGTAGTTGTGGATTCTGCGATGATGAATCATCCTTTAACTTAAAAAAAAGAGGGGAATTGATAATGATGATGATGATGAAGATGACGATAATAATGATAGTAATAATAATAATAATAATAATAATGATGATGATGATAATAATAATATTATAATAATAATGATAATAATAACGATAGACTATTCGGCTACGGGGATTAGTTGGTAATACCCATAGGGATACCTACGAATATTTCCTTCTTGGCTGTAATACATCAATCCACAATAATGAAAGTAAAGCGTAGAGAAACATGGAGTCAAAAGAGAGAAAGAGACAGAGCGTGAGAGAGAGAGAGAGAGAGAGAGAGAGAGAAAGAGAGAAAGAGGAGAGGAGAGAGAGAGAGAGAGAGAGAGAGGGTGGGGGGGGGGGGGAGTGAGCCTAGTCGGCTTGTCACGGATGCGCATTTGACAAATTTTTCAAAGTATGTAGGCTTGCAAAAAAGTATTGATGAAAAGTGTTGAGCTATCGATGGCAACACTGAAGGTGTTGAAATTCGAAAAAAAAAAGTTTGGTTGCCCTGGATATATGATCAAACTACAGGGAGTATCAATGAAAACGTTACACTTTCGAAAAAAAATACAAAAAATTATATTTCAAATAATTTCGAAGAGTTTTTCATGTGATAAATGCCCAGCAATGGGCTGATCTATCAAGTGCCACTCACAAAAACTAATTTTAATTCACGCTTGACCAAACACTGACTGCTTTTGTTCAAAGTGTGAAAAATGATTTGCGCCAAATTGAAGGAAGAGGGCAATTAAACCAGCAGAAGTACTCCCATTGACGAAAACTGCTCTTTGCCACAGAGTTGCCCCACTGCCTGGTAGGTTGACTAATTGATCGATTTTTTTTTTTTTTTTTTTTTTTTTGGGGGGGGGGGCATTTTATTTGTCACTGATTTGATCAATCAGTAATTGATTGGCTGTTGATTAAATGATTACCTTTTTGATTGACTGGTTGATTGACTGACTGACTGGTTGGCTGAATGATTGAATGACTGAATACATAATGCACTGACTGACTGATCTATCAGTTGATGTATTTATGGGCTGATTGTTGATTGATTTCTTGATTGAGTGAATGACTGGTTGATTGATTGACTGAATTGTGCTCTTTAAAGATCTTGATGTAATTTTGCTCATTAGTTCTCACCAACCCATAAAGCAGTGAAAACACTAAAATTATGATACAAAATTGATTCAAGGTTCCTAGACTGTCAAAACTTTAACATAATTGTATGCAAAAGAGTAATTTGTTTGAATAGGAGTACTTTGCTTGTTTTAATAGTCCCTCTTTTTAATATGGGCAACTGATGGATCAATCAGTCACTGCATCAGTCAGTCATCCAACCATTCAGCCAGTCAGCCAGCCAGTCAGTCAAACAACAAGCCAATAAGGTATTTAATCAACAGCCAATCGATCAAATTATTGATAAATAAAACGCTAAAACAATCGATCATTCATTAAACAATGCAGTCGCTCAATCCACCAATCAATAAGGTAATGAATTGAATCAACAGCCAATCAATCATTGATTGATCAAATTATTGACAAATAAAATGCCGAAACAATTGATCAGTCAGTCAACCTGTCAGGCAATCGGGTAGCTCTGTGGCAAAGAGCAATTTCTTTGAATGGGAGTACTTATTTAGACTCTGGTTTAATTATCCCTCTTCTTTTAATTTGGCGTAAGTCATTTTTCAGACTATGAACAAAAACAGTCAGTGTTCGGCCAAGCATGAATGAGATTTGTTTTGTTAATGGCGCTTGATAGATAAGTCTACTGGGCATCTATCAACATAAAAAAACTATGCGAAATATTTTTGAATATGATTTTTTTATAATTTTTTCAAAAGTGTAACGTTTTTATTGATGCACACTGTAGAATCCATAAAAGGATCAATGTCACGGACGGACAAATATGTCCCTCTTAACTGATCAGGCTCTGGTACATAGCATCCCTTCTTGAGAAAGGGCAAGAAGAAGATAGACATTACGAATAAGCAAGTTATTACGAAAAAGAATTGTTGCCTACCGTATACATGGTACAATGTTTGATATGCAAATAAATGTAGATATTTAGTGCAGAATGACTGGTGGGAAGAATGACAAATTTACCTTTTAGCCTGAAAATTATAGGGTCAACGACGACAGGAATTATTTCTTCCCTTTTCTGTCGATGTCACGTAAACTACTGTCATCGCAAAACATTCATTGGCTTGAGTAAAGAAAAAAAAATCAAACAATACCGATGGAGCAGTCACACTCCCGTAACCACGGACGCCGCGAAGAAGTTACGAAATATTCCGCAAAATTGAATGAACATTCTTCAAACAATATAAGTTCGTGTTGATATTGAAATTCTTATGTTGCTCATTTAGGCAGATATAGTCACAACGTTAGTGGCTGTTGTATGTTAACTATGCCTCTTCTCCAGTCCAGGGAAAGCTTATCAATCGACTAAATAATTTGTTCCAGCCAAATTTGGGGTGACAACCGATTCTTGTTTAAACAGTGGGGTGAGAAAGATAAATCAACTGAAATATTGTCCACCAGACAAGAAAATGGAGATTAAATAAATCACGCAAGGAGAGATCTGAGGAAATGTCATAGCTCAATATACAGATCCTGCATTAGGTCTAAAACTCATTTGGTTCAGCGTTCGTAATAATGGCCAAGAAACGTTCTCGTATTGTGGCAACTTTATTTATCTTCATGATGGTATATTGCCAAGGTAAGACTGTCGATTCTTCGTGATTTTTTTCCCTAATTTCAGTAACCAATTGGCTATGGAACCGGATGGTCCCGTATCAAATCTATGGGAATTAAAGAATTCAGTAGCCATCGGGATAATTACTGACATTCCCTAGCTTTAAACTTTTTGATATGAACAAAGCGGTTCATGTAATTGATCCGATTGTGCTTTGTTTCGAAATTCTATTCGAATATACATACATGTAAATATAAAAAAATAAAATGTTTTTTGTTATTTACAATGTTTTAACAATGTAGATGGTACAAACAAACAAACAAACAATATACATGTAGGAGTACAAACAAGATAAAGCGTACAAACGATAATGAAATCAGTTGTCAGAGAAAATAAAAGAAGGTTAGTTCCTCATATCTATATGGTACATGCAGTATTAAATGAGAAGAAAAAATGTGAAATATGGAGCAACCTAAGGAGAAAGCTGTGCTCGTAGGATCCATGGAAATACATACAAAGAAAGAGACAAGAGGGATTTTTTTCTTTAAGAAATACCGGATTCTGCTGTTTACTGAATTTGACATCGGACATCCTTGTCGGATGTCCCAACTTGAAATTGCATATATTTCATCCATCTTAGGATTGTTCTATTGTCTTTTGGTCATTCTTGAATTTTTAGGTACAATTCGTGGAGAAGAAGAAATGGAATTTTACTACCAGTACGAGACATATACCGCTATGGGTAAGACATCTCGATATCCATGGGGGATATTCCTGGGGGGGGGGGTATTGTGGTTGTTCAAATTTTTGTCAGTTATTTGTGCTCATCTTGTCTGTAAACTGAAGATTTTTAGATCCTGAGCTGTTTTTTTTTTTAAATTTTCAATAAACCGAAGAATGAATGAATGAATGAATGAATTCGTGAGGGAAGGAAGGGGAGGGGGAGAGACCGCCCCCATGACTATGTAACGTTAAACGTATGATGGAATTTGGGAATTAAAGGGCCTAGAGAAAGTCAAAGCTACTTTGTTTATTGACTGTTTGTTTGTTTGTTTGTTTGATTGACTGATTTTTAAAAATTGCTCATCAATGAATTCAGAGGAAAAAAAGGAGACATCCACAAAGCCGAAAACCCATTTATCCTTTTATCTTGTCAGAAAATTTCAAATTTCCCTTCCTGTTTCAAGACAAATTTCCGCCCACGTAAATATCAATATACACGTTAAAAATGTGAGATCGCCTACCTTTCGTCACATTTCGTTGATTTTAAATGGATGAGTGAAAAGCTAGATCTCAGCGAATTAGGTTTACTTTTCATCCAGTGGAACTTTAAAAATGTTATCTATCGGAATCAAGATGTACGGTAAAATTCCATCGATTGAGCGGTATGTTTAAAAACTTACTACAGACATTTACTGTTAGCTAAGGTGTGGAGAGCTTTCATCAAAGCCCAGTTTTATCTATTCATCTTTTATTATCCTTTCATTTGGCGATGCCCTGTATAAAAGGTTTAATTATAGTTTACACATTAACACAATGATTCGACGAAATTCATGGACGGAAAACGAAAATAACAATAACAATTTGGGCTAACAATATTACAGCAATATAACAACAATAAAGATAATGAATAATAATACATAAGTTCAAAAGTTCGGCGACTGGTCGACCTTAAAAAAAAAAAAAAAACTCCGTTGACACACTGAGGTTTGATATTTCGCCCATAGGACTTCTGCAGGAAATAAATTATTTCCTGAAGAAGCCCTCTATGGGCGAAATAGCGAAGCTAAATTTGTGTCAACCATGTCAACGGAGTCTTTATTTATACACTTTATATATATATACAGGTGCCCAGAAAAAGCGGAACGGCGAATTTTCAGTACTTAACCTTCAAGAAGTAGATAATCTAATCACATTGTAATGGTTGGTAAGGCATCGTCTACGAAAGAGAATGATACCAAGATCACTGAATTTGGTGAAGTAACTTTGATTCTATGCTCGTTTCTTTAAAAAAAGTTGTCAAATTTCGCATGTTTTTTTGCAACAGATGAGAGCAGATTTGTGTCTGAAATGGCCTTTCATATGGCATGTTTTGTTATTCACATGCATCAATGGGCTTCCCTCAAACATCGTATTATGAAAAGGCCATCCCGACCCAATTCTACTCTCATCGGTAGCCCAAAACGTGAAAATGACTGTATTTTAAAAACGGGCATAGAATCAAAACTACCTCACTAAATCCAATGATCTTGGTATCATTCTCTTCGGTAGAAGATGCTTTACCCAGTAATGTAGAAAAACTACATAGTTTTTGAAGGTAAAGTACTGAAATTCACCGTTCCTCTTTTTTCTGGGACACCAGGTATATATATATATATATATATATATATATATATATATTATATATATATATATATATATATATATATATATATATATATATATATATATATATATATATAAATATATACATATATGCATACATAAGTGACTTTTCTTGGTCATATCTGACAGTTCCAGAAGTAAACGTCGCCATCGATCGCGTTATTCTTACGGATCCTACGGATGCAAGGATTAACATAACGGATAATAATATCACGATATCGGTCAACATGCGAATAGGTACTTTTGTCGAAACTGGTTACGTCATCGGTGATCGTAATTGGCGCCTAACCTTTTTTGCCGCCAACTCGACCAACCATATGCTGTCAGGTTTGTATTAGATTTACAAAGTGCAGCTTAGTAGCAATTCGCAACTTTAGGATGATCTACATCGAGGGAAGGGGCGAAGCGTGGCTAAAAGGACGATTGCCCCTCTTTGTGAGAAAAAAAAAATCCATTATAATAATCCCCCCTATGAATTTCGCTAAATCATAACTTTCCTGAATAAATCAATCAATAAAATGATAAGCAAACTTTTCATGTTCTTTTGAATTTTTTGAACATCACCTGCCTCCTTTCAACGTCGCAAAAGCCACATGTTTTACTGAGTAAGTCGTGGGCTGGGGTAAATGCATGGAGCAGGGGTGGTTCTGGTAAAGGGACAGAATTCATTCTCTACGTTTTGAGGGCAATTATTAATTGCAATGCACGGAGCTGATATTCATTTCATATACATGATTGTAAACAACACCTATACCATGTATACATTGCAGCTGAGTTTCCAGCAAAGCTCTCAGACAAGCAGCAAACTATGGATCTGGACACCTCATCGACCTTAACATTTAACAATGTGGAAGGTGATCTGTTCTTAGGGTCATTGAATTGTTCGACATTTTCCCGCATTTGCGTCAAACTCTACGAGAGCGACGAAGGGTTGTGGGTGAAAGGTGAACGTTCTTTAGATGTCGCCTGCACAGACATCAGCTGTAACCGAAGCGGTAAGTTCAGAAATGATTTTAAAAAGAGTTACTGAATATTTAATGAAGAGAGAGAGAGAGAGAGAGAGAGGGGGGGGGGGGAGGGGAGAGAGAATGTACATTAAAGAATGAACGAGAGTTTTGATGGCTATTAAGGAATATCTTCTTTTGTAATTCAGCAACATGTTAACAGGGAAATGTTACATTTCCCCTGATGTTAACGTGATTTCTGGTTGTTTTGCTCAAGATCAAGCTACTTATTTTCTCGTTGCCTCTCCAACCGAGAGATCCTTTAAAGGCCAGTGGGATTCTGATAAAAAGTAATATACCTTGCACAAATCTTGGGAAAAAAGTTAAAACAAAAATTTACGGAAAATTGGCACTAGTATTCTGGAAACGAAATTTTAAAGTCCATACAAAAAATCTTCATTTTAGAACGGTACAGGGGATAAGAAGGGATTAAGAAGCATAATATTATGATTCTTCTCAACTGATTGTAGAGTTCGAAGCTTATACGCTTATTTGTCTCTTCTGCCTGACAGTCGCTACTGGAATAATCAGCTACCCCTTACTATGGATCTCACTTCTGACAGCATGGATGATGTACATCACGTGACACAAGTTATCTTGAAAAAGCCGAACCAGAGCTGGCAGAGTTGACAATAATTGTTATGTCAATTCAAAGCTTTATAATCATAATTAGACATTCTCATAAAGTAAACAGTTTTCTTTTGAAGCGCATCGAAAGGTGTTCTTGTTGTCTCTTAGTAAAAAAAAAAAAAAAGACTGCATAACAACACTCTAAACTAAGAAGTTATCAATGTATTTTACTTGTAAAACATTTTATAGCAAGCATTCGCCAAGGTTTTAACGCGGCTCAGAGTTACAACTTGGACATGTTGGAATGGCGGATTTAGGTTCTATCGTAGATGGAGCTATTCAAGAGCGTACCTGAAAAGAAATTGATCATTGATTTTACCAAGCGTGTCTGTTATCTTCTTTGGGCAGTCACAAATACTTGTCGACTCCATGGGCGTCAATGGGGGGGGGGGGGGGGGGGGGGGGGGAGAGAGAGAGAGAGAGAGAGAGAGAGAGAGAGACACGTCCCTCAAACTTCTGCAACAAGGAATGTCCCCAAAATGTTAAGCCGAAAACCTTCTTTTGCTTGTCAGCAAACTTTTGGTGTGTGTCCCCCCAATTTTATGTTCCCCACCAATTTTTTTTGTCTGAGGAACTTTTTTCTTTCTTGTTTTTTGGTGTATATATCCCTTCCCCCAAAAGAATTTATGTCCCCCCTCCAATTTAAGCTGAGGGCCTTTTTTGAGAGTGTCCCCAAATATAAAACGGACTGACATCTCTAGTCGACTCACTAGTCAAACACTGGGTCATGATGCCGTTGTCTGTATAGATTTGCAAAAATGGGAAGATATCTTGGATGTTTTTGGGCCCATATGATATAAAAAATATATGCTGTGTCAAAAGTAGTGCACAAAATGAAATAAGTATTACCTTTACAAATGGAAATAAAAGGTTGTTAAACATCAATCGTAATAACTCCCTGCATTTTCAACGTCAGAATCATCAGATCAATGTGAAATTCGATAAATTTGGGAAGGGGGGGGGGTAGGTTCTGAAGTTGTCTTCAGATATCAAATACTTATCATTATTGCTAAGACAGGTTATATTTATTTACATAAATAAGTATTTTTAATGTTTTCATTCATAAAGAGGTCTAGCTCACTCTTGTCACGTTTTTTATTCTTGTCATTATCCTTCTTTAGTTAGTTCACTAATTTTCCACGTCCTTTCTCCGTTTTCTGTTTACTGCCAGTGCCGTGTATACGGGACTGCACTGCACTTGTTTCACAGAGATACGATGCATACACAGTATGCCTTCCGAAGGAAGGCTAGAGAGGCAACTAAAATTTGACCTTTGACATGCCATAGGCTTTTGCATTGGGCCAAAATGGCGGCCGCGGCAAAATTGAAGACGACTTCGGAGGGTCAATTATTATTCATGAGATAAAACTCTCAAATACCGTTCGATGATTGGGTAATTGCCTTTATGCTTAATGCATAAGCTCATACATAAAACATTTTTGCCTTCCCACAATTCCCTACGATTTGAGGCAGCAATTCGGATAAATGGCGGCTGGCAGAGGAGTGCAACTTTTTTGACCATTTCAGCACAAACTGCTCAAGAAATTTGTTTCAGGAAATCTGCGTGTTGTGAAAAGAATTCAGAGTAAACCCCAAGGAAGCAGCAATTCTTAAAAGGAGCATTCAGAATGGAATGAGATTATAAGATGACCTGAAAAGTAAGTAAAGCGACATTTTGTTAACAAGTCTTCATCGTAGTTGTTAAATCACTGAATAGCGAAAGAAAGATAGTGTTGTTGATGATGATGATGATGATGATGATGATGATGATGATTCCGGCCAAAGATCATATGAAGTTGCTTTGTAATTGAGGTGTGATGGGGGGGGGGGGGGAATCTGTTCAAAAATTCACTGACTAGCAAAAGAAAGAAGAAAAGAGGATGATGATGAGGTTGAAGATGATGCATGATGCAGGCATAAGATCATATGAAGTTGTTTTGTGACAGAGGTGTAATTGTAGCCATATGGTGGGGGGGGGGGGGGAGGGGGAAGGGGCTGTCCAAAAATTCAGGGACTAGCAAAAGAAAGAAAAAAAAAAGCATTGTTGACGATAATGCAGGCACAAAAACATGAAGTTACTTTGTAATTGAGGTATGATTGCAGTGCATACAGGACGGGGGGGGGGGGGGGGTACTGTCCTAAAATTCACTGACTAGCGAGTAAAAAAAAATGCTCCTCAGCATTTTTTCTTTGGGGGCATACACCTTAATGGGTTTGCAGAAATGATCAAAAAAAAAATCCTTGGATCAAATTCTTTAGGGGGATACATTTATTATATGTCTATGATGATCCCCTCCCCAAAATGTCAACGAGCAAAAATTAACGTTAAACTTTGCTGAGAAAAGAAAGAGCTCACAGCTTTAAGTATAGGGGTGGGGGGGGGGCTTACGCTAGAAATTTGGTTTGACTAGGTGTGCTTTGTTCCAGAATGTGGGGGACATACCCTATTGTGTCAACCCACTCTTAAAATATTAGGGACGCATACCGCCATGCCCCTTCCCCCCCCCCCCCCCCCATCCCCACATTGATGCCCATGATTGCAGCAGCCATATGTGAGAGGAATTTATCTGTTTGGTGGAGGGGGCCAGGAGACATGCATGTTACTGTTTACAGGATACGTTTACATAATTTGAAATATGAAACAAAGTTAATCTACAAAAGAATAATAGAGTAGCCTATAAGCTCTTATGTTATGGAAATGGAGGTGATCCACTATTAAAAAAGCAATGCTTGTAGAGTGTGGATTCCTCAAATAATAATATTGTAAACACAGCTTTTGTTGAATTTAGTCTGCAAGTGATCAACACAAAATAAAGTCAAAATCAGAAATGCGTGTCTTACTGACAGCATCGGCATCAGATAAATAGAAGTGGGTAAGCTATTGGGGTAAAATGATTGATATGAGAGAGGAAATTAGGGAAATTCTCACGAAATCAGGCTCAAATTTTAATCTAGGTATACATCTTTAGGCAAAATGCAAATGAAGTTTCAAAATAAGGGCTTGGGGAAGGGTGCAATTCCTTAGTCTTCAAGCAGCTGGATACTCTACAAGCCTTGTACTTGAACTTCTTAGACAACCTGCAAGTAGAAAACAAAAGAAAAGAGAAAAATTTGTAAACATGCTGCAGAGTCGAGAGAGAAAGAGAGAGAGAGAGAGAGAGAAAGAAAGAAAGGCTCCTCTCTAAGTACATGATAAATGACGTGATGAACCTGCCTGAAACTTTATTCTAAGTAGTTCAGTACATTATACTAGGAGGTCTGCACATAAGACTGCAAGCTTCAGTCTGTGATAATAAAGATATTGGTTGTTGTTATTAGGCTAAGACTCGTTAGTCTTTACTTTGTATGGCTACTCTGTAGTAAAATACGTTTTTTTTTTTTTTTTTTTAAACATCCACGGCACATGGATATTTCTGTCCATTTAGAATTTAGCTTAAATAACGTACTACATAAATGAAAAACTTTAAAAATCTACACTTTTCAAAGCTACAAATCATAATGGGCTTACTTCATACCTTGCCAGTAGTAGATTTTTCTAGATCAAGTGGAGTTGACTTGATAACCAAATCTGCCTGTATTGTACCATCTGAAGACTACATCAGGTTCAGGTCCCCTTTAAAAATTAAAAAGAGAAAGAGGTTTATATCATGATTATTTAAAAGCATTGTGGTGATAACAGGTCTATGAATGATGTCTAGCCCATATACCCAGTTGTTGGATGTCCGGACAGGTTGTATATCCGGACAGTCGATTTTAAACAACCAATTGAAAAAGTTCACAAGCAAATCTCTTAAAGGTTTTAGCACAAACTGTTAGACAATATCATAGCGAACAAATATTGATGATGATTAGCACAAATCAATGCATAGTTTTTGTTTAATCCAAAGACAAAACAGACGGCTTCATTTTTGTTACGTGTCCGGACACCCAACCCCCCATCCTACATAGCCAGGCTTGGTCTAACTGTGCCAGGCCTAGGTCTACCGTCTACTAGACCTAGTCCGATGATGGGTGATTTCCATGACAAAGAAAACATCAAGTTCAACTAGTCAAAGGAAGGTCCAATATAGGAGTATCATGAATTCAAATCAGGGTATAGCTTAACATGAACAATCATGGCTAAAGTTTTACTTAGAGTCTAGAGTTAGTCCGGATCAATGTTCCCAGCAAGGCACGGCCCCAGGGGCACAGGGACACTCACTCCAGCCGGCCAGTAACGGCTTAATCAGAATTAACATTACGCTTGGGAATATCGTAGCCGTCCGTCTTGCAGTGCACTCAGCCTCGACTCCAGTTTCTAACAGGTCAACATCTACCGCAGATTATCGCTGATTTAGCTAGCTTCAGTACTTTATCCACCGGAGAAAATTCTACAAACAGTACTCTACGGAAAAAGTTTAATCTCTTTGAAAAATATCGCCATTACATTATTTTAGAGTTCAATTGTATACAAGAATAGTTTCCTAATTTTGGGCTTTGGAGGTGATGTCCCATGCACTTTGTACAGGTAGCCTATGCACTGCTTGACGGACGATTAACAACTACGATGAAGACTGGTTAACAAAATGTCGCTTTACTTACTTTTCAGGTCATCTTATAATCTCATTCCATTCTGAATGCTCCTTTTAAGAATTTCTGCTTCCTTGGGGTTTACTCTGAATTCTTTTCACAACACGCAGATTTCATGAAACAAATTTCTTGAGCGGTTTGTGCTGAAATGGTCAAAAAGTTGCACTCCTCTGCCAGCCGCCATTTATCCGAATTGCTGCCTCAAATCGTAGGGAATTGTGGGAAGGCAAAAATGTTTTATGTATGAGCTTATGCATTAAACATGAAGGCAATTACCCAATCATCGAACGGTATTTGAGAGTTTTATCTCATGAATAATAATTGACCCTCCGAAGTCGTCTTCAATTTTGCCGCGGCCGCCATTTTGGCCCAATGCAAAAGCCTATGGTATGTCAAAGGTCAAATTTTAGTTGCCTCTCTAGCCTTCCTTCGGAAGGCATACTGTGTGTGCATCGTATCTCTGTGACTTGTTTGTATAATAGCGCCATCAGTCGTTCGGTAGAGGATAGGAGACCCTTGTCGCAGCCGCTGTCACCGCTCAACACTGAGACAATCGGAGATTCAGATTTTATATGTATTAGTTTATTTGCCTTAAAGATGATGATATAGAAATTGTCAAGGAGATGACTAATTTGGAATGATATGAACTAGTTAAAGGAAGTAATGCTGACGTCTCACTGTGCTTGAAACTGTCACGGAACTGAATAAAAATACTTGACACAGTTGAACAATAAAACATGAAGGATGCAATGTCAGGAAAATACTTGACAACAGAAAAAAATACACTAAACAGTGAGCTAATGTCCAAGAAATGAATTCGATTATTCATCTTACTACCATACTATACTTTGCTCTATCAGTGCTTTGTCAGTCAACAGCCAAAGAAAAGTTTGCATTACTCTTCCG
Organism: Echinometra lucunter; assembly: GCA_029962745.1. Taxonomy (NCBI): domain Eukaryota; kingdom Metazoa; phylum Echinodermata; class Echinoidea; order Camarodonta; family Echinometridae; genus Echinometra; species Echinometra lucunter. The sequence goes on from CM057159.1 coordinate 18,883,587, forward strand.
AAAATGTAGACTTCTACCATCTCTTCCCCCCTTCCTCCCCCGCTCTATCTTTCCCCCTCTCTCCCTCTTCTGTTCGGGTATAGAATTCGTTCTCTCTTTAGTTTTTTTTCCTCTTTTCTCCAGATCACAGCTCGGCAGACTTTTTCATCTCGTTGTCATCGTTCTTCTTTTTTTAAAATTTACAATTCACTTTTTTCTACTGCGTGAATTAGTTTTGGAATAAAAGTGTGGGAGCCCTGAACATTCTTAGCCATGGATAGTAACGCAATACTGCCAGTATGCATTACATAGATTGGATACTAGCTTTAACAAAGCACTTAACATTTCTTCTACCTATGAAAAGCTAACGTAACATCTCTGAAGCAGTGATTTCCCTTGACCCTTGATGCAATGATAATATTTGCATTCGACGCTTACATGATATCCTACAACTTTGCTTCCTCGAGGCTCTCCTACGCTTTCCGCAACTTCGCGACACAAGGACATGTTATCCCTCTCTAATTCCCTGTATCCTATTTTCACATCTATACCACAAAGACATCACATCCCCTTCCATAGATCTCTCTATCTCTCTCTTTCTCATCTACCGTAGATGTTGAAACATCCCACTTGACACCCTCTTTACCTTCGCACCTTCGCCCCCTCAGCTATTATACGCGAATTTTATAGACACGCGTAATTAAAACGTCAACAGGCCAAGTAGACACTGCTTAATTCTTTCTGAGAGGGGCTATTTGATTGTGATACGGTGTATAAAAATAGATGTAATAGCCCTGGGGTGTTTTTTCTGTATTCTTTGACACGGTATGGTGATAAAAAATAAACGATCGAGACCCAGGTGGGTTTGTGTGCAGTGAGCGTGGGGAACGTGATTTTTCTTCAGCAAGCAGTGGCGTAGGGATAATCCGACCACAAGGGGCGAGGCCAAAATGCGAAAGAACAAGGGCGTTCAGTAATGGGATAATGGAGGAAGTGATGGGGTAACATCCTCATTTTGATCTTGCCCCCTCTCTCCATTTATATTTTTCACTGCTCTCTTCTTTTTATATCTGCTTTTCTATGGGGGGGGGGGGGGGGCTTCTTCCTGCAGCTACGCCACATAGCTGTTCCCCTCTCTGGTACCCTTTCCAAACTGCGTAACGGATGACCTTTCCAAACTCGTCTATAGACGGGGAGATTTTTCCCCTTTCAAGTGTTTTTCTATTTACACAGCCACTTTCAACTTTAAAAAGAGGGGCTGAATAGATATACTTCTACCAGATATTCTATTTTATCAACAGCTCTGAGCAAAACAAGATCTTATTCGAAAAACGTCTGTAACAAAGAGCGGAATAACAAGGACATCGACGTCATACACATAAAACAAGGAATATTATTAGATCTTCATATGTGGATAAATAGAATGATGTTTCACGCTTCATACGAAGGAACGAAACTGAGAACGATATAGCTTCTTCGTCCATGAGCATTAACACCATGAGGATTAGCTCATAGCAAAATCGTAAAGAATTCGTCGTATTACCTTGGTTTTACGAACCTTTCTTCCCTCTTCTTTCCTTTTCCTCGGTCATGTCGTTTTTTCTCTCTCTCTCTGTCTCTTTCTCTCTCTCTCTCTTAGACATTTAATGAAAGGTGTGGGAGGGGTGGGGGCACGACGCTATACCACATTCATCATATTGAATTAAGATTAATTACAAGGAAGTTCCATAAGAGGAAAACAAGAGAGATTTAGGAAGATAGAGGAAGATTAACGGATTGGGAATAATACGTTAATATCATATTAAATTCTTTTAACCATCAGGGGGCCTAAATCTTACAAGCTAAGCTTCCAGTAGACCCCTCCACTTTGTTTTATTGCTATACATTATCATCTGAATATTAGAATACGTATATTTTTCCCAAATGGAATGTAATATATTGTGACATGTACTTGAATGATTGTGGAATATGAATATGAATAAACTAAACTAAACTAAACTAAGATGAAAAGAGTTTAATTTCTTTTTAAGAATGGGAGGAGAAAAAAGTTTGAAATCAGGTAGGATTATGGGAGGTGGCAATTCTTGTTTATAAGACAAAAAATGTATACGAAGAGGCGCCACAATAATGATGTTATAATGATAACAGATCCGTTGCCGTCGTAAAACAAGATAATTAGTCCGGGTGTCAGATCTGTCTAAAATGAACACTGTTTCGTTTTTCAGAGAAAACTTCCTAGAGTACTGAAGATTCTTTATTTTTGATGGCTCCAACTGAAAAAAAAAATAAAATAAACCCCGAAAGCTGATGTATGATGTGCTTTAAAAGACAGAGCAATGAAAGCAATGCAGATATGTTTATATCTTCAAGATTTAGATATCAATTCACGGGTTTATTGCTGTAGCATGCTTTTTTCCATAACTGCAACCGGCGAGATATCTCTCCAGTATGCAATAGCCACGTACGCGCAAGTTTTTGATCCCTAAACATGCTAAAAGAAGTAAACACAATGTTTTATGATTTTTGCGAAGTTGTGTTTTATAAACATTCGTTGGAAAATTGAAAAGAGGAAAAAAAAAAACTTTTTAGGAAAGAAAATCGTGAATCAACCTCAGGTGAACAGTTCATGTCGAACTGAGAAAGTTGATTCGCTGGGCTTATACTCGAATAACTTTATCGGTCCATGTTTGTTGGTTGTTTATCAGAGTTGACTTCTATTCTCTAAATAATTTGAGCCGCTGGATCGAACCGGGCGATTGGCCCGAACATCGGGAAAGGTGCGTGCCTTCGCAGCCGGGCTGGCTCGGCAGCAGGATGGGTAAGAGAATCCTCGGCGTGGCCTGAGGCCGCCTATCAATCTCTTATTGTTGGGATTATGATGTCGAGAAACATTAGCTTTGGGAGCCCACCTTGTTGACAGCTAGAGAGGGTGAGTGCGTGTTTGCTGGTATGTGTGTGTCTGCGTGTGCTTGAGAGGGCGAAAGATGGCAACAGTGAGAGAGAGAGAGAGAGAGAGAGAGAGAGAGAGAGAGAGAGAAACAAGGAAAAACCTGAGAAAACAAAGAAAGCAGACAGAATAAAGAATACGAAGCAGGAGAAGGAGGGAGATGGAACAAAAGAAGTCGAGAAAATAGGATGACAGACAGAAGTTGCAGCAGAGATGTGGCAAATATTGGCCACCTTCCGCAGGTGGAAATTTTGGTTCAATAAAAATATAATTGTTGAGGACCTACTCTGATATAACCTTACACCTTAAAACATATGGGATTACCCGCACTTAGATTCTCCTTACATGTTTTCCCTATGACATGGAATATGCAAGGTCTTACAACTTGGCATTATGTTGTCCAGCGATACCCCAAGTGCAAGACCAAAGGCTTTTCGAAAATTACATTTTGCAAAAGTTTCCGGTAGTTTTATTTTCAAGGTTAAACTTTGTATCCAGTTCTTAAAGATAAATAACTTCACAAGGATAAAACCCCCAATATTATTATTATCTCTCTCTCTCTCGTTCTTGTTTTTTTTTTTAAAGCAGTTTTAATTCTTAAACATACACACATAGACCGATGACGATTCCTTGCGGCTTCTGTCAGGAGTGTGATCATAATAATTATCAGATTAATTTCTGAACTATATGATTAACGTCAACATTTCGTCTGACAGGCGCTGTGGCTCAGTGGATAGAGCATTGGTCTCGTAACCGGGAGTACCCGGGTTCGAAACCAAGTGGATGCGCTAATGCCCTTTGGTAAGGTATTAATCCTCATTACCAAGTCCTTCGGAGGGGACTTAAAACCGTCGGTCCCCTGGTCGATTACTAACAAGCATACAATGCTTTCTAAGCAGTCAGGTAAATTAACCAACCATTTAACCATTTAACAATTTACTTACCATCCTCATTGAAACAATGGTCTCATAAGAATAATTTCGACAAAAATCAAGTACATATCTCCTAAAGAAAATTTGGCGCAAAATATTAGTGGTCGATGTCAATGATTAACCTGAAGTAAACCTTAATCCAAGTCATGCTTAATCATGTTAATAGCACCAGGCCCTGTTTCACAAAACGTTGCTATGATAGCAACTCCTGCTGGAATGGTAACTACCATGGCAACAGTGAGAATTCTGCTTCCTGATTGGCTTTTATAATGAAAGTTGCCATTCCAGCAAGAGTTGCTATCATAACAACTTTTTATGAAATGGGCCCCTGATTGATACAGATATTGTTCTCTGTACAGTATATTTCATAACTTGCTTGGTCATATTTGTAATTATTTGCTTAGAAGTAAACCAATTGTGTTTTACAGAAACAACAACAACAAAAAACAAACAAACAAACGTAGTTAGAAAATTTCCCGGAAATGTGCGGTATGTTATTATGTAAAAGACTGTACAATGCTCCACTGGCTTCAGATGGTGCTGTGATATTCAAGCCGGGTAGCTATTTTACGTCCTGACGTAGCGGATTCACGGCGCCAGCTGGGGGCGGAGGGGGGGGGGGGGGGGGGTGGGGTAGGACCGCTAACCCTTCTAGTACTATAACCCAACATCGTTATGCACTTATCCAAGGAGTTTGTTGCAGTAGTATCGCTAGAGTTAACAGGTGCTAGAATTAAGTTGAGGTTGAGTGGCACTTCATGATGTAGATACGCAACGTCATATCGGATGCGATATACTTGCGTAAGAGTGCCTAATCAAATCGCTTAATTATATTTATGTTCTATTAAATTACTCCAGAAAAGAGCACGTCCTAATCATGTTTACTTCATTGCCGCAAGTACCGAATTATTATGTATCGGATCTTGGGTTGCCTTTATAAGTATTCTTTATAAGTGAACGCAAGGGTATACCGTGGTGACATCGTTATTTTGTAATATCTGTTCTTGGAAAATGTGATAAGGAAATGCGTCATTGTGATTTGCCTTTTGACGTTAAGTCATGACACCTATCCTGTAAACCAAATTTAATTTGTGTATTTTTATTAATATTTCGTTGTCTATCGTCCTTGCTTTAAAACAGAAATGCACTGGAGAGATACAACTTTGGCAAACCAATCCTAACTCACACTTCGACGTTCGATAGGAAATTACATTGTCAACTCTCAGAAATGAATACATTGTGATAAGGAAAGGGGAAATAATTATGAGTAGCTGAAATCAAGAGTCCTTCTTATTTTGGTACTTTAGAAAAAAAGAAATGCCTGCACGGAGTATCAAACCTGGATCTGAGAATTAAATTAACAATGCCGTAATCACAGGGTCAAATGTGCGTGGGACTGTAGCGAACATTCACCGTTGTAGCAGTCAAAAACACTTTTAAAAATTGCCCTAAGCAAGATTTAATTTTCTTAAATTTGCTAGATTATCTGATTCAGGGACTCTCCAACTCTTAATATGCCACAAATTTGGGGATTCAAAGTTGAAAATGGAATTTTAAATAATCATCGTCCTCTCATGTGTGCTTTCTACCAAGCCCAAACGCCTGGGAATACACACAAAAGCTACTGAAGCTTTTCCCCCGCAATGACTACTATGGAGTACAAGCTTATCTCAGATAAGCTTGTACATGTTTAAGTGGTTTGGCCGTAATCATAGTCAACTTGCCCACAAAGGCAAATTTTCTCTAACTTTGCATTCTTCATAGGATCATAATTCCCTTATACTAATTTCCTTATACTAACTGGTATGCGTGGATGTCATGGAGACGCGAAGATCGGGGGTTCGATCCCCAAGAGGGCACTTATGCCCTTGAGCAAGTCATTTTATCTACATTGCTCTTTTATCGTACATCAAATAAATGAAGTGCTCCAGGCATATTGATACCAATGTGTGCATGTGTATTTATTATAAAAAAACAAGTATGCAGACTCCATTTCACGGCTTTCTGTCCAAACCCACTTTCCACGAGAATGGGGTGTCCGAGGGGTATTTCCATGAACTTCATTTGAGGTCAAATGGAGTCAGCACCTTGCAGGCCCTTGACATATCATGATTATCGATTTCCCCCCTCTCGTTCGATGTCTAAACGAGGTCTGGGTCACCGTGTATTCTAATGGTATCTCACTCCCGATGAATTATCCCTATAACAGTCATGGGTGAGAATTTGGATGAATAACATTAATGTGGAAATGAGAAGTATCAAGAAGGAAGATGGAACGACAAAGAAAGAATCATTTAGAATTGAAGATGAAGAATGGAGAATAAGAAGAAATGATAGCAAGATAGAAGTAAGAAGGAGAGCATTAACAAATAAGAAAAAGAGGAGAAAGTTGCTTAATGGATAGGATGGAAGAGGAAAAGAAAAGATAAAGTATGAACACATGAAAAGAAAAGAAAATAGGGTAAAAGAATGTGATAAGAGGAGATTGAAAGGATTTAAGATGAATGAAAAGGGAGGTACAGCTGACTAAAATATTTGAAAACGAGACAGAAAAGAGAGAGAGAGTACATATAAAAGAAATGATAGGCAGAATGTGAAGGCCAAATGAAAGAAAGAGGAAAGTAAAGAAGAAGAAAAAGAGGTTATCTCAACCACTAACGGTGAAGATGCAAGCCTCACTCTTTTGCTCTTCTTGACACATTTCTGTTGCAATTACGAAACAGTCGAGAACTGTTTAAAAACTTCTCTTAATCAAAATAAACCGAATTAACACAACTCCGAGTGCGCGCAATCGAAGTATTTTCCCAAGTAGCTCACGCCGTTATTACGTGTTTTCATAATTAAGCATGGACTTAGGCAGTCACTGCATGGGGTGACGGAGCGGCGCCAGTAATTGGACGAGTTAAGATTAACCTCTCTTTGCTATACGAATCGCCCTTCGTCCAGATTATTCTGTAAAATCTGAAATGCGCATAAGTACAGAGGCTTTAATAAAACAAAACTGCAAAGAGAGAGAGAGAGAGAGAGAGAGAGAGAGAGAGAGAGATACAAAAGGAAGAAGTGTGGGAAACTTGTTATCTAAGAAAAATTTCAATGTCAAAATCAATTAAATGCGTTTCCTCCGGTTTAAAAAAAAAAAAAACTTTTCGCGTCATCGACAGGATATTTTCTTTTTAGATCTGGCATTGAAGTAATAACGAAGAAAAAAATATAACAAAGAAAATACATTTCTTCTAAGTATTTGTATTTCCAATTTCCATCCTGGAAAATGTTTCTCATTTCCTGCTATGTTGTGTGATTTTCCAATTTCCATCCCGGAGAATTTTTTTTTGTTTCATCTATATCTTACAGCCAAGAGCGCATAGTGTCAATATTTGCAATTCATGACCGGGACAATGAACCGGAAAGAGAGCAAAATTATGTGTAAGGGACAGCTCGAGCACTGTAAGGGCAAATCTCAGGTTAAATGGTACCTTGGACAGAATTAATGGGGCATAAAAAAAGACATCCAGGAAGCATACATAGCATAACACACAGACACATTGGGACACCGCGTTAGTTAGTCTTGTTTATATCAAATGTTATACCATTGTACATTACACATGAGAAAACGAAAACCTATATGCCTACCCAGAACATCCCACATTTACATCCCCTCACATACGCTCACACACCCGCTGACCCACACACGCATCCACCCACTCCCACGAAATGAATATCATAGATGTTCCCAGGGCGAATTAAGTGCTCCCTCTAGTAAAACAAAACCCAATAAATCAAAACACATCAGACCCCATGAGAATTACTTTCATATCGACCTTGGAAATAAATAAAATATGAAAGTCTCCTCGCTAACAGAATTGCGCTGGAGAAAATGAAAGTGTGATATAGGAAATTATAGGAAATTTTCAGTCTCTGAGGCCCAATTTTCTGAGCATTTGCTCATTAATATCTTATTGATTTTTTCACTCTCCAGGATTCCTTTCTTTTACAAAAATAGGACCCTTGCAATTTTGTCTTAACCCATTGACTACTGAATTTTCTGTTTGCCATAGGCCTAGTACAGGGACTACCCGGTTCCAGTAGGCAACAGGTTAACATGATAAGAAATCGGGTTTTCAAACGAAGTGGGATACCATTCCATTGCTGTTGTATATGTAGCGATTTGTGGTATCGAAATGTACTTCTTTGCCTCTGTAAATATGTCTTGGACATAGACAGGAAGTATGATTTCCGAAATAAAGAGAAATGGTAAGGGGAAGGATAAAGGAAATGACCACGAAAGATGAAGGATATAGAGAAAAACGAGAGAGGGAGAGTGGGAGGAAAAAAGGAGAAAAGAAAGAGAGACACAGAGGGAGAAAGAAAGAGAAAAAGAGAAAGAGAAAGAAGAGAGAGCGACGGAGAGAGAAAGAAGAGAAAGAAGAGAGAGAGAGAGAGAGAGAGAGAGAGGAGGTGATGGTAGAGTGGGGATGGAGGAGTAAATTGTCAAATAAACTATTTATCACGCAAACAATCTGATATTGAACACTAACCGCAGAAAAATGCAAAGACGAGGGAAAGTAAATTAGAAGAAAACTGTCACATATTTGATGACATGTTGTGTTCTTACATCCCTACCCACCACAAAACAGGATGAACCAAAAATATCTTCTGCCCCTTAAACAAATAGGTCAAATACTTCACTAGGCCCCGCTGAAATGAGCACATTTCCCTTAATTTCCAGAACAAATCTAATCTAAAGCGAACGCTATTCGCGAAGTGTTTCATTAACCCTTGTAGTATGAACGACAGCATGGATCTTTCCGCTCACGTTAAGCAATCAATATTTTTGTTTACTTCTAGATTCATGAGGTTATTTACAGGAGGGGCAAGGGGCCGTTTGAGCCTCCTTACAGAACTTATACCAGGAAAACAAACATGATTATGTAGTCACTCTTCATGTACTTCATAGCTCAGAATGGAATCATTTTGTTCCCAGTCTCCCTCCTCTTCTCTCCCACAAAGTAACCGACCTCCTCCTAACGCAATTCACATGATTCAGGGCAGGGAAAGAATATTTCGTTCCTTACTTATAATTGGATAACAGTAAACGGGGATGCCTTAACTCTTCTGGGGCAAAGGTCCGGATACGCCACCGACTATAGAATCCAATCTCGCAAGGCTCATATGAGAGAAATCAAGTGGAGTCTGCATGGCATGAGCGATACAGACAGAGAGAGAGGGGAGGGGGATCTTACCAAAATAGTCGTTTTATAGAGAGAAGAGGATGGGGCGGCAATTTCACGCTTGTCAATTCCAGTGGGATATTCCGCCCTTCAACACTGCAGGGCGTATGGGAACCAATATCGGAGAACCTCTGCCAATAACGGGACGGAGCCGTTACAATGTTGTCCTGAGGATGCTCAGATTTATCAAGCAAACATTTAATAACCAGCAAAATTTTGCCTCCAAGTCCGTGCTCTCAATAGCTTTCTCCGACCACCGATGAACTGTCCAGTAATCCCCATTCTTTAATGTCACTTGGATGCATTTGGATGTAGGCCTACATCAGTCAGAATAACGAAATTGAAAATGCATTTGATATAACCTGTTCTGGTCTAAAATATAACTGTTTGCCCAAATTTGATTTGTGCTTCATTCGTCTCATCTTAGCGGGAGGCATTTTCTTGATACTTAAAATATTGGAAAAATCCATAGAACCATTCCTGGACCACGCAACGAAGTCCTTATATCCCTTTTGGTGATTAATCAGTCTCGACACTATAGCCTATATTACCTTCTGACAACTTTCATTCAGACAACTCATCACAGGATAACGTATTCCCACCCATTTTGTCACCACCTCATTTAATTTCATCAATTTTCAAGTTAATTTCATCCGGTGGAGCTTACTGCGTACAAATCAAAGTTCGGTTTCGTCAAATTGTCATTCTTTTGTTCAATAAAAATTTAGAAATTAAGCATTCAGCAGTGTTTGAATTAATCAATCGTCACAGCTATTCATCTCTACAGCTAAGCGAGTTAGAAATGTTTACATAAAATTCGTCATTTTCCCAAACAAAGTCATTATTTTGTCATTCAACTTCGTCAAGTATTATATTGTCCTTCAAAAAGAGGGTAAACCAGGTCTTTAACCAGTTTTTTCTTTCTCGTGATATAATTTGATTTTTGCTATTTTTTGAGATTTAGAAATGATTCTGTATATTATGTGCAACGCTTTCATTAAAGTTTCGTAATATATCTGCACTTACCCACACGCTTTGTGTCATTGCGCATTGCTGTGACAGGCTTTTTCGTCTGTAGACCGTATAGACCAATCCCACAATGCAAGAGGGCAGCAGACTGTTCGACACAGTTCGACATACTGCGGTGGGTGCTCCAACTTTTATAGTACATAAGTCAATAGAGCATTATGTACATTCGTTCGATTTTTTGTCTATTTTGACCAATATATGCAGATTTCTTTTAATATTTGCAATGAGAAATTATCAGGGAAATTCAGGTCGCAGCTTTGCGGTGCTCAAATGCCACAAGAATTGGAGAAAGTTTAAAAATTGGAAGCTAACTGAGTGCGAAATTCACTCGCTTTTGACTCATGAAGCCTGTTTGTTTGAGAAGCCGTACTCCCTACACAGGTTTCCGTAAGCAATGTGAAGGAATTCGCCACCAGTGGGTAAAAACATCATCAGAAAGGACTTTGAAGTCAAGAAACATTATCATTATGTACTTTGGCGTAAAATTTAATGAGTGAAAACATGACTTTGTAAACAGGTTAAGATTGAGCGCTCCCGTTTACTACGGCTTCTATGCTGCAATCGAACTTTTACTGACAAAACTAAGTTGAAAAACCATCGAAAGTACAAAAATACATCATACCTTCATCCGTCAGATATGGCCATTGTCTTACCTCATCTACCCAGGTATCCATTCTTTATTTTATTGATCTAGAATAAAGTAAATGGAACAATATCAGGGCATATCTCATATCTTACATTCATTGTGTACACAGAGCCAATCGTGGTCAGTGCGCTTGCCCACCGCAGCAATGGTGTCGCCGATAGAGGGCCAAATACATAAACCGGAGGTGAAATTGGTTTATATGTGGGAGACGATTTTGGTGAATCTTTGACGAAAATGAATGCCAATAGACGAAATTGATTTTACTGTCTCGTGCTCAGCTACTGTGACTGACGAAGTTTAATTGCAGTTGACGAAAGCCGGTGGCAAAGCACGAAACTGAATAACAATGTTTCAAAATTAATCGACCAAAGATAAAACTGAAACAAGGATTTGCACATTCCACAGTATTCGAGACAATATTGAAAACACATATTTGAATATTAAATGTAAAGGTGACGAAAATGGGCGGGAAGACTTATGAACCAATAAAGGCAACTTTAGACCTATTGGTAGAACAAATTGTACGCCTCAGAGGGGTCATTCACCTGTCCTTTGCCATTCATGTGTTAATAAACAGATTTTATTTTGCTGCTTGCTACCGAAATGTAGGTTGAATAAAACACATTCCAGTCTAACATTTACGAATGCCTATAAATCCCCTTGATTCATGCATATATCATGTATATTGCAGGCGAAGAATTATTTATGGAATGTGGATTATCCGGAATGGGTGAATGTCCAAGATGAGATACTGTCCCTTAATGGAATATATTCTGCATTGATTCAATATCCGCAGGTTTCTGGCCGACGGCAGAGAAATGTTAGCTTCCCATCGTAAACCTAATATCTAAGGTGTGATGTAATCGATTTTAGTGTGACTATTGATAACCTACAAGTAATTTGACATATGACTCTCACCCTCAAAAAAGCTGTTGTACAATACATGTTCCGGCAAATATTGCTCCGATTATATTTTGTTTTAATCTAACCGAAAAACTAGTATTTAACCCCTGACCAAACTCTGTATTACGTAACCCTAACCCGAACCTTAACCTACAAAACCCTTACCCTAAACCAATATCTTTGACGAAATGAAGCCCGGGGCATTGTCGCCGGAGCTTATTCCGGAACACCTGATATACATTGCATTCCGCTTTGATTCCAGTCGCCCTCAGAAAATTGAAGTATATAAGGAATGACAGAACGGACAGATAATCTACAGAGCTAATTGGTATCTGAAATAATGCTATAATCAATTCTGACATTTCCTCTTATCAAAAAAGCAAATAACTTCGTAGTAGACGTCGTGAAGACAACACTAATTCACAATCGTTTCTCATTCCCCCCTGTACATTAAATTAACCTTGAAATTAACAATATTTACAGATCTGAGATTTTTAAGAGAAAGTAATCACGAAAAATCAATGCCGTTTTCCAGTGTTTTTCTCTCTCTTTCAGATCAAAGTTTCTGTTTTTGCATGCCAAACAACTATAGAGTTATTATAGTAAGCAAAAAAAAAAAAAAGAAAGAAAAAAAATCGGATAATTTCTTTGCCTATGCCACCTCCAGCGGGCGTTAACCATCTGTCCTAGGAATCAAAGAAATACCATGATTTTTTAATTCATTGTAAATCTCATCCTTTGGATTTCGTTATCCTCAAAATGCATAAAATGCTAAATCTTAAAAGTAAATTGAATAAATCATAATCGTTTCCTCCAAAATTTCCTCCAAAATGTAACTATAAACAGGGTCCCCCGTCCTCCCTCAAAATGAGAACATAAACATACGTCTCTAACATCATAAACAAAATACAAGAAAACAAAACAAAACAAAACAAAAAAACCATTGAAAACATTTTCATTTTGTAGCTTTGGAATATCTAAAGAAAGCTTGAGACCATTACTTCCATCCAAAAGTAAATTTGAGAAGCACTGCTGGGACGAGCGAATGAAAATGATGAATCTGCAAAGATATTCACGTCATTGGCGTCCTCGAGACTGTGGATTTTCATTGCAATGCACTTTACTCCCAAGAAAACCAGAACAGATCTTTCGTAAGAAAGAAGATTGTTAAACTGGAAAAAAACCCACACATATTGTTTTTTTTTATACATTCTTCCTAAAAAGGGAAAGTAAGGCGTACAAGAGCAGGATAGTGAATAACTGGAAAGGATTTTCATGCCCACGAGCTAAGGAATTTGATTAAATTTTGTTCCGTGAAAAAAACAAGGAAAGAGCGCTCTATTCACTGAGACAAACAGTCATTGTATTGATGCAGGTTTTTTTTTTTTGTTCAAGTTCATTCAAGGAAAAATGTCACACAAATATACCGAAACCGTTCACGTTTCATATTGTTTAAAAATTAAAACCAAGTACACTTTATTATCAGGCTTTCCATGCAAGCTCATGAAAAGCAAAGGGACTATTTGCTGGTAGAAATAAGAAAAAGGGAAATAACAGAGGGGAAAAAAGAAGAAAAGAAGAAGAATAAATAATTTTGCCAAAACAAGAAAACAAAGACTGAATAGTTATAAACCATTTGTTTCTGCAAGTATGCTGTCGATGCGTTCATGGTTGTTGTCTTGAATCGTTGTAAATCAATTATTTTCTTTCAGACAGTTTCACAGAATATAGGAACTCTATCCTAAACTGACAATATAAATTATGCATTAGATTTGTTATTGATTCGGATAAAGTGGGGTCTTGATTTCAGATAATTTCATTTTCCCGTTACTTCTCCATTTCCTTGACATTTTTGAAGTCTTATGTGGTTAAGAAATGTACGATGGAGGCTTTTATAATGTGGTTCCAGTTAAAGGTATACGCTCAATATATATTTTTTTTTCTCCAGATTTTGCACCCATTTTTAAAGTCATATATATGACATTCCGGAGAAAGATTGTGAAAGAAAGGGTTGGCAAATCAAGTATCAAGCAATGCAATCGATTAGATTTGAACCCCGATAGTATTTCAATACTAACAACACAATGACATTAAACATTCAACTTGATTAATTTAAGTTAATCTAATTAATCAGTTGATAAGCTTACTGTTAAGGAGATACTCAGGACGTGGCTTTTTATTTCATATATCCCCGACAACGACGGCGATTCAACAGTATTTCTTGGATATAGCTAGCGGGTAGGAATGATACTCTACTGCGGTTTAGAACTTACTAGGCTATCTGCACAAGTTTATATAACGTAAGGGAGAGAAGACAGCAATGTACGCCACTTTTTTTTCCCGTTCTTGAATTGATGTTGCATTCCGAGGAATTTCTGTACAGTATCTCAATCAAATTAGGTGCAGTTGAGTGGGGGCACACTAAAATAAGTTGGGTGAAATTTTTACCCACCAAATATCTTTATTAAAACCTAGTACTAGGTGATACACAACAGACATGCATGTTACCCCCTCCTATACCTAATATCGAATGAAAACATGCTACACCATCGTTCAAAAAATTAATATTGAGTAAAGATTTTACCTAACAAACTTCTGTACAAACAAACAAACAAACAAATAAACAAACAAAACCAAAAACCCACTAATTACCGATTATGGTTTTACCCGACAAAGTGAAAACATGCGTGTACTTTTCTTTACTCTCTCTAAAAAAAAAGAGTGAACGCGTTCACTCTGTTAGGGGTGAATTTCAGATGAGAGTGCATTTAGAGTGAAGTAAGAGTGAATTAAGAGTAAAAATTGTGATATTCACTCTTTATTCACTCTTTTAGGGGTGACCTCATGGATCACTCAGGGATTGTGAGTGATCCCTGAGTTCACCCCTGAAAGAGTGAATAAAGAGTGAATATCACAATTTTTACTCTTAATTCACTCTTAATTCACTCTAAATGCACTCTCATCTGAAATTCACCCCTAACAGAGTGAACGCGTTCACTCTTTTTTTTTTTAGAGAGTAAGGTCGACGCTGGGGGGGGGGGGCGGGTACCCGAAAAGGTACCTCTTTATACCCTTTAAAAATGCCTTCTTCAACCGCTCTGTGCCCCTTTTTCTTTTCTTTTTTTTTTATCAGGGCCCCCTTTCTTTTCTTCTTTTTTTTTGAATGAGTGATTTTTCACCTTCTAATAAGTTCCAGATAAGTTATTCTATTTAAAGCCTATAAGCTTCCCTTTTCACGTATGATTGGTGGCCATTCATATTTTTGTTGGTGCTCTTTTAGTGCTCTTCTAATAATTGTCCATTTTGAAATATGATAAGTGACCCTTCTGACTGCCTCTTATTGTTTATCATAGTACTATAGCCCTGCTGCAGGGTGTCCCTTTTAAACTAAGGAAAGTGCCTCCCTCTGCAAAGTGATACAATGCTCCACTTATTTCTAGAAGTGATATTTTTTTTTCGTAGTATGTCCCATTTCTCCTTCTGTTAACAAGTGCTCTTCTTTTACTCTGATAAGTGCCCATTTTGTTTTTGATAAGTGCTCTTTCCCACTTGGGCAATAGCCCGGTTTAGAATATCATACATACTCATCTGATTTTCGATAAATGTCCCATTCCTTTCTAGTGAATGCTATTTCTCTTTACAATAAATAACCCTTTCGAATCTGATAAGTGCTCCTTTCACTTATGATGAGTGTTCCGTTTTAGTGCCCCTTTGAAATCTGACATATGCCCTTTCTACTTTTGCTAAACGGCTCTTTTCGTTCTTGTGCCATTTTCCCCTTTTTAAATCCTCATTTTCACATCTGGTAAGTGTCCTAAAGCCCTAAAACAAACCAAACACCTAGCTTCAAAGACCCCCCCTCCCTTAAAAAAGAAGAGAGAGAGAGAGAGAGAGAGAGAGAGAGAGAGAGAGAAGTCATGCTTTATTGACCTAATATTGGGTTAAGCTTTACCCGACAAACTTTAGAACGTAGGGACAGATCTATAAAAAATATTGTAACTTTAGGATTTCCTACTTCAAAAAGAAGAAGAATGAAAAAAAAAGAAAGAAGAAAAGAATATGTTAATGCACCTGTGTTGCAGCACACTTGTTACTTAATTAGTTTATATTACTTATATATATATATATATATATATTTTTAGCCAACTGTCGTACCATGTTCTGTTCCACATATTTGCCGTACAACATTTTGAAAATGTGCTAGGCTTTTTTTTTTTTTGGGGGGGGGGGTGGGTTGCTTTCATATCCGAGTCGGACTTGTTATGTACATGAATCATTTCCTTGATAATTCATTTGATTATGGAGTTATTTTTACAATGGCTTTTTAGGAAAAGGAGATTGGAGAAAGTCACTTGGCTTGAGAAAGTCCACAGGAGTGGACGAAAGCTTGACTACAAAATTTAAGGTTGGTAGAAGCTTAAACTACAAGTGTGAGATGGGAGATTTATATAACTGAAAATACTTTTTTTCTATAGCTAACAACCCTCTGAAACAGGATTGGTGATTTTTCGGAGTGCACACCGTAAATTTCTGTGACGTGTGCAAATTTGATAGAAAAGACGGATGGTCAACGGACGAACCTATTGGAAGAATTTTACATAAAGAAAATAATAATCAAAATTGGTTTGTACACTGTAAATGATATCTGAAAATGCAAGGCTTAAGTCAAGACAACAAGAAACTGATAAATGTTTGCAATCAAGAAAAAGGCGTCGAAATTAGCTTGGTAAATGAGAGGAAAAATTTCGGGAATTCGGGGCCAATTCATTGATATTCAGCAAAAATTCCGTCACTTGTCGTGTCCCAAAAGTGAACAGTAGATCATGACCCATCCAAAATAGGGAGAATGAAGAGCACTAATAGCAAAGTGAAAAAAACGTAGTTAGACAAGAGTAAAATGGTAAAACTAGTGTGCTATTCCTGTTGCTCTTCAGCTAATGGTTTTGGGTGCCATTAGGGGCCAGTGGAGGGCAACCCGTGCACCCATCGGCCATAACGACCTAATCTAAATTACCCCCTTTCTTGAAGGGATGGGATATCAGTATCTATTATTCTCTTAAGATATGGATTTGGTTCAAGTGAGTGTCTCGGAGGCACCTGCTCCTACATGGCCTGATGATATACTCTTTTTGCCTACTAATGTGAACGAACTCATATCTTCTCCTTCTCTTCCTTTATCCCCCACCTCTCTCTCCAAACCGTTAGGTGAAAAACAACAGTAGCAGCACGTAAGCTTACACTCTAACTGTTTTCAAACTTTCCATTATTTCACACTTCTATCAGTTTTCTCTTTGGTTCTCCTTTTCATATCTGTTGTTCACTTTTCGGAAACAAGTGACTGAATGTCTCCCCTCTTATCTCTTCCTCCCCACTCTTTATTTCTGATTCCTCTCTCGCCAAGCTCTTTCTCCTTCCCTCCCCCTCTTTTTTCTCTCCCCCTCTCTCTTTCTGACCCCTCTCTCGACGATCTCCTGCTTCGTCGTCACTCTCTTTCCCTGTCTGTATTTGGGACATAGTCTTACCAGGCGATGTCGTTTGCAGAATAGATTGCAGAAATCAATTTACCCTAGGTAGAATGTAACTGAAAACCATGTAAGGCAAATACATCCTTGGAAATCTTCCGCGTTGTCAAGGTTTTGTTGAACAATAAGGTTCATCAGCAAGACTTCACCTCCTTCCAAATGAAACTATGCACAAACAAACATTAACCCATTGCCCACTGGAGCCAGGTGGCCCCTGTATTACGTCTATGGGAAATAGAGAATTCAGTAGTCAGCGGGTTAAGAGCGAAGTCACGTTCCGGATTTTCTAAACGTTGCTACTTAAAAGAGCAACTATACCACTACCACTGCATCCAGAATGAAAATGGATGGGATCAACAAACTTTATAAAACGAACCATAATTATTTCCTTTCCTGTGGTTAGTTCCAGCACGAAAAAAATATATATAAATATTGGGTACAAATGTGCCATGAGGGTAATTATGTGTCCAACCAACTTTGGGCATTTCTTTGGGCAATTCTTTTTATCCAATTTGATGGAAATTTTGCCCATTCTAAAGTAATTACTGCTTATTTTTACCCCAACTGGACAACATACTTCCTGCATTGGGTAAAAATACTGCCCAGAGTTGGTCGGATAAATATAATTCCCCTCGTGCTGGTTAAAATTTTACCGAATATATTTTACAGTGTACCTAACCGCTTTTATAATGTGGTGCAGCAAGGCCACGAAATCGGCTCGTCTGAGACGCTTCAGTCGGCATTTCATGTAATAATCTTATTACCCTCAAATTCAGTCGCCTACGCAAGAATCCTCGTTCTTTTTTATTTGCTGTTTTCGCATCCTCCGGCCATCCAATTGAATGAAAGGTATGGGTATCGGCTTTTATTTATTTCAAAATGAAAACAATGTATTTCACTCAGCGAAAACAGTAAAATAACCTTCTGTCCTGGAACTTTGATAGAAATATATTTGCATTATTCAGTATTTCAGGAAAAACAAATTGTGAAGATGATGTGTAAGATAGACACCTGATAGATGAGCAGATTATAGGACACTAAGCACAATTACCACATGCGAAAATTGGGATTTAAAAGAGGTGAAATTAAAAGAAAGAAAGAAAGGATGAAAGAAAGAGAGAAAGAAAAGAGGCACAAATCAGAAGTAAAAAGGGGCATGTATCAGATTCTGAAGGGGTACTTATCCAAGGTGAAAAGGGGCACTTATCAAAAGGAAAACCGAACTATTTGAAACAGAATGGGGCATCGAAAAGGGACACTTATCTTAATAAAACTGTACACTCATCAGAAGTGAACGGGGACACTTATCGGATTCAAACGGGGTATTTACTGTAAAGAGAAATGGTACTCACTACAAAAGAATGGGGCAATTATGAGAAATCAGAAGGGCTATTGTCAAAGAGGAAAAAGTATTAATTGATTATAATGATAATGATTGTACTACTAATAATGATAACAACAACAACCACAATAATAATGATAATAATAATAATAATAATAATGATAATAATAATAATAATAATAATGATAATAATAATAATAATAATAATGATATTAATAATAATGATAATAATAACGGTAATGATAATAATGATAATATAATATAGTAATATACAATCACATGGTAAAAATTTAGTTGCTAGTGAGGGAGAGGTAGCACAAGGAAGCACAAGGATAGCCGAGCCTAAACGTTGTTAATTTGTGACAAAATGGTAGTTCAATGCTATGCAACTGAAATTATTACATAATGGTAAAGAATTATAACAAAATTCATGCAACAACACAAGATGGACAAACCATTTTCCTGATCCGTTTTACTTTTATCGCCAGCTTCTTGAAAATGGCAGAGTGCACTTCGTATCAAAATGCAAAGAACGTCAGGAAAGAAGATTAAAGTGGGAAGGTAAATTCAGAAGGGCAACATCCAAAATCTATAATATCAAGCAGACTCGTAATGGTTGTTTCCATGAAAAACTTGATTCGTAACGTGAAATCGTTTTCCTGAGATTGCTTTGTATCCATTTGTATCCATTCATTGAGGTATATGAATCCTATTATACACACACTTAGAAAAAAGTTTCAATTTTGCACCCTTCAAATGCAACACCAGGAGCGGTGCAGAGTTATACCCTTCAGGGAAGGTGCAAATTTGCACCCTTTGGGTGCAGAAATTCTGCACCCTTTAAGGTGCCTAATTGCACCTTTACGGGACAGATGGGCATTTTCGGGTGAAACAAGTACAAAAGGGTGCATCTTTGCACGTTTTTCATGTAGGCAATAAGATTGCACCCCAAAAGGTGGTGCTACTGTTGCATTTGGGGTGCAAATTTGCGGGGTTTTTTTCCTCTTAGAGTGCATCTATTATGTGTTTGTGGTAAAAAGTTTATTCCATGCACAGAGCTGACAATAATTTTTCCTTAAAGAAAGAATGAACAACTTAGTAAAACGGAAAATTCAGACATCGTATGCCAAAAAGATTAATCCATTTTTAGGTCAACTTTCTACAAAAGCATTCTAACGGTTAAAGGCATGGTGGATTTTAAATGCTTTAATAAAGGGAAATTCCCGCTTAATTATAACATAGAATAAGGTACTGTACTTCATAGAGTATGTATCAAATGTAGCATGTTAAAGGCTAGGCGAATTGTTATGTAATTGTTAGGGGTTGATTCAAGCAA